>CM054135.1:16728355-16738355 GCA_028751875.1 Rapana venosa
TGTAGTGTGTCCTGCTTGTGCTATAGTGTGTCCTCCTTGTGCTATAGTGTGTGTCCTCCTTGTGTTATAGTGTGTCCTCCTTGTGCTATAGTGTGTCCTGCTTGTGCTATAGTGTGTCCTCCTTGTGCTATAGTGTGTGTCCTCCTTGTGTTATAGTGTGTCCTCCTTGTGCTATAGTGTGTCCTCCTTGTGCTATAGTGTGTGTCCTCCTTGTGCTATAGTGTGTCCTCCTTGTGCTGTAGTGTGTCCTCCTTGTGCTATAGTGTGTCCTCCTTGTGCTATAGTGTGTCCTCCTTGTGCTGTAGTGTGTCCTCCTTGTGCTATAATGTGTCCTCCTTGTGCTGTAGTGTGTCCTCCTTGTGCTATAGTGTGTCCTCCTTGTGCTATAGTGTGTGTCCTCGCTGTGCTGTTTTTTCAGCGGTCACTTTCCTGCAGATCTTGGAGCGGCTGCATTACCCAGAATTTAATGTGTATCCACTACAGTCATGTCACATGAAGGTGGTGGCTATTGTGGTCAGAATCAGATGTCAGCGAAGTGACTTACGGTAATTTAGCAAATTACCAAGTGTGTTGTATTGACTCAGAGAGAGAGAGAGAGAGAGAGAGAAAGAGAGAGAGAGAGAGAGGGAGGAGAGGGGAGAGAGAGAGAGAGAAGAGAGAGAGAGAGAGAGAGAGAGAGGAGAGAGAGAAAGAGAGAGAATCAATTAAACAAATAAACAGACAAATAGTCATTGACAGACAGATATACATACACACATACAGACGCACTGACGACAGACAGACAGACAGAATGTGACTGTGGTGTGCCTGTATGCCCTGTACTGTACTGCCCTGTACTGCCCTGTACTGTACTGCCCTGTACTGTACTGCCCTGTACTGTACTGCCCTGTACTGCCCTGTACTGTACTGCCCTGTACTGTACTGCCCTGTATTGTACTGCCATGCACTGTTCTGTACTGCCCTGTCCTGTACTGTTCTGTACTACCCTGTTCTGTACTGCCCTGTACTGTACTGCCCTGTTCTGTACTATTCTGCACTGCCCTGTTCTGTACTGCCTTGTACTGTACTGCCCTGTTCTGTACTGACCTGTTCTGTACTGTACTGCCCTGTTATGTACTGTACTGTTCTGTACTGTCCTGCCCTGTACTGCCCTGTACTGTACTGCCCTGTTCTGTACTGTACTGCCCTGTTCTGTACTGTACTGCCCTATACTGTACTGCCCTGCCCTGTACTGTACTGCCATGCACTGTACTGTACTCTCCTGTTCTGTACTGCCATGTACTGTACTGCCCTGCCCTGTTCTGTACTGTTCTGTACTGTACTGCCCTGTACTGTACTGCCCTGTTCTGTACTGCCCTGTACTGTACTGCCCTGTTCTGTACTGTTTTGTACTGTACTGCCCTGCACTTTACTGTTCTGTACTGCCCTGTACTATACTGTACTGTTCTGTACTGCCCTGTACTGTACTGCCCTGCCCTGTTATGTACTATTCTGTACTGCCCTGTTCTGTACTGTTCTGTACTGCCCTGTACTGTACTGTACTGCCCTGTTCTGTACTGCCCTGTTGTGTAATTTCCTGTTCTGTACTGCACTGCCCTGTACTGTCCTGTTCTGTACTGCCCTGTTCTGTACTGTACTGCCCTGTTCTGTACTGTTATGTACTGTTCTGTACTGCTCTGCCCTGTACTGCCCTGTACTGTACTGCCCTGTTGTGTACTGCCCTGTTCTGTACTGTCCTGTACTGTACTGCCATATACTGTACTGCCCTGTACTGTACTGCCCTGCCCTGTACTGTACTGCCATGCACTGTACTGTACTGCCCTGTACTGTACTGCCCTGCCCTGTTCTGTACTGTTCTGTACTGCCCTGCCCTGTACTTTACTGCTCTGTACTGCCCTGTACTGTACTGCCCTGTACTGTACTGTTCTGTACTGTACTGTTCTGTACTGCCCTGTACTGGCCTGCCCTGTACTGTACTGCCCTGTACTGTACTGTTCTGTACTGTACTGTTCTGTACTGTACTGCCCTGTACTGTACTGCCCTGTACTGTACTGTTCTGTACTGCCCTGTACTGTACTGCCCTGTTCTGTTATGACCTGTTCTGTACTGCCCTGCCCTGCCCTGCCCTGTTCTGTACTGCCCTGTACTGTACTGCCCTGTACTGTACTGCCCTGTACTGTACTGCCCTGTACTGTACTGCCCTGTTCTGTACTGCCCTGTACTGTACTGCCCTGTACTGTACTGCCCTGTACTGTACTGCCCTGTACTGTACTGCCCTGTTCTGTACTGCCCTGTTGTGTACTGCCCTGTTGTGTACTGCCCTGTTGTGTACTGCCCTGTACTGTACTGCCCTGTACTGTACTGCCCTGTTCTGTACTGCCCTGTTGTGTACTGCCCTGTTGTGTACTGCCCTGTTCTGTACTGCCCTGTTGTGTACTGCCCTGTTCTGTACTGCCCTGCCCTGTACTGTACTGCCCTGTACTGTACTGTCCTGCACTGTACTGCCCTGTTGTGTACTGCCCTGTTCTGTACTGCCCTGTACTGCCCTGCCCTGCACTGTACTGTACTGTTCTGTACTGCCCTGTACTGTACTGCCCTGTACTGTACTGCCCTGCCCTGTACTGTACTGCCCTGTACTGTACTGTCCTGCACTGTACTGCCCTGTTGTGTACTGCCCTGTTCTGTACTGCCCTGTACTGCACTGCCCTGCTGCTGCTGTCTGACTGTTCTGTACTGCCTGTCGTACGCCCGTCTGTCGCCCTGTATGTATGTGTACGTGTGGTGCTGTGTGTGTCGCCTGTTGGCCCCTGTACTGTTGCTGTGCTGTCGAGCCTGTTGTGCGCCCTGTTGGTGGTTGCCTTTTGTCTGCCCGTTGTGTGTGTGTGTGCTGTACGTGTGCTGTTGATGTGGTAGCTGTCTGCCTGTGTGTCTGCCTGTGCTGTAGCTGATGCTGCTGCCTGATGTATGTCGTGCTGTGGTGCTGGTGTGTTGCTGTGTAGTGTGCTGTGGTTGTGTGTGTTGTGTGTGTTGGTGTTGTGGTGTGTGTGTGGGTGTTGTGTGTTGTGCGTGCTGTGTATGCTGTTGTTGCTGTTGTGATGGTTGTGTGTTGCGTGTGTGTGTGTTGTGCTGTTGGTTGGTGGTTGCGGGTCTGTGTGTGTGTGTTGTGTGGTGTGGTGTGTGTTGTCGTGTGTGGTGTGTGGGTGTGGTGTGTGTGGGGTGTGGTGTGGTCGAGTGTCGTGTCTGTGTGGCCGTGTGTGTGTGTTGTTGGTGTGTGCGGTGTGTGTTGTGTGTGTTGTGTGTGTGTGGTGTGTGTGTGTGTGGTGTAGTGGTGTGGTGTGTGTGTGTGTGGTGTGATGTGTGTGTTGTGTGGTGTGTGTGTGCGTGGGTGTGTTGTGTGTGGTGTGTGTGTGTGTGTGGTGTGTGTGGGTGTGTGTGTGTGTGTGGTGTGTGGTGTGGTGTGGTGTGTGTGGTGTGTGTGTGTGTGTGTTGGTGTGTGGTGTGTGTGGTTGTGTGGGTGTGTGTGTGTGGTGTGTGTGGGTGGTGTTGTGGTGTGGTGTGTGTGTGGTGTGTGTGGTGGTTGTGGTGTGTGTGTGTGTGTGTGTGGTGTGTGTGGTTGTGTGGTGTTGTGGCGTGGTGTTGTGTGTGTTGGTGTGGGTTGTGGTTGTGTGTGTGTGTGTGTGTGTGTGTTGTTGTGTTGTGTGGTGGTGGTGTGGGGGTTGTTGTGTGTGTGGTGTGTGTGTGTGTGGTTGGTTGTGTTGTGTGTTGTGTGTGTGTGTGGTGTGGTGTTGTGTTGTTGTGTGTGTGTGGTGTGGGTGTGTGTGTGTGTGTGGTGTGTGGGTGTGTGTGGTGGTGGGTGGGTGTGAGTGTGTGGTGTGTGTGGTGGTGTGCTGGTGTGGTGTGTGTGTGTTGGTGTGTGTGTGTGTGTTGTGTGGTGTGGTGTGTGGTGTGGTGGTGGGTGTGGTTGTGTGGTGTGTGGTGTGGTGTGTGTGGTGAGTGGGTGGTGGTGTGTGTGTGGTGTGGTGTGTGTGGGTGTGTTGTGGTGTGGGTGTTGTGTTGTGTGGGGGTGTGTGTGCTGTGGTGTGTGGTGTTGTGTGGTGTGTGGGTGTGGTGTGGGTGGGTGTGGGTTGTGGTGTGGTGTGGTGTGGTGTGGTGTGTGTGTGCGTGGTGTGGTGTGTGTGTTGTGGTGTGTGGTGTGGTGTGGTGTGTGTGGTGGGTGTGGTGTGGTGGTGTGGTGGGGTTGGTGTGTGGTGTGATGTGGTGGTGGGTGTGTGTTGTGTGTGTGTGGTTGTGTGGTGTGGTGTGGTGGTGTGGTGGTAGTGTGTGTGGTGTGTGGGGTGTGTGGTGTGGTTGGGTGGTGTGGGTTGGGGGTGTGTGGGTGTGGTGGGTGTGGGTTGTTGGTGTGTGGGTTGTGTGGGTGTGTGGTGTGTGTGGTGTGGTGGTGTTGTGTGGTGTGTGGTGTGTGTGGTGTGTGTGGGGGTGGGTGTGGGTGGTTGTGTGGTGGGGTGTGTGGGGGGGGTGGGGTGTGGGTGTGGTGGGGGTGGTGTGGGTGGTGGTGGGTTGTTGGTTGTGTGGGGGTGTGTGGGTGTGGGTGGGTGTGTTGGTGTGTGGTGTGGTGGTTTTGTGGTTGTGGGTGGGGTGTGGTGGGGGGTGGGTTAAGGTGGGGTGTGGGTGGATGTGTGGTGGTGTGTGGTGTGGTGTGGGTGGTGTTGGGTTGGAGTGGTGTGTGGGTGTGTGGGTTTTGTGGTGGTGGGGTGGTGGGTGTGTGGGGTGGTGTGGTGGGGGGTGTGGTGTGGGGTGGGGGTGGGGTGGTGTGGGGGGTGTGTGGTTGGGTGGTGTGGTGTGTTGGGGGTGTGGTGTGTTGGGGGGTGATGTGGGTGTGTGTGTGGTGTGGTGTGGTGGGGTGTGGTGTGTGTGGTGGGGTGTGTGGTGGTGGGTGTGTGTGTGGGGTGTGTTGGGGTGGGTGTGGGGGGGTGTGGTTGGGTTGGTGTGGGGTGTGTGAGGGTGGGGTGTGTGTGGTGTTGGTGTGGGGTGTGGGGTGGTTGTGGGTGTGGGTTGGTGTTGGGAGGGTGTGGTGTGGTGGGGGGGGGTGTGGTGTGTGTGGTGTGTTGTGTGTGTGTGGTGTTGGTGTGTGGTGTGTGTGGGTGGTGTGGTTGTGTGGTGTGGGTGGTGGGTGTGGGGGGTGTGTGGTGTGGTGGGTGTGGTGTGTGGTGTGTGTGTGATGTGTGGTGTGGTGGTGTGGGTGGTGTGTGGTGGTGTGGTGTGGTGGTGTTTGTGGTGGTGGGGTTTGGTGGTGTGGTGTGTGTGGTTGTGGTGTGGGTGTGGGGTGTGTTTGGTGGTGTGGTGGTGTGGTGGGTGGTTGTGGTGTGTGGTGTGTTGGTGTGTGGTGTGGTGGGTTGTGTTGTTGTGGTGGTTGTGTGGTGTGTGTGTGTGTGGGGGTGTGTGTGGTGTGTGGTGTGTGTGGTGTGTGTGGTGTGGTGTGGGGGTGGGTTGTGTGGGATGGGTGTGTGTGGTGGGTGTGTGGTGTGTGTGGTGTGTGGGGTTTTGTGGTGTGTGTGGTGTGTGTGGTGTGGTGTGTGTGGTGTGGTGTGTTGTGTGGTGGTGTGTGGGGGGTGTTGGTGTGGTGTGTGTGTGGTGGTGGTGTGTGTGTGGGTGTGGTGTGTGTTGGGTGGTGTGTGGGTGGGTTTGGTGTGGTTTGGGGGGGTGGGGGTGGTGTGGTATTGTTGTGTGGTTTGGTGTGGTGTGGTGTGTGTGGGGTGGTGGTGAGTGTGGTTGGTGGTGTGTGTGGTGGTGGGGTGTGGGGTGGGTGGTGGTGGTGGTGTGTGTGGGTGGATTGTGGGGGGGTGTGTGGGGGGTATGTGTGGGTGGTGTGGTGTGTGTGGTGTGGTGTGGGTGTTGTGTGGTGTGGTTGTGTGGTATTGAGTGGTGTGGTGGGTGTGTGGTGTATGTGGTGTGTGTCGTGTGGTTTTGTGTGTGTGGTGTGATGTGTTGGTGTTGGTGTGGTGTGATGTCTTGTGGTTGGCGTAATGTTGGGTGTGTGGTGTTTGTGTGTGTGGTGTGGTGTGCGTGATGTGCGGTGGTGGGCGTAATGTGGTGGGTGGCGTAATGTGTTGGTGTGATTGGGTGTGTGTGTGTGGTGGGTTGGCGTGAATGTGTGTGGTGTGGCTAATGTGGTGTATGTGGTGGTGGTGTAGTGGGTGGTGTGTGGTGTGTGTGTGTGTGGTGTGGTGTAGTGTGGTTGGTGTTTTGTGGTGTGTTAGTGTGTGTGGTGTGTGTGGTTGTGTTGGTGTGGTGGTGTGTGTGTGTGGTTGGTTGTGGGTGTGGTGTGGTGTGATGTGGTGTGCTGTGCTGTGCTGTGCTGTTACAGGAAGTGGGGGGTGATGTGAGGTGTGTGTTACAGGAGTGAGTGGAGGTGTGTGTGTTACAGGAGTGATGTGGAGGTGTTTGTTACAGGAATTGGAGGTTATGTGGAGCTGTGTCTTACAAGAGTGATGTGGAGAGGTGTCTTACAGGAAGTGAGGGGTTAATGTGGAGGTGTGTGTTACAGGAGTGATGTGGAGGTGTATGTGTGATGGAAGTGAAGGTTGATTTAGTGGTGTGTTCTACAAGAGTGATGGGGAGAGGTGTCTTACAGGAAGTGAGGGATTGATGTGGAGGTGTGTGTGTGTGGTGTGTGTGTGGTGGGTGTGTGTGTGTGTGTGTGTGGTGTGTGGTGTGTGTGTGTGTGGTGTGTGTGTGTGTGTGTGGTGTGGTGTGTGTGTGTGTGTGTGGGTGTGTGTGTGTGTGTGGGTGTGTGTGTGTGGTGTGTGTGTGTGTGGGTGTTGTGTGTGGGTGTGTGGTGTGTGGGTTGTGTTGGTGGGTGTGGGTGTGTGTGTATGTGTGTGTGTGTGTGTGTGTGTGTGTGTGTGTGTGTGTGTGTGTGTGTGTGTGGGTGTGTGTGTGTGTGTGTGTGTGTGTGTTGTGGTGTGTGTGTGTGTGTGTGTGTGTGTGTGTGTGTGTGGTATGTCTGTGTGTGTCTGTGTCTGTGTCTGTGTGTGTGTGGGTGTGTGGGTGTGGTTGTGTGTGTGTGTGTGTGTGTGTGTGTGTGTGTGTGTGTGTGTGTGTGTGTGTGTGTGTGTGTGTGTGTGTGTGTGTGTGTGTGTGTGGGTGACAGGAAAGCCCCTACCCAGCAGAGGAGTCTCTTCAGAGACGCCTGCAGGACTACCTGGACTGGCAGGTGCACAGAGGCGCCCTCTACCGCCGCCTGCTCTCCCACATCCGCCAACGACAGGCCCGCAGAAAACAATTCCTTCCCAGCATTCCAGGGCAGTACTGCTTCCGGTCTGGCCCTTTGTAACACTGTGTGTGTGTCATGGAACTGAGACTGTCTCCGCTTTGTGAATAAAATGGCTGAAACGTTGCGATGACCGTTGTTTGAGTATTGGGGGGAAAACGCGCGCGCGTGCGTGCGTGTGTGTGTGAGAGAGAGAGAGAGAGAGAGAGAGAGTTCAGGTGAAATGACGGGAGTTTGAGTCAAACTGTCATCAAAGATGTCGTTTATTGTGCTCAAACACCTGAATGTTGACGTTGTTTCAACAGACAAGGAAAGGCCAGGGCTTATTATTAGCATCATTATACATAAACAAAGTGAAACAATATATACATATACACATATTGTTTGTAGAATGACATCATAAAAGTGCACAGATGCGCGCGTGCGTGCTCAACCACAACAGCCAACCACAGAACCTGCAAGCAAAGCGTGACACTGACCAAAAGTGGACCAGACAACTGGACATGGTACATCCATGTTTCAACACAGCACACAAACCTAGCACTGCCTTCTGACACTGACTATATACATGTCTACATGTCCTACGTGTGACTACATCTTTGTCACCTAATGATTTCATTTCATCAGAGTTATTGATAAAAACGGACACTTAACAACAAGCAGTAAGCAGCACACAAAACAAGCTCTGAAACGAAAAGAGCCATTGACCAAAGATCAGAAACTGCTTCAGTGGAAGCAGAATAAAGAACAAACCAACTACCGCATGTCATGTCAATTCTCTGCAGCATCAGACGTCATTGGTCGGCAATAGCAACTGACGTCTTTCTGGATTTCTAAAGCCACGCATATCAGGCCTTGCCGAAGACTCCTGTCATCTCCTGTCTGTTACAATAAGGTCAAGGTGTTCCCAAAACGAAGTGGTCATTAGGAAGTGAGGTGTCAGAGACCTCAGCTTCTCTAGGGGCCAGCATATTGAGGGTGGCGCCCATCTCCTCTCCCTCGCTGCTTTACCTTCCCTGACCCTAAAGGGGGCAGGTACCCATTTACAGCTGGGTGAACTGGGGGACTGTACTGAAGTCAAGGCGTACGAACGATCACCCACCTGAGATGAAACCCCGCTCAACGTTGCTTAACCTTAAATCGGGGAGAGCAAGTGCTCTAACCACTGAGCCACCCCGTCTCCATTTCTAGAATACAAACGTTAAAAATGAAGAGCCAGAAACGTGTTTTTAAAAAGCCTACAAACGGCTGTACATACAAACCAGGCCGAACAGACAGTCCTGCCCATCTCCATGCCACAATCCCAGCAGTCAGCTGCCCAGCAACAGATGACGTCACAGGCAGGGGATGCCAGCCTGCCTGATGACCAACTCCGGAAAGTGGACTGGCCAATCACAACCACGCACACAAAATGACAGACAGCACAGAACATCAGGAATGACAGACAGCACAGAACATCAGGAATGACAGACAGCACAGAACATCAGGAATGACAGACAGCACAGAACATCAGGAATGACAGACAGCACAGAACATCAGGAATGACAGACAGCACAGAACATCAGGAATGACAGACAGCACAGAACATCAGGGATGACACGACAGACGAGAGAACAGGGCCAGCACAGAAGCAGCCAAAACGGAAGGATTCTCCTCATAATCTAAAAACAACAACAACACCTAAATGCTCTCAATAAGAGGAATACTTTATACAAGGCTAACTGAATATGACAACCACAATCTACTGCTGTACACTGGGCAATGTTGTAACGGTATACAACAACACGACACAACACAACACACCACGACACGACACGACACGACACAACACAACACGACACAACACAACACAAGGCCTTTGTAACACCCTCTCCTTTGCACCAAATGAGCGGCATATGTTAGCAGCACAGTGTGTGTACAGTGACACTGTGTGTGTGTGTGTGTGTGTGTGTGTGTGTGTGTGTGTGTGTGTGGTGTGTGCGTGCGTGCGTGCGTGGTGCGTGTGTGTGTGTGTGTGTGTGTGTGTGTGTGTGTGTGTGGTCAGTGTGACACCTTCGTGTGTGTGTGTGTGTGTGTGTGTGTGTTGTGTGTGGTCGTGTGACACCTTGTGTGTGTGTGTGTGTGTGTGTGTGTGTGTGTGTGTGTGTGTGTGTGTGTGTGTGTGTGGTGTGTGTGTGTGTGTGGGGTTGTGTTGTGTGTGTGTGGGTGTGTGTGTGTGTTCAGTGTGACACCTGCATGCAGCAAACAGCAGTGTGTGTACAACAATGTCACGGGCACATTCACAGGCACAGAGGGAAATATACTGCATAATCACTGGCATAATAACAATGATGAAGGTTATAATGACCATTACAATCACTGGCGCATAAAAGGCATCAAAGCACTGCTCTGCTTACAACACTGCCGGTCATATTTCGATCAGGGTTTGTTTTCTTCCAGGGAATCCCCCTCCCTCCCCCTTGCCCCACGTTTTGCATTTCACTTCACCGTCAACATGCCATGCTCACTAATTCTCTTCTTCTCTCTGTCTCCTTCTGAAACGTTTGTTCCGTCCTATCTTGTGGAAAGACCGAAACATCTCTCTGAGGACCAAGGTCAAGCTACTGCATACACTGGTAACCTCCACATATCTGTATGCATGCGAAACCTGGACATTGAATGGAGATCTACAAAGGAGGATCCAGGCTTTGGAGATGAGATTCCTCAGAAGACTCCTTGGCATTTCATACA
>CM054135.1:16743355-16745855 GCA_028751875.1 Rapana venosa
CATAACTATACACACATAACCACAGTCATACACACATAATTATACACACACAACCACATACTTACATAATTATACACACACATGTACACACATAACTATACACACACATAACCACAGCCATACACATAATTATACACACACAACCACATACTACATAATTATACACAGACATGTACACACATAACTACACACAAACCACAGTATACACACAAATTTTACACACACAACCACATACATAATTATACACACATATGTACACACAACTATACACACACATGTACACACATAACTATACACACATAACCAAAGTCATACACACATAATTATACACACACAACCACATACTCACATAATTATACACACATGTACACACATAACTATACACACACATAACCACAGTCATACACATATAATTATACACACACAACCACATACTCACATAATTATACACACTGCAGCATCCATCCTCGCACACACAACCACATACACACATAATTACACACTCACACACATACACACACATACTCACATAATTCATACACACACAAATGCAGCGTGCATGCACGCTTGCACGCACGCACGCATACACACACACTCACACACATACACACACATAATTACACACACATAAACACATACACTCACACACACAACCACATACACAGATAATTATACACACAACCACATACACACATAATTATACACAAATACACACACACTCTCACACACTCACACACAATATTACACACACACAAACACTCTCACAAAACACACACACAACACATGCACACAACCACACACACACCACACACACACACACACACACACACAAACAACACCACAACACCAACACCACACACCACCACGCACGCACGCCGCAGGGACATACACAGACAGCATGCAGGTAAGCACACGCATGCGCACACACATCAATTACATTTAAAAACAGAATTTTGGACAGTGAAGTTTTTTACCATACAGCTTGATAATTCTACGCATAAACAATCCAATGCATTCTGTTTTGAATGTCCATAGGTCAGGATTATAATTTTTGCGTAAAGGTCAGGATTATGATTTTTACGTAAATGTCAGGATTATAATTCTTATGTGAAGGTCGGGATTACAATTTTTACGTAAAGGATAGGATTATGATTTTTACGTAAAGGTTTGGATTATAGCTTTTACGGAAATGTTACAATTATTATTTTCAAGGAAAAATTAGGATAATACATTTTAAGGAAAGATTGCGATACTAACTTTTCATGAAAGGTTAGGATAATAAATTTCACGGAAAGGTTACGATTATAACTTTCGAGGAAAAGTTAGGAATAACTTTTAGGGAACAACTTTTTACAGAAAGGTTAGGATCATGATTTTCAAGAAAAAGTTAGGATTCTAACTTTTTTTAAAGCGTCAGTTTTGTGACCCAGTTTCAAAACCGTGTAGTGCTGGAACAAAGAGTCCCAGACACATCGGAAAGCTGATAGCAAACTGATCCTTAGAAAAATGGCTTAAAGGAAGTTGTAAAAGCACGAAAAAGCTTTTCATGACTATATTATATGAGCGGGCCACAAGACTGATAGATCTGGCAGAGAGATGGCAGACATGGTGGCAAACATCCATCCAAGATATAAGATGCTAGGACAGCCATCTTGAAATGAGCACGAGCTGTGTGATTGGCAGCCAGTGGACTTCGCTGTAACCTGCAGTGACATGGTCTTTCTTTGGTTTCCTGAACACCAAACCTCCAGCCTCCCGTGACCAGCCATGTCCTGAGAAGACTGACCAGCCATGTCCTGAGAAGACTGACCAGCCATGTCCTGAGAAGACTGACCAGCCATGTCCTGAGAAGACTGACCAGCCATGTCCTGAGAAGACTGACCAGCCATGTCCTGAGAAGACTGACCAGCCATGTCCTGAGAAGACTGACCAGCCATGTCCTGAGAAGACTGACCAGCCATGTCCTGAGAAGACTGACCAGCCAGAAGTGAATGACAGCAGCCAAGGCCACAGACAATCCGGAGATAATAATAATAATAATAATATATGGAATTAATATAGCGCTGAATCTTGTAAAAAAACAAACAAATCGAAGCGCTTGCACTCAATCATTTACAGGCATGCAACTCTCCTTAAACATTATAAACAACAGATTTCAAATCCATGCGCGCGCACGTACGCACACGCACGCGCGTGCGCGCGCGCACACACACACACACACACACACACACACACACACACACACACGTGAGCAGCTGATGTGAGCAGCTGAATGAATGACCTGGCAGACTTCATAATGACGAGGTAAAGAATGGAACAGGTACAGCTAGCAGGTGTGACTGATCTGGTCATGCTTAGGACAGGTGTGACTGATGTGGTCATGTATAGGACAGATGACTGATGTGGTCATGTATAGGACAGATGACTGATGTGGTGATGTATAGGACAGATGACTGATGTGGTGATGTATAGGACAGATGACTGATGGGGTCATGTATAG
>CM054135.1:16748355-16758355 GCA_028751875.1 Rapana venosa
CTTCTCTTCTTCTTCTTCTTCTTCTTCTTCTTCTTCTTCTTCTTTGCGATCTTGTTGTTGTTGTTGTCTTGTTCTTCTTCTTCTCCTTTGCATTCTTCTTCTTTAGATTCTTCTTCTTTGCATTCTTCTTCTTCTTCCTTTCTTCCTTCCTTCCTTCATCTTCTTCTTCTTTCTTCCTGTCTTGGTCTTCATGAATTCATTTTCCATGGAAGGATGGTATGCTCTGATCTTATTCAGGTTGTCACACGTGCACAGACTGTGGATTTAAAACTGACTTTAACCTTGTAAATTATATTTGCTGTAATGATGTTCTCAAAGACAAAATACATTTCGTCATGATGTACATACATTTGCTTGTGTAAAAGGCATGTTCATATGCACACACACACACACACACACATACACACACACACATTGACACACAGACCACACACACACACACACACACATTGACACACACACACACAGACACAGCGCCTTTTGGAAGACTAGGCTATTGTATTTCGGTGCAAAAACGGATCATGAAATTAACAAAGCTATACAGGGACTGGATGTAAAAAGCACATGAGTGCTTATTCCATTATCATCGAAATAAAAGAAGAGACTTAAAAATATAATAACAAAATAAACACACACACACACACACTTACACAGACAGACAGACAGACCGACAGACAGACAGACGGACAGACGGACAGGAGGGGAGACTGACCGGTGATGAAGGACAGCCTCCTCATGGCGGGGAAGGGGTGCAGGCCGGAGGTATCCAGGATGTCCAGCCGGTAGGCCACGCCCCGGATGCGGTAGACCTTGCGGTGGAAGTCCTCGATGGTGGGCGTGTACTTCTCCTCGAAGCGGTTGAAGAGGAACCGCTGCACTAGGGAGGTCTTTCCCACCTGCCCCACACCACACCACACCACACCACACCATATCATATCACACCACACCACACCACACCATATCATATCACACCACACCACACCACACCATACCACATCACACCACACCATACCATATCATATCATATCACACCACACCACACCACACCACATCACACCATATCATATCATATCATATCATATCACACCACACCACACCACACCAACCCACACCACACCACACCACATCACATCACACAATATCACACCACATCGCACCACACCACACCAACCCATACCACACCAACCCACACCACACCAACCCACACCACACCACACCAACCCACACCACACCACACCACACCAACCCACACCACACCACACCAACCCACACCAACCCACACCACACCAACCCACACCACACCACACCAACCCACACCACACCACACCAACCCACACCACACCACACCACACCAACCCACACCACACCACACCAACCCACACCACACCACAGTGTGCACTCATTATGGACAGCCTTCACAACACTCAATAAACACCCCAGCCTGTCTTGCAATAACAGTACCTTGAAATAAACACCCCAGCCTGTCTTAAAATAAACACCTTTAGCCTGTCTTGAAATAAACACCTTTAGCCTGTCTTTAGCCTGTCTTAAAATAAACACCTTTAGCCTGTCTTAAAATAAACACCTTTAGCCTGTCTTAAAATAAACACCTTTAGCCTGTCTTGAAATAAACACCTTTAGCCTGTCTTTAGCCTGTCTTAAAATAAACACCTTTAGCCTGTCTTGAAATAAACACCTTTAGCCTGTCTTTAGCCTGTCTTAAAATAAACACCTTTAGCCTGTCTTAAAATAAACACCTTTAGCCTGTCTTGAAATAAACACCTTTAGCCTGTCTTTAGCCTGTCTTAAAATAAACACCTTTAGCCTGTCTTAAAATAAACACCTTTAGCCTGTCTTAAAATAAACACCCTAGCCTGTCTTAAAATAAACACCCTAGCCTGTCTTAAAATAAACACCCTAGCCTGTCTTAAAATAAACACCCTAGCCTGTCTTGAAATAAACATCTTTAGCCTGTCTGAAAATAAACACCTTTAGCCTGTCTGAAAATAAGCACCTTAAGCCTGTCTGAAAATAAGCACCTTAAGCCTGTCTGAAAATAAACACCTTTAGCCTGTCTGAAAATAAGCACCTTTAGCCTGTATTAAAATAAACACCTTAGCCTGTCTGAAAATAAGCACCTTAAGCCTGTCTGAAAATAAACACCTTTAGCCTGTCTGAAAATAAACACCTTTAGCCTGTCTTGAAATAAACACCTTTAGCCTGTCTTAAAATAAGCACCTTTAGCCTGTCTGAAAATAAGCACCTTTAGCCTGTCTTAAAATAAGCACCTTTAGCCTGTCTGAAAATAAGCACCTTTAGCCTGTCTGAAAATAAGCACCTTTAGCCTGTCTTAAAATAAGCACCTTTAGCCTGTCTTAAAATAAGCACCTTTAGCCTGTCTTAAAATAAGCACCTTTAGCCTGTCTTAAAATAAGCACCTTTAGCCTGTCTTAAAATAAGCACCTTTAGCCTGTCTTAAAATAAGCACCTTTAGCCTGTCTGAAAATAAGCACCTTTAGCCTGTCTTAAAATAAACACCTTTAGCCTGTCTTGAAATAAACACCTTTAGCCTGTCTTAAAATAAACACCTTTAGCCTGTCTTAAAATAAGCACCTTTAGCCTGTCTTAAAATAAGCACCTTTAGCCTTTCTGAAAATAAGCACCTTTAGCCTGTCTTAAAATAAGCACCTTTAGCCTGTCTTAAAATAAGCACCTTTAGCCTGTCTGAAAATAAGCACCTTTAGCCTGTCTGAAAATAAACACCTTTAGCCTGTCTGAAAATAAGCACCTTTAGCCTGTCTGAAAATAAACACCTTTAGCCTGTCTGAAAATAAGCACCTTTAGCCTTTCTGAAAATAAGCACCTTTAGCCTGTCTGAAAATAAACACCTTTAGCCTGTCTGAAAATAAGTACCTTTAGCCTGTATTAAAATAAACACCTTAGCCTGTCTTAAAATAAACACCCCCAGCCTGTCTGAAAATAAGCACCTTTAGCCTGTCTGAAAATAAGCACCTTTAGCCTGTCTGAAAATAAGCACCTTTAGCCTGTCTGAAAATAAGCACCTTTAGCCTGTCTGAAAATAAATACCTTTAGCCTGTCTTGAAATAAACACCTTTAGCCTGTCTTAAAATAAACACCCTAGCCTGTCTTGAAATAAGCACCTTTAGCCTGTCTTGAAATAAACACCTTTAGCCTGTCTTGAAATAAACACCTTTAGCCTGTCTTGAAATAAACACCTTTAGCCTGTCTTAAAATAAACACCCTAGCCTGTCTTGAAATAAACACCTTTCTTCGTCTTCTTCTTCTTCAAGTGTCCGGTCTGGTCCTGCAGACATCGACGATCATGGCTCTCCATTCTTCCCTGTTCTCGGTCCCTCTCATGAGCTCATTGTTGGTGCCCTCTTTATTCGTTGCGAATTTGTTTAAGCTGTCTGTGAATTTTGTGCGTTGTCTTCCTTTGCTCTTGTTTCCACAGATTTTGCCACTCCATAACAGTTTCTCTAGTCCGTCAGCCCTGATTATATGGCCGAAAATTTTGAGCTGTCTTTCTCTGGTGGTGTTGAGAAGGGATCTCTTGTATCCAGCCATTTCCATTACTTCTGCATTTGTTTTTCTTTTTGTCCATGAGACTTTCATGATTCTCCGGATGAACCACATTTCCACTGCTTCTAGTCGCTGTTCTGTGTCCTTGGCTAGGGTCCAGCACTCACATCCGTACAGAAGAATGGACCATACGTAGGCTCTCAAAACATGGATCTTTGTCTTGAGGCTTATCTTACTGTTGGTAAAAATGCATTTCATGTTGTTAAAAGTTGCCTTAGATTGACCGATTCTCTTCTTGATTTCTGTGTCACACTTGCCGTCCGGGATGATAGTACAACCAAGGTATTTAAAGATGTTTACTTGTCTGATTCTCTCTCCTTTACAGGCTATGTTGCATTGTGGTATAACAGCTTTTTTCGAGATCACCATGCATTCTGTCTTCTTTGCATTGAGCTGTAATCCTTTCTTTTCGCTTTCGTCTGTTACTGTTGGTAAAATCTTTTGCAGTTTTTCTTCAGAGTCGGCGATAAGGACTGTGTCATCTGCATATCTCAGGTTGTTGATGTTGTGGCCACATACACTAGTTCCCTCTTGGTTCTCAATATTTCGTAGAATTGTTTCACTATATACACCTTTAGCCTGTCTTGAAATAAACACCTTTAGCCTGTCTTAAAATAAACACCTTTAGCCTGTCTTGAAATAAACACCTTTAGCCTGTCTTAAAATAAACACCTTTAGCCTTTCTTAAAATAAACACCTTTAGCCTGTCTTGAAATAAACACCTTTAGCCTGTCTTGAAATAAGCACCCTAGCCTGTCTTGAAATAAATACCTCAGCCTATTTTGAAATAAGCACCTTAGCCTTTCTTAAAGTAAATACTCCAGCCTCTCTTAAAACAAGCTCCCTTTGCTTATCTTGAAATAGATTCTGTCTCCAGCTGTTTTCTCCACCACCACCACCACCACCACACCACCCTGTCTGTAGCCCCACACCACCTTAACCACCACCACCACCACCATTATCCGCCTGTGTGATAATGAGCTAATAGCATGAGTCAGCTGTCCTAATTAGCGCGGAAAATGTTTAGTAAATGACAACCAGCATCATACTGTTTGTTTGTTTGTTTGTTTTGTTTGTTTGTTTTGTTTGTTTGTTTTGGTTGTTTGTTTTGCTTGATTGTTTGTTTCATTGTTTGTTTGTTTGTTAACTGGTTTCAGCGTATCACCCGAAGAGATAATGGAGGTGAAGAATTTTGAAACTAAGAAAAAAGACTTAGTGGGTTGCTTCATTAATGATTCAAGGAAAGAAAGAAAGAAAGAAAGAAAGAAAGAAAGAAGAAGAAGAAGAAGAAGAAGAAGAAGAAGAAGAAGAAGAAGAAGAAGAAGAAGAAGAAGAAGAAGAAGAAGAAGAAGAAGAAGAAGAAGAAGAAGAAGAAGAAGAAGAAGAAGAAGAAGAAGAAGAAGAAGAAGAAGAAGAAGAAGAAGAAGAAGAAGAAGAAGAAGAAGAACAAGAAGAAGAAGAACAAGAACAAGAAGAACAAGAACAAGAAGAAGAGGAGGAGATCAAGGACAATGACTGCAAGAGCATAATTAGTTGTACATACAGTTAATAAACAGGCAAGTTAATCAGCTCGTGATAGGCGCGCGCGCACGCGTGCACGCACATGTGTGTGTGTGTGTGTGTGTGTGTGTGTGTGTGTGTGTGTGTGTGTGTGTGTGTGTGTGTGTGTGTGTGTGTGTGTGTGTGTGTGTGTGTGTGTGTGTGTGTGTGTGTGTGCTCGCGCGCACCCGTGCAGCTAATGCATGGAAAGGATTATCTTTGGAGGGGCAGATACAATCAGGAGAGTGACAATGACAATGTCAATGACAAAGTCTTTTATTTCGAGGATAATGAATAAGCAATCATGTGCATTTTTACATCTAGTCCCCGCCCGTAGGGATACATCTTAATAATAAACCCAATACAAAAGAGAGAGAGAGAGAGCTCTGAAATGATTTAATGTACATTGGCCTTGGTCCACAATAGGTTTGTTGGGCTTGGGATGGAACAATGGGTTCATTCATATCATTGACAAAGCAAATGCACAAACAAGTCATGATTTATGACTGGTTAAAGAATTAAAGGAGAGAGAGAGAGAGAGAGAGAGAGAGAGAGAGAGAGAGAGAGAGAGAGAGAGAGAGAGAGAGAGAGAGAGAGAGAGAGAGATTGACAGAGACAGAGACAAAGACAGAGAGGGAGAGAGAGAATAAGATGGGGAGGTGGGTGTAAGTGTGTTCTTTTTTTCATTTATTCTTTTATTTCGAGGATACTGGAATAAACACTCATGTGCTTTTTTCTTCCAGTCCCCGTGTGTATGCAGTTTTGTAAATTTTGTCATCTTTTCCCCACCGGCACACAATGGCCTATATTTCCGAAAAGCAGAACGGGTTTTAACGTGTGCGCAAGATGTTCTGCGCGCGTTCGCACACGGGACCTCAGTTTATATTCTCAGCTGAAGGGCTTTTGGGAAGAGTGGAGTCCAATGTGTGTGTGTGTGTGTGTGTGTGTGTGTGTGTGTGTGTGTGTGTGTGTGTGTGTGTGTGTGTGTGTTGTGTGTGTGTTGTGTGTTGTGTGTGTGTGTGTATGTTGTGTGTGTGTGTGTGTAGTGTGTGTGTATTATGTGTGTGTGTATGTGTGTATTATGTATTTGTGTGTGTACATGATGTGTGTGTATGTGTGTGTATTTGTGTGTGTATATGTGTTTTATGTGTGTGTGTATTTATGTGTGGATTGTGTGTGTATTATGTTGTGTGTATTATGTGTGTGTGTATGTGTGTGTGTATTATGTGTGTGATTATGTGTGTGTATTTGTGTTGTGTATTATGTGTGTGTGTATTATGTGTGTGTGTATTAATTATGTGTGTATTATGTGTGTGTATTATGTGTGTGTATTATGTGTGTGTATTATGTGTGTGCATTATGTGTGTGCATTATGTGTGTGTGTATTATGTGTGTGTATATGTGTGTATGGTGTGTGTATAATTATGTGTGGATGTGTGTATATGTGTGTATTATGTGTGTGTTATGTGTGTGTATATGTGTGTATGTGTGTGTATAATATGTGTGGTGTGTTAGTATTATGTGTGTTGTGTGTTATATGTGTGTTATGTGTGATGTGTATAATTATGTGTGGATGTGTGTATTATGTGTGGTATTATGTGTGTATTGTGTGTGTATATGTGTGTATGTGTGTATAATTATGTGTGGATGTGTGTATTATGTGTGTGTATTATGTGTGTGTTAGTTGTATATGTGTGTGTGTATTATGTGTGTGTGTTATGTGTGTGTGTACTATGTGTGTGTGTTACTATGTGTGTGTGTATTATGTGTGTGTGTACTATGTGTGTGTGTATTATGTGTGTGTGTATTATGTGTGTGTATTATGTGTGTGTGTGTACTATGTGTGTGTGTACTATGTGTGTGTGTATTATGTGTGTGTGTATTATGTGTGTGTATTATGTGTGTGTGTACTATGTGTGTGTGTATTATGTGTGTGTATTATGTGTGTGTGTACTATGTGTGTGTGTATTATGTGTGTGTGTATTATGTGTGTGTGCAGTGCTGACCTTAGCGGAGCCCAGCAGCACCAGACGGAAGCAGTTTTCAGGCGGCGCGTTGTTGGCTTGCTCCAGCAGCGCCATCTTGTCAGGCCCTGTGCGCAGCAGCCGCACGCAGCACCACGTGACCCCCTTCTCCTCCAATGGCCGGGCTTCCCTGTCTGCCCGCCCTCTCTCTTTCCCCACCTCTGGGCTGGAACACGAGAAACAGGCGAGGACTGAACGTCATGCATGGGCATCACGAGGACGATGATGATGATAACACGAGTGTGAACTTCATGGCCACGAACACATCGGCTGCACCAGGTTGATACCTTGACGTCAGTTTCAGTTTCAGTTAACTGACATTAATCAGTGCAGACTGAGATACGTCAGTCACTCAAACAGACATACACGAACAAGTCTGAGGACGACATTTCTCCAAGGCAAGGTTGAGGGCAGAAGGAAAAGAGGCAGACCACCACCAACATCCTGCATCACCAGCATCGCTGAGGTCAGTGGTCTGGGAGGAGGGCTGCAGGAGATGGTAGAACTCAGCAGAGACAGAGCAGGATGGCGAACCCTGGTGGTGGCATTGCCTGGAGCTCCTGCCGACCCCAGCTGCCAAGGAGACAGTTGGTGGAGTTTGTTTTGAGGCTGCTGCAGCTATTGAGCACACCTGCTGAAGGCAGCATTTCATTTGAATCTTGTGTGAATTATCTGTCTTTGTTGCAAATTGGTTTTATTGCGAGTAGACAGTTTGATATGAGTTAATATTCTGATGTCTTTGTTACATGCATCTCTTATGTATAATTATAGATGACCGTCTGTTCTGCCAGAACGGTGTGTGTGTGCATGCAGGGCAGGTGTGCGGTTTTCTCCACTCTTTTCTAAGCCATTTTCTGGGTTCCTCCCCGACGTGGAAGGCATCAAGCCTCATTGATGGGCACGTTGTTTTTCTGAGTCCTCCTTCCTTCAATGGCAATACTTCCCGTCCTTCCACTACAGCTCCAAGGTTTTCCAATGGTGAGCTTTTGCGTATGCAGCCTTGAAGGTAGCCGCATTCCGACTTGTGGAATGTATGCTAGAAATGTTTGTCTTTTAGCTACTCACTGAACACTGACATGAATTACGGGATCTTCACGAGCATACTGAATCTTCTGCACATGTATATTGACGAAGCAAATTAAAGGCCTGGCGGGTCTGCACTTGAAGTTGACTGGGGAGAGTGTAAACACCCCACCGTCAATTCATCAGACGCCACGACTTCATGGAGGCGTGAGGTTAAAGACGAAGGGTCTTGCACTGGGCGGTAGCGTTCATGGCCATGATAATAATATAATCCCCACTCCCCTGAACTACAGCCTCCTGCTCCACATAAACTAGACTTTACGTTCATGAGGGAAGACAAGACAAGACAGGCAATGCCTGTCAACAGTTCACTGCCCACCACAACACACGGGACCCACACAGACACAGCAGACATTGCTGGCGTCATCAGACTGCAGGACAGTGACCATGCATGCTGACCATAACGCTCGCTGAGTGGACAAAGGAACGCGGGGAAAGGATGGGCAGTCAGGCATAGGAGAAGAAAGGCCATTGTGTGGCAACAGCCTGCTGGGCTTGAACCTCTGCCCTGCACACCAGCTGAGGAAAAGGCTGAATGGCCGGCAGTCATCCATCATTCACCACCACCACCACCATTCCCCTGCCACACTGTATATAAGGCACTGTCTGACAATGGCTGACAATTGTCCTGTCACACTATCTAACAATGGCTGACAATTGTCCTTTATCACTGTCTGACAATGGCTGACAATTCTCCTATCACTGTCTAACAATGGCTGACAATTCTCCTATCACACTGTCTAACAATGGCTGACAATTCTCCTATCATACTGTCTAACAATGGCTGACAATTCTCCTATCATACTGTCTAACAATGGCTGACAATTCTTCTGCCTCACTGTCTAACAATGGTTGACAATTCTCCTATCATACTGTCTAACAATGGCTGACAATTGTCCTATCATACTGTCTAACAATGGCTGACAATTGTCCTGCCTCACTGTCTAACAATGGCTGACAATTGTCCTACCTCACTGTCTAACAATGGCTGACAATTGTCCTGTCACACTGTCTAACAATGGCTGACAATTGTCCTGTAATACTGTCTGACAATGGCTGACAATTGTCCTGTAATACTGTCTAACAATGGCTGACAATTCTCCTATCATACTGTCTAACAATGGCTGACAATTCTCCTATCACACTGTCTAACAATGGGTGACAACAGCAGCTTTCATTGGCCTCTGTCTCGGCTTACTGGCCCGGACATTCTCCTGTATGTCTGTCTGCCAGTCTGTCTGCCAGTCTGTCTGCCTGCTTGTATCTGTCCACTTATCTCTCTGCTGCTTAATTATTCCATTGACCTTCACGCAAATTGCGGATCATGGTTTTATTTCCTTTTGTTTCCACAGGTGAAAACTGTAGCATGGAAAGTGTAGCAACTCCTGGTGAAAACTGTAGCATGGAAACTGTAGCAACTGCTGGTGAAAACTGTAGTATGGAGACTGTAGCGACTGTTTGTGAAAACTGTAGTATGGAAACTGTAACAATTCCTGATGAAAACTGTAGTATGGAAACTGTAACCATTTCTGGTGAAAACTGTAGTATGGAATCTGTAACAATTCCTGGTGAAAACTGTAGTATGGAAACTGTAACAATTTCTGGTGAAAACTGTAGTATGGAAACTGTAACAATTCCTGGTGAAAACTGTAGTATGGAACCTGTAACAATTTCTGGTGAAAACTGTAGTATGGAAACTGTAACAATTTCTGGTGAAAACTGTAGTATGGAAACTGTAACAATTCCTGGTG
>CM054135.1:16768355-16775855 GCA_028751875.1 Rapana venosa
TGACAACGTCCTCTGTGACAACGTCCTCTCTGTGACACCATCCTCTCTGTGACAACGTCCTCTGTGTGACAACATCCTCTGTGACAACGTCCTCTGTGTGACAACGTCCTCTGTGTGACAACGTCCTCTGTGTGACAACGTCCTCTCTGTGACAACGTCCTCTGTGTGACAACGTCCTCTGTGTGACAACGTCCTCTCTGTGACAACGTCCTCTGTGTGACACCGTCCTCTGTGTGACACCGTCCTCTCTGTGACAACGTCCTCTGTGACAACGTCCTCTGTGACAACGTCCTCTGTGTGACAACGTCCTCTGTGTGACAACGTCCTCTCTGTGACAACGTCCTCTCTGTGACAACGTCCTCTCTGTGACAACATTCTCTCTGTGACAACATCCTCTCTGTGACAACATCCGCTGTCAACACTGCACGGCCTCTTCCAGAGGGTAGCCTCACGGCGGCTCAATGTGAAGAGCTCTCTGTTGACCGCTGGTGCACAACACTCCAGACTACATCCTCATTTCAAAACAGAAAATACCTGGCTAGCCAGGGTGGGGTGGGGGTGGGGGTGGAGGCGGGAAGGGGGGGGGAACAGCAGGAGGCCTGGCGTCGCTGTGTATAGTGAGATCAGGAGACACGGGGTGGGGGTACAGGGGACCTCAGACAATGGGGGGTGAAGGAAGGGTGCTTGGGACAGGGATAATGGACAGCAGCTGCACACTCCGTCTTCACAAACGGACCATCGTGTATAATCATCACCATCTTGATCACGATCATGATCATTATCATTGTCATGCCATAGCCGTCGTCAGCTGTTCATTGTCAGAGGAACTTGAAGTTGTATGGACATGAGCTAAACGTATTGACATTGATGGTAAAGCAGGAACCGCGTCAACACACGCTGACCTAAGGACCAGACTCACTGCCAACCACAGGCGCCAGCAATGAACCAGGGCCTGGCGGAAAGGTCGCCCCTCCCCCCACCCCCCACCCCCACCCCAATGCATGCTGTGCCTGCTAGAGCATGAACCTACGAGCAAGAGAAACAAACGAACGAATAAGCCACCTTTCTGGATAATTATGGGGTTCTAGAATAAGCATCACAGTAGCTGGTTTTATATCCAGCCCTCTGAAAACAGAAACGCCCGCTTTACAGAGACATTGTCCATACACAAACCTTTGTTGCTAATGCATACAAAATCCCTTGTCGTTAGCACGTCATCCAAAATCCCTTGTTGTCAGCTCGTCATCCCAAATCCCTTGTCTTGAGCACGTCATCCCAAATCCCTTGTCGTCAGTACGTCATCCCAAATCCCTTGTCGTCAGCACGTCATCCCAAATCCCTTGTTATCAGCGCGTCATCCAAAATCCCCTAATCATTACGGACACCACTAATGTCCAAGGAAAGGAATGAACATCAATGCCACCTGGCCCTACACTTCCACGTTACTTTACCTTTTACAACTATACACACGCACACACATACACACACACACGCACGCGCGCGCGCGCGCGCACATGCGCACACATACACGCACGCACGCGCACGCGCACGCGCACGCAACATACACACACATATACGCACGCACGTACGCACTCATCGTTAACAAGGAGCCAACACCACCACCACGCCAGCCTCCATTCTGTCTTCACACACAGCAGGGTGCAGACAATTGACAATCACGTTTTTCTTTCAAGGAGTTAGCTGACGTGTTAGCATACAGCTTCATGTAGCGAAATGTGGGGCAGAGAATGCGGCGTCACAGGCTATTGGTCTGTGTGCAGGTGGGGACAGGGGGAGACGATCTTTGATTCCTCGTCTGGTCCTTCCTCACGTCACTGCAGGGGACGTCATCACTGCCTGAATCTCCATGTTGTCGTCAGCTGAAGTGATGGCAGATTGAAAACTGACCGACTTTGGGGGTCAGTGACAGGAGTAACGGCAATAATGATGTTACACATTGAAAACTAACCGACTTTTGCTTATAGGTGTAACAGTTACAGTGGGAGCGTTACCTAGGACCCTGTACTGGAGATCTGGGTCAACACACAGTAGGTCAGCACTCAGTGCATTAACACACAGTGGGTTAGCACTCAGTGCATTAACACTCAGTGCATTAACACACAGTGGGTTAGCACTCAGTGCATTAACACTCAGTGCATTAACACACAGTGGGTTAGCACTCAGTGAGTCAGCACTCAGTGCATTAACACACAGTGGGTCAGCACTCAGTGCATTAACACACAGTGGGTCAGCACTCAGTGCATTAACACACAGTGGGTCAGCACTCATGCATTAACACACAGTGGGTCAGCACTCAGTGCATTAACACACAGTGGGTCAGCACTCAGTGCATTAGCACACAGTGGGTCAGCACTCAGTGCATTAACACACAGTGGGTCAGCACTCAGTGCATTAACACACAGTGGGTCAGCACTCAGTGCATTAACACACAGTGGGTCAGCACTCAGTGCATTAACACACAGTGGGTCAGCACTCATGCATTAACACACAGTGGGTCAGCACTCATGCATTAGCACTCAGTGGGTCAGCACTCATGCATTAGCACTCAGTGGGTCAGCACTCAGTGGGTCAGCACTCATGCATTAGCACTCAGTGGGTCAGCACTCATGCATTAGCACTCAGTGGGTCAGCACTCAGTGGGTCAGCACTCATGCATTAGCACTCAGTGGGTCAGCACTCATGCATTAGCACTCAGTGGGTCAGCACTCAGTGGGTCAGCACTCAGTGCATTAGCACTCAGTGCATTAGCACTCAGTGCATTAGCACTCAGTGGGTCAGCACTCAGTGCATTAGCACTCAGTGCATTAGCACTCAGTGGGTCAGCACTGAGTGGTCCGTCCTCCAGTAGTGTTGTCAGAGTATTATCTGACAGTTTAATACTCTATAACAAAATGTTTATACACGTGAAATTAGTTTGCTCATAGCATAAAGTGTCATTATGACTTCTGTTGTGTTGTGGTTGCTGTGCTTTGTTGTACTGCTTCTGATAAATAGAATTATTTATTCTTCTTTATTATTTTATTTTAAGGATAGTAGAATAAGCGTTCGTGTGGTTTTTTACATCCAGTCTCCATGTGTAACAGTCTTGTAAAATTTGTGAAACGTTCCCACCAGCACAGAATGGCCAACTCTACCGAAAGCGGAACATGTTTTAACATGTGTGCAAGATGTTCTGCATACGTTCGCACAGGGGACCTTGGTTTATAGTCTCATCCGAAGAACTTTTGGGGGTATGGATTTGGCACTGATGTTAACTCCAGGGGAAAATATCCCCTTGAAAAACATGAGAACCTAATGTAGCCAGCGTGGACTGATAATGAACTAGTCATGGCATTGGGAGTAATGGGGATGACTTCTTTCAGAACAATGCCCACACACCAAATCCACATCAACATCTTGTCCACACTAGTTTCTATGTCGTTGATATTGTAGCTATACACACAGCGCATGTCCACATTGTAACATACACACAGCCCATGTCCACATTGTAACATACACACAGCCCATATCCACATTGTAACATACACACAGCCCATGTCCACATTGTAACATACACACAGCCCATGTCCACATTGTAACATACACACAGCCCATGTCCACATTGTAACATACACATGTCCACATTGTAACATATACACAGCCCATGTCCACATTGTAACACACACATGTCCACATTGTAACATACACATGTCCACATTGTAACATACACATGTCCACATTGTAACATACACATGTCCACATTGTAACATACACACAGCCCATGTCCACATTGTAACATGCACACAGCACATCTTCACATTGTAACATACACACAGCTCATGTCCACATTGTAACATACACACAGCCCATGTCCACATTGTAACATACACACAGCACATCTTCACATTGTAACATACACACAGCCCATGTCCACATTGTAACATACACACAGCCTATGTCCACATTGTAACATACACACAGCCCATGTCCACATTGTAACATACACACAGCACATCTTCACATTGTAACATACACACAGCCCATGTCCACATTGTAACATACACACAGCCCATGTCCACATTGTAACATACACATGTCCACATTGTAAAATACACACAGCCCATGTCCACATTGTAACATACACACAGCCCATGTCCACATTGTAACATACACACAGCCCATGTCCACTATTGTTACATACATACACAGCCCATGTCCACATTGTAACATACCACATGTCCCATGTCCACATTGTAACATACACACAGCCCATGTCCACATTGTAACATACACACTAGCCACATGTCCAACATTGTAACATAACACAGCCCATGTCCCACATTTGTAACATACACATGTCCACATTGTAACATGCACAAATCCACATTGTAACTCACATGTCCACATTGTAACATACACATGTCCACATTGTAACATACACATGTCCACATTGTAAATACACACAGCCCATGTCCACATTGTAACATACACATGTCCATTGAAATCACATCCACATTGTAACATACACATGTCACATTGTAACATACACATGTCCACATTGTAACATGCACATATCCACATTGTAATAACACATGTCCACATTGTAACATACACATGTCCACATTGTAACATACACATGTCCACATTGTAAAACACATGTCCACATTGTAACATACACATGTCCACATTGTAACATGCACATTCCACATTGTAACATACACATGTCCACATTGTAAATACCCAATGTCACATTGTAACATACACATGTCCACATTGTAACATACATCCACATCATCCACATCTGTAACATACACATGTCCACATTGTAACATACACCATGTCCACATTGTAACATAACACATGTCCACATTGTATAACATACACATGTCCACATTGTAACATACAACATGTCCACATTGTAACATACACATGTCCACATTGTAAACATACACACAGTCCATGTCCACATTGTAACATACACACAGCACATCTTCACATTGTAACATACACACAGCCCATGTCCACATTGTAACATACACACAGCCCATGTCCACATTGTAACATACACACAGCCCATGTCCACATTGTAACATACACACAACCCATGTCCACATTGTAACATACACATGTCCACATTGTAACATGCACATATCCACATTGTAACATACACATATCCACATTGTAACATACACATGTCCACATTGTAACATACACATGTCCACATTGTAACATACACACAGCCCATGTCCACATTGTAACATACACATGTCCACATTGTAACATACACATGTCCACATTGTAACATACACATGTCCACATTGTAACATACACATGTCCACATTGTAACATGCACATATCCACATTGTAACATACACATGTCCACATTGTAACATACACATGTCCACATTGTAACATACACATGTCCACATTGTAACATACACACAGCCCATGTCCACATTGTAACATACACATGTCCACATTGTAACATACACATGTCCACATTGTAACATACACATGTCCACATTGTAACATACACATGTCCACATTGTAACATACACAGTCCATGTCCACATTGTAACATACACATGTCCACATTGTAACATACACATGTCCACATTGTAACATACACATGTCCACATTGTAACATACACATGTCCACATTGTAACATACACATGTCCACATTGTAACATACACACAGTCCATGTCCACATTGTAACATACACATGTCCACATTGTAACATACACATGTCCACATTGTAACATACACATGTCCACATTGTAAACATAACACATGTCCACATTGTAACATACAATCATGTCCACATTGTAACATACACATGTCCACATTGTAACATACACATGTCCACATTGTAACATACACATGTCCACATTGTAACATACACATGTCCACATTGTAACACACACATGTCCACATTGTAACACACACATGTCCACATTGTAACACACACATGTCCACATTGTAACATACACATGTCCACATTGTAACACACACATGTCCACATTGTAACACACACATGTCCACATTGTAACACACACATGTCCACATTGTAACATACACATGTCCACATTGTAACATACACATGTCCACATTGTAACATACACAGTCCATGTCCACATTGTAACACACACATGTCCCATTGTAACACACATGGCCACATTGTAACACACCTGTCCACATTGTACATACACATGTCCACATTGTAACACACACATGTCCACATTGTAACATACACATGTCCACATTGTAGATACACATGTCCATTGTAACATACACATGTCACATTGTAACATTACACATGTCACATTGTAACATACAATGTCACATGTAACATACCATGTTCACATTGAAGCATACACACAGCCCCTTAGATGACTGACATGGACATGGTCTGCACACCTGTGGTCATCATGGTTCACTTTGCAGCCAACACACAACCACATTGCACCATACAACACAGAATAAAACACGGCCAGCTCCATTTGTCTTCACACACAGCAGGGTGCAAACAATTGACAATCACGTTTTTCTTTCAAGGAGTTAGCTGCCGTGTTAGCACACAGCTTCATGTGGCTGAGAGTGGGGCAGAGAAGGCGGCGTCACAGGCTAGTGGTCTTTGTGCTGCTGGTCCTCAAGGAAACCATCTTGGATTCCTCCTCTGGCTGCTTGTGCCTGGGCTGCACTGCCGCCGTCATCTGCCTGAATGCTGAGGGCATCTCCTGAGTGATGGGAAATTGACACCTGCTCAGCTGGCGATGTGGTGACTGCAGTGACGTTGGTGTGGTGACTGCAGTGACGTTGGTGTGGTGACTGCAGTGACGTTGGTGTGGTGACTGCAGTGACGTTGGTGTGGTGACTGCAGTGACGTTGGTGTGGTGACTGCAGTGACGTTGGTGTGGTGACTGCACTGACGTTGGTGGGGTGACTGCAGTGACGTTGGTGGGGTGACTGCAGTGACGGTGTGGTGACTGCAGTGACGTTGGTGTGGTGATGTTGATGTGTGGTGATGTTGGTGTGGTGATGTTGGTGTGGTGATGTTGGTGTGGTGATGTTGGTGTGAGTGTGATGTTGATGTGGTGATGTTGGTGTGTTGTTGTGTTGTTGTGGTGATGTTGGTTTGTGGTGATGTTGGTGTGGTGATGTTGGTGATGAGATGTTGGTGTAGTGGTTGTGGTGATGTGTGATGTTGGTGTGGTGACTGCAGTGTTGTTGGTGTGGTGACGTGGTGATGTTGGTGTGGTGATGTTGATGTGGTGATGTTGGTGTGGTGATGTTGATGTGGTGATGATGGTGTGGTGATGCTGGTGTAGTGATGCTGGTGTAGTGACGTTGGTGTGGTGATGTTGGTGTGGTGATGTTGGTGTGGTGATGTTGGTGTGGTGATGTTGATGTGTGATGTTGGTGTGGTGATGTTGGTGTGGTGACAGTAGTGATGTTGGTGTGGTGATGTTGGTGTGATGATGTTGGTGTGGTGACGTTG
>CM054135.1:16780855-16785855 GCA_028751875.1 Rapana venosa
GCCATGTCTCCAGACCATAGAAACCTCTCTCAGCAGATCACTGACCTGACCTGACCTGACCTGACCTGACCTGACCTGCCGCCATGCCATGTCTCCAGGCCACACAACCCTCTCTCAGCAGATCACTGACCTGACCTGACCTGACCTGACCTGACCTGACCTGCCGTCATGCCCTGTCTCCAGACCAGCTGACCGTCCCCCAGCGGTGCCACAGTCCTGACTGTCCGTTGCTGAGGATGCGGCCAGTTGCTACAGACACACATCCTCTCCTGACGCCACACTTGTGCCGGCTCAGTCACCCGTTTGTCAACACACACAGTTTAGCTGGGCAACAACGTTTACTTTAACTAATAGAATGTTAAACATTGGCAGGAGCAGACAGACAGACAGGTCAGGAGTAGACGGACAGGTTAGGAGTAGACAGACAGACAGGTTATGAGAAGACAGACAGACAGACAGGTCAGGAGTAGACAGACAGACAGGTCAGAAGTAGATAGACAGACAGACAGGACCAGACAGACAGACAGGTCAGGAGTAGACAGACAAACAGGTCAGGAGTAGACAGACAGACAGGTCAGGAGTAGACAGACAGACAGACAGACAGGTCAGGACCAGACAGACAGGTCAGGACCAGACAGACAGGTCAGGACCAGACAGACAGAAAGGTCAGGAGTAGACAGACAGACAGACAGGTCAGGAGTAGACAGACCAGGACCAGACAGACAGGTCAGGACCAGACAGACAGACAGACAGGTCAGGAGTAGACAGACAGACAGACAGACAGGTCAGGCATGCTATGACAGTTCAGACAGTTCAGGAGTAACAGACGATGACAGCAGACTAGGTCAGCGACCAGACAGACAGCGTCAGCAGAGCATAGACAGACAGACACACAGAGTAGAGACAGACAGACAGACAGCAGGTCCGGAGTAACAACAGACAGGTCAGGCTAGATAGCAACAGTCAGGCCAGACACACAACAACACAGCATAGACAACAACCAGTCAGAAACAACCACACACACCACACACACACACCACACAGACAGGCACATAACACACCAACACACCAACCAACAGCAACACACCACACACACAACCAACAGGCAGACACACACCAACACACCAAACAGCTAGACTCACACCACAACAACCACACCACACATCCACACCACACCACACCACCACCATACCAACCACACCCACCACACCACACACCACACCACACACACCACCATCACCAACCAACCACACCACACCACCACACCATACCATACCACACCACACACCACACCACAACCACACCACACCACACCACACCATAACCATCCACACACACCACACCACACACACACCACACCAACCAACCACACCAACCACACCACACCACCAACACCACACCACACACAACCACACCAACCACACCACACACCACACACCACACCACACCATACCACACAACACCACACCACAACCAACAACCACACCACACCACACCACACACCACACACACACCACCACCACACCATACCACATACCACACCAACCACACCACACCACACCACACACATCCATACCACACCACACCACACCACACACCACACCACACCACACCACCACACCACACACCACACCACACCAACCACACCATACCACACCACACACACCTCTCTCTCTCTCTCTCTCTCTCTCTCTCTCTCTCTCTCTCTCTCTCTCTCTCTCTATCTCCCTCTTGTTGATAGTCCTTAATCAGGGCAAGGGCCTGATGAAAAAGGTATGCATATGATGACGGAAGTGGATCTTACCAAACTTCTATCCTTCCACACCATATGCCTGCGAAGAATTCTCCGGATCTTTTGGCCAGAGAAGATCTCCAATGAAGACCTACTACGGAGATGCAGGCACGAAGACATGGGAACCATCATCACCAGACGACGGTGGAAGTGGATTGGGCACATCCTCCGAAGAGACCCACAGTCAATCACAAGAACAGCATTGCACTGGACCCCAGAAGGAAGGAGAAAGAAAGGAAGACCAAAAGCAACGTGGAGGAGGACTGTAGAAAGTGAGATGAAGGCCATGCAGCACTCTTGGGGATCAGTGACTAGGTTGGCCCAGGATAGGCAGGAGTGGAAGCGCTTTGTTGCTGCCCTACACACCGCTGGGTGTAATGGCTAATGATGATTATTATGTTACCCTTGAAAAAAAAAAGATTCATTCTTTCATTCATTTATTCATTCATTCACTCATTCGTTCTCTCTCTCTCTATCTATCTATCTATCTATCTATCTATCTATCTATCTATCTGTCTGTCTATAATAATAATGATAAGAAGAAGAAGAAGAAGAAGAAGAAGAAGAAGAAGAAGAAGAAGAAGAAGAAGAAGAGAAGAAGAAGAAGAAGAAGAAGAAGAAGAAGAAGAAGAAATGGAACTTATATAGCGCTATATCTTGCAAAGACAAATCAAAGCGCATATCTATCTATCTATCTGTCTATCTATCTGTCTGTCTATCTATCTATCTATCTTATGTTCTATCGTATTTTCTTAAATTCATTTCCCCCCTTTCATGCAGCTAATTAGTGTGTGTGTGTGTGTGTGTGTGTGTGTATCTGTGTGTCTGTGTGTCTGTGTATGTGTGTGAGTGAGTGTGTGTGTGTGTGGGGGGGGGGGGGGGCTTTGAAAGTGGAGTGTGAAAGAAGTGTGAAATCGAGATAATTCTGAAAGGAATGACCATAAAATCATGGGATCTTGACCCCATTCCTGCTTCTCTTTTCGCACAGTGCCTGCCACAACTTATACCCACTATCACGAAAATAGTGAACTTCTCTCTTGTTTCTGGAAATGTTCCTTCAGCTCTCAAAACTGCTATAGTCACCCCTCTACTCAAAAAGCATGACCTTGACCCCAACTATCTGAAGAACTATAGACCTGTCTCCAACCTACCTTTTATCTCTAAAGTCCTTGAAAAAGTAGTTCTAAAACAGCTCAACCACCACCTTCTCTCCAACAGTCTCCTTCCTGCGTTTCAGTCTGCCTATCGTGTCAACCACAGCACTGAAACCACCCTAGTACACACTTTAAACACGCTTCTACTCACTTCTGACTCAGGAAAAATCTCCCTTCTCACTCTACTCGACTTATCAGCAGCGTTCGATACTATTGACCACTCTATTTTTTTCTCCCGTCTTCAAAAAACGTTTGGTGTTACTGGTACAGCCCTTACCTGGTTTAGTTCATACCTTACCGACCGATTCCAGACAGTTGCAGTAAACAAGACTCAGTCAGTACCTGCAAGACTGGAATGTGGAGTTCTGCACGGATCAGTTGTGGGCCCTGTTCTTTTCACTCTCTACACCGCTCCACTGTCACATATAATTAACCGTCATCAGATCAACCATGACTTTTATGTAGATGACTCTCAGATTCTAAGCAGTGACACTCCTGAAAATCTGCCTTCTCTCGCGACAAATATGGCCCATTGCTTTCAAGATATCCAAATTGGATGATCCAGAACAAGTTACAGGTAAATGCAGATAAAACGGAAACCATGCTTGTAGGGACCAAACACAAACTCTCTTCCATTACAACAGCTTCGATCAATACAACTTGGCAATGCATCAGTCTCTCTATTCACAGCTGTGAAGTATCTAGGGGTCATTATTGACAACACACTCTCTATGCAAAAATTCATCACCCAGACCTGCCAGTAATGCTACTATCAATTACGGCGTATTAGTGCAATTCGAAAGTACCTGTCCACACATACAACATCCAAAACTTGGTGCGTCTCTCATTCTTTCACGTCTGCACTATTGCAATTCTCTTTTGTCTGGTCTGCCAGCATCATCAATCCACTCCCTTCAACGTATTCAAAACTCTGCAGCTCGACTAGTCCTCACAAAGAAAAAATCTGAGCACATTACCCCTCTCTTGCGATCTCTCCACTGGCTGCCTGTGCCACAGAGAGTAAACTATAAGATCAGTACCCTATGTTATAAATGTCTCCACAAAACAGCACTCTTCCTACCTATGTGAATGTCTTCACTTGTACACTCCTCGTTCCCTTCGCTCTGCTGCAGATACCTCGTCCTTACGAATACCTACATTCAACCAATCCACAGTCGGCCGCGCTCTTTCTCTATTTCTGGTCCAATGATCTGGAATCACCTCCCTCTCTCTCTCTCTCTCTCTCTCTCTCTCTCTCTCTCTCTCTCTCTCTCTCTCTTCGCCAAAAGCCTTCTTATGACACTTTTAAACCCAGTCTCAAGACTTAACTATTTCGAACCTAAGATTTTCCTCTTCTACTTCATCTCATAGCTTTTCCCTGCCTTCAACAGCCAAGATTCTATCGCCCTGCCAGGGTGTGTGACCTGTGTGTGTGTGTGTGTGTGTGTGTGTGCGTGCGTGCGTGCGTGCACATTTGGACTTGTTGGAACTATCAATTGTTACTGGTTGTATGACCATGTAAGAATGAGTTGTGTGCAAGCGCTTTTATTTGTCTGTGCAAGATAAAGCGCTATATAAATTCAATTTTCTTCTTCTTCTTCTTCTTCTTCTTATTATTATTATTATTATTATTATTATTATTATTATTATTATTATTATTATTAGGCTTTAAGCCTTTCCACACGGGGACAGAGGGTCAGGGACGAAACAGACAGTCCTGAAATCAACACTGCAGAAACTTTCAAACACCACAAGATCGTTCATGACAAATGACCACAGCATGCAGTGATACGCAACACATCACTCATATTCAGCACAGCGATCACCAGCTGATTGTTATTCATCGAATTTTCTCATTGTTTGCGTTCATCAATAAATCAGCCATGATACGCCCATGTTAGAATGTCCTGCTGCTCCAGGTTTTGTCATGTCTTTTGTGTGGTGTGTGTGTATGTGTGTGTGTGTGTGTGTGTGCGTGCGTGTGTGTGTGCGTGTGTGTGTTCTGTATATCACTGTAACACTTTCTTGAGTTTGTGGGAAAGAGATGGATATCA
>CM054135.1:16790855-17040855 GCA_028751875.1 Rapana venosa
AGTGAAGTGTAGTGTAGTGTAGTGAGGTGTAGTGTAGTGTAGTGCAGTGTAGTGTAGTGTAGTGTCGTGAAGTGTAGTGTAGTGTAGTGTTTGTGTTGTGTTGTGAATTGTAGTGCAGTGTAGTGGAGTGAAGTGTAGTGTAGTGTAGTGTAGTGAAGTGTAGTGTAGTGTAGTGTAGTGTAGTGTAGTGTAGTGTAGTGTAGTGTAGTGTAGTGGAGTGGAGTGGAGTGTTCTGTTGTGTAGTGTAGTGTAGTGTAGTGTAGTGTTTTGCTGTGTTCTGCTGTGTAGTGTAGTGTAGTGTTCTGTTGTGTAGTGTAGTGTAGTGAAGTGTTCTGTTGTGTAGTGTAGTGTAGTGAAGTGTTCTGTTGTGTAGTGTAGTGTAGTATAGTGTAGTAGAGTGGAGTGGAGTGTAGTGTAGTGTTCTGTTGTGTAGTGTAGTGTAGTGTAGTGTATTGTAGTGTTCTGTTGTGTAGTGTAGTGTAGTGTAGTGTAGTGTAGTGTAGTGTAGTGTTCTGTTGTGTAGTGTAGTGTAGTGTTCTGTTGTGTAGTGTAGTGTTCTATATGTAGTGTAGTGTTCTGTTGTGTAGTGTAGTGTAGTGTTCTGTTGTGTAGTGTAGTGTTCTAATGTGTAGTGTAGTGTAGTGCTCTGTTGTGTGGTTTAGTGTTCTGTTGTGTAGTGTTCTTTTGTGCAGTGTAGTGTAGTGTAGTGTAGTGTAGTGTAGTGTAGTGTAGTGTAGTGTAGTGTAGTGTAGTGTAGTGTAGTGTAGTGTTCTGTTGTGTAGTGTAGTGGAGTGGAGTGGAGTGGGGTGTAGTGTAGTGTAGTGTTCTGTTGTGTAGTTTAGTGTAGTGTAGTGTAGTGTAGTATTGTGTTGTGTAGTGTAGAGTAGTGTAGTGTAGTGTTCTGTTGTGTAGTGTAGTTTAGTGTTCTGTTGTGTAGTGTAGTGTAGTGTTCTGTAGTGTAGTGTAGTATAGTGTAGCGCTGTGTAGTGTAATGTAGTGTAGTGTAGTTATGTAGTGTAGTGTAGCGCTGCGTAGTGTAGTGTAGTGTAGTGTAGTGTAGCGCTGTGTAGTGTTTTGTGTAGTGTAGTGTAGTGTAGTGAATTGTAGCACTGTGTAGTGTAGTGTAGTGTAGTGTAGTGTAGTATAGTGTAAGTGTAGTGTAGTGTAGCGCTGTGTAGCGCTGTGTAGTGTAGTGTGGTGTAGTGTAGTGTAGTGTAGTGTAGCGCTGTGTAGTGTAGTGTAGTGTAGTGTAGTGTAATGTTGTGTCGTGTAGTGTAGTGTAGTATAGTGTAGTTTAGTGTAGTGTAGCGCTGTATAGTGCAGTATAGTGTAGTGTAGTGCAGTGTAGTGTAACGCTAATAGTGTAGTGTAGTGCAGTGTAGTGTAGTGTAGTGTAGCGCTGTGTAGTGTAGTGTAGTGTAGTGTAGTAGTGTAGTGTAGCGCTGTGTAGTGTAGTGTAGTGTAGCGCTGTATAGTATATGTAGTGTAGTGTAGTGTAGCGCTGTATAGTGTGGTGTAGTGTAGTAGTGTAGTGTTGTGTAGTGTAGCGCTGTGTAGTGTATTGTAGTAATAATAATAATAATAATAATATATGGCATTTAGATAGCGCTGAATCTTTTTTAAAAAAAAACAAATCGAAGCGCTTGCACTCAATCATTTACAGGCATGCAACTCTTCTTTAACATAATAAACAACAGATTTCAAAACCATGCGCGCGCACGCATGCACGCACACACACGCACGCACGCACGCACGCACGCACACACACACACACACACACACACACACACACACACACACACACACACACACACACACACACTCGGAACAACACTTAGAAGGTGAAAGATGCTGTTGAAAATTAGGGACAGATATTTGGGGGGAAAGTCTCAGGTAGGAAATAAGTGTGTTTTGAGGCTGGATTTGAAGGTATCAAGTGAAGGCTTTTGGCGAAGTGAAAGAGGAAGGTCATTTCAGGTGGATGGACCAGAAACAGAGAAGGAGCGACGGCCAACAGTATCTGTGGCTGAACGAAGGGAACGGGATGGAGTGTACAGATGAAGACAGTTACAGAGATAAGGGGGTGCAGATTTGTGGAGACATTTGAAACAGAGGGTATTGATTTTATACTCCAGTCTTTGTGAGACAGGCAGCCAGTGAAGAGATCGCAGAAGAGGAGTGATGTGTTCAGATTTTTTCTTTCTTAGGACCAGTCGAGCTGTAGAGTTTTGTATGCGTTGAAGAGAGTGGATAGATGATGCTGATAGGCCAGCCAAAAGAGAATTACAGTAGTCTAAACGTGAAAGAATGAGAGATGTGACAAGCTTGGAAGTTGCATCAGTGGAAAAGATACTTGCGAATCGCGCTTATGCGCCGTAATTGATAGTAGCAAGACTGGCAGGTCTGGGTGATGAATTTTTTCATAGAGAGTGTGTTGTCAAGAACTACTCCTAAATACTTCACAGAGTTGGACAAAGGAACTGACGTATTGCCGAATTCTATTGAAGTTTTTGCGATAGAGGAAAGTTTATGTTGGGTCCCTATAAGCATGGCTTCGGTTTTATCGGCATTAAGTTGTAACTTGTTCTGAGTCATCCAGTTTTGAATGTCTTGAAGGCAGTAGGACATATTTGTCAGGAGGGAAGGCAAGTTTTCAACAGTATCACTGCACTGAAGCTGAGTATCATCGCATAGAAATGATGATCAATATGGTGGTTGTTATTATATGTGAGAGTGGAGCAGTGTAGAGAGTAAAGAGAACAGGGCCCAGGACTGATCCCTGCGGGACTCCACATTCCATTTTGACAGGTTTTGATTGAATTTTGTTTACAATAACTTTCTGGAACCTGTCTGTGAGGTATGAAGTAAACCAGGTGAGGACGTGCCGTTAATACCAAACGTATTTTGGAGGCGAAAAGAAGAATTGAGTGATCTATGGTATCAAAGGCTGCAGATAAGTCAAGAAGAGAGGAGGGAGATTTTTTCCTGCATCAGAAGTAAGTAGAATGTATCTAAAGTGTGGACTAGGGTGTTTTCGGTGCTGGGTTGGGGCGATAGGCAGATTGAAAAGTGGGAAGGAGATCATTGGAATGAAGGTGTTGAAGGTGAAAGTGTTGTATCGTGTAGTGTAGTGTAGTGTTGTGTAGTGTAGTGTAGTGCTGTGTAGTGTAGTGCTGTGTAGTGTAGTGTAGTGTTGTGTAGTGTAGTGTAGTAGTTTAGTGTAGTGTAGCGCTGTGTAGTGTTGTCTCGTGTAGTGTAGTGTAGTGTTGTGTAGTGTGTAGTGTAGTGCTGTGTAGTGTAGTGCTGTGTAGTGTAGTGTAGTGTAGTAGTGTAGTGTAGTGAAGTGTAGTGTAGTGTAGTTTAGTGTAGTGTAGTGTAGCGCTGTGTAGTGGTGTAGTGTAGTAAAGTGTAGTGTAGTGTAGTAGTGTAGTGTAGTGAAGTGTAGTGTAGTGTAGTTTAGTGTTGTGTAGTGTAATGTAGTGTTGTATAGTGTAGTGTAGTGAAGTGTAGTGTAGTGTAGTGTAGTGCTGTGTAGTGTAGTGCTGTGTAGTGCAGTTTAGTGTAGTGTAGTGTAGTGTAGTGTAGTGTAGCGCTGTGTAGTGTAGTGTAGTAGTGTAGTGGATCGGTGGTCTAGAGGTAACGCGCCTGTCTAGAAAGCGAAAAGTCCGGGTCGGAAGTGTGCGTGGTTCGTATCCCGTCTGGGCCCGAAACTTTTCCCCCATCCATTAGACCATGAGTGGTGGTCTGGGCGCTAGTCTTTCGGATGAGACGATAAACCGAGGTCCCGTGTGTTACAGAAAATTATGCAGCGCACGAAAAAGAACCCACGGCAACAAGAGAGTTGTCCCTGGCAAAATTCTTAGAAAAAAGCCACTCTGATAGGGAAAGAAATACAGTTGCAGACCAAAAGAAAAAGAAAAAAAAAAGGGTGGCGCTGCTCTTGTGGCAACGTGCTCTCCCCGGGGAGAGCAGCCCGAATTTCACGCAGAGAAATCTCGTGACTTAAAGTGGTATAAAATAAATAAATAGTGTAGCGAAGTGTAGTGTAGTGTTGTGTAGTGTAGTGTAGTGTAGTGTAGCGCTGTGTAGTGGAGTGTATGAAGTGTAGTGTTGTGTGTTTAGTGTAGTGTTTGTATAGTGTAGTGTAGTGTAGTGCAGTGTAGTGTAGTGTAGTGTAGTGTAGTGAAGTGTAGTGTAGTGAAGTGAAGTGTAGTGTAAGTGTCGTGAGTGTAGTGAAGTGTAGTGTAGTGTTTGTGTAGTGTAGTGTTGTGTAGTGTAGTATAGTGTGGTGTAGTGAGTGTCGTGTAGTGTAGTGTAATGTAGTGTAGTGTAGTGAAGTGTAGTGTAGTGTAGTGATATGTAGGTAGTGTTGTGTAGTGTAGTGTTGTGTAGTGTGGTGTGGTGTAGTGTAGTGTTGTGTAGTGTAGTGTAATGAGTGTAGTGTAGTGTTGTGTAGTGTAGTGTTGTATAGTGTTTTGTTGTATAGTGTAGTGTTGTATAGTGAAGTGCTGTATAGTGAGCGTTGTATAGTGTTAGTGTTGTATAGTAGGTAGTGTAGTTGATAGTGGTGTTATAGATGTAGTGTATTTGTATAGTGTAATAGTTGTGTAGTGTTGTATAGTAGTGTAGTGTTTGTATAGTGTAGTGTTGTATAGTGAGTGTTGATAGTGTAGTGTTGTATAGTGTAGTGTTTGTATTGTGAAGTGTTGTATAGTGTAGTGTTGAAATAGTGTAGTGTTGTATAGTGTAGTGTAGTGTTGTATAGTGTAGTGTTGTATAGTGTAGAATTGTATAGTGTAGTGTGTGTTGTATAGTGTAGTGTTGTATAGTGTAGTGTAGTGTTGTATAGTGTAGTGTATTGTTGTGTAGTGTAGTGTTTGTATAGTGTATTATTGTATAGTGTAGTGTAGTGTTGTATAGTGTAGTGTTGTATAGTGTAGTGTTATATAGTGTAGTGTTGTATAGTGTAGTGTAGTGTTATATAGTATATATTTAGCGCACGTAAAAGAACCCACGGCAACAAGAGAGTTGTCCCTGGCAAAATTCTTAGAAAAAAGCCACTCTGATAGGGAAACAAATACAGTTGCAGACATGAAGAAAAAAGAAAAAAAAAGGGTGGCGCAGCGCTTGTGGGCGACGCGTTCTCCCGCTCTCCCCGGGGAGAGCAGCTCGAATTTCACGGAGAGAAATCTGCCGTGACTTAAAGTGGTATGAAATGAAATCTGAGCGCTTTGATTTTGTTGCTTTACAAGATTCAGCGCTATATAAATTCCATACATTATTATTATTATAGTGTTAGTGTAGTTGTTTTATAGTGTAGTGTTGTATAGGTTAAGTGTTTGTATAGTGTAGTGGTTGTATTTGTTTTAGTGTAGTGTTGTGTAGTCTAGTGTAGTGTTGTATAGTGTAGTGTTAGTTTGTATAGTTGTGTAGTGTTGTATAGTGTTATTGTATAGTTGTTAGTGTAGTGTTGTATAGTGTGTAGTGTATGTAGTGTTGTAGTGTAGTGTAGGTGTAGTGTTGTGTAGTGTAGTGTATGTAGTGTGTGTTGTTAGTGTAGTGTTGTATAGTGTAGTGTGTGTAGTGTAGTGTTGTGTAGTGTAGTGTTGTGTAGTGTAGTGTTGTATAGTGTAGTGTTGTATAGTGGTAGTGTTGTATAGTGTAGTGTAGTGTTGTATAGTGTAGTGTTGTAGTGTAGTGTTGTTAGTGTAGTGTAGTGTTGTATGTGTAGTGTGTGTAGTGTATGGTGTAGTGTAGTGTTGTGTAGTGAGTGTTAGTGTAGTGTAGTGTGTATGTTGTAGGTTGTATAGTGTTAGTGTAGTGTTGGTAGTGTAGTGTTGTATAGTGTAGTGTTGTATAGTGTTGTGTAGTTGAAGTGTAGTATAGTGTAGTGTAGTGTTTGTATAGTGTAGTGTTGTAGTGTAGTGTTGTATAGTGTAGTGTTGTATAGTGTAGTGTGTTGTTGTGTAGTGTAGTGTTGTTATTAGTGTAGTGTAGTGTAGTGTTGTGTAGTGTAGTGTGTATAGTGTATGTTGTATAGTGTAGTGTTGTGTAGTGTTGTGTAGTGTAGTGTTGTATAGTGTAGTGTAGTGTGTGTATGTGTAGTGTAGTGAAAGTGTTGTGTAGTGAAGTGTTGTCACGTGCTGTGGTGGCGGCATGGTGGTGGGTGAGAGTGGAGGCAGACAGCTGAGGGGGGGGGGGGGAGGGGGGTACTGTGTGCACTGCACAACACTGAGGGGGAGAGGGCGGAGACTGAAGGTTGGTTGGGGGGGGGGGGGGGTAGCTTGAAATGATATTAAGGAAAAAGCTGAGAGGAGGGGGGTGGGTGGGTAGTCTTTGACAACTTGAAAAGCGTATTGTCGAAGGGTCAGTTATCTATCTGACCAATGCCAGCCCACTGCCGTCCATCACACGGACATGTACCTATCCAATGCCAGCACACTGGTGTGTGTGTGTGTGTGTGTGTGTGTGTGTGGTGTGTTGTGTGTGTGTGTGTGTGTGTGTGTGTGTGTGTGTGTGTGTTGTCTGTCTGTTGTCTGTCTGTCTGTCTGTCTGTCTGTCTGTCTGTCTGTTTTATTTATCTTTAGTTCCTTATTTCAGGATAATGGAAAAGTGCATTGTGCTTTTTTTCATTAGTCCGTGTGTTGGCCTGTTTTGTGTATTGTGTCATGTGTTTTCCCGACGACGAACAATGACCTACTTTGTACGAAAGCGATTAATTTTATTTGCGCAAGTGATACTTGTGCTTTTCTAAGTGCCCGTGTGTTTAGCCGTTTGCTCAATCTGCTATTGTGGTCAGAAAATGGCCTACTTTGTGAAAAGGTTGATTGTGGTATGTGTAGTGTGTGTGTGAGATGTTCGGTGTGTTGCTTGGGCTGGTGTTATGTCTGTCCGGGTTGGTGTGATGGTGGTGTGTGTGTGTTGTGTGTGTGTGGGGTGCATGTTGATGGTCCGCAATAGAACAAAATGATAAAATAAAGCGTAAAAAAAGCTGAACAAGGAAACTAACTCAAGCGAAATACGATCAACGCAGTCGGATCAATGACGCAGGACAATTGACGATTGAACACAAACTCCTCTCTGTCTGCTGTCTGTCTGTCTGCCTGTCTGTCTGTCTTCTGTCTGTACTCGTACCTTCCTATATACCTTCCTCCTTCCCTGCCTTCTCCTCGTATAATTTGATGTCTGTCGCTGTCAGTCTGCCTGTATGTCTGTCTGCCTACCTGCCTGCCTGTTGTCTTCTGTCTGCCTCCTGCCTGTTTCTGTCTGTCTGCTCTGCCTGTCTGTCTGCCTGTCTGTCTGTCTGCCTGTTTGCTTGTCTGTCTGTCTGCCTGCCCCTGTCTGTCTTCTGCCTGTTTGCCTGTCTGTCTGTCTGCCCGTTTGCCTCTCTGTCTGTCTGCCTGCCTGCCTGTCTGTATGCCTGCCTGCCTGTCTGTCTGCCTGCCTGCCTGCCTGTATGCCTGTCTTTCTGTCTGTCTTTCTATCTGTCTGCCTGTCTTTCTGTCTGCCTGTCTGTCGGTCTGTCTGCCTGCCTGTATACCTGTCTGTCTTTCTTTCTGTCTGTCTGTCTGCCTGTATGTTTGTCTGTCTGTCTGCCTGTCTATATGCCTTCCTGCCTGTATGCCTGTCTTTCTGTCTTTCTGTCTGCCTGCCTGTCTGCCTGTCTGTCCGTCTGCCTGCCTGTATGTCTGTCTGTCTGTCTGCCTGCCATGAAGTGCAAGCTGTGACCCCAGGCAGCGGTGCGTGCAGTGCAGTGCAGTCTGCCTGTCTGTGCAGCAGGCGATCAGATCGATGGCCTCCAGTGTCTGGCAAACACGCTGAGGTGAAAGAGAAGGGAGAGAAAAGATAGGAGATAGGAGGTGCATACCTGTGTTTACTTCATGAAAACAACCTGAGAAATGAATGCATAATTACCTGCATTTTACTTCATAGAAACAATCTGCACCTGAAAAACAGGGTGCATACCTCTATTTAGCTCATTTAATAACCTGAGGAATTCGGCCCATACCTGTATTTGCTTCATGACAACAGCCTGAGAAATGGGGTACATATCTGCATTTGCTTCATGAATACAACATGGGTATCTGACTTGGCTTTTAACGGTTTGAGCAGAAGTTTGTCTTTATATGTTTTCGGCTTTTCTTCTCTCAAAGCGTTTGGCTTTAAGGCATTCTTGGCTGAAGCAGTTGGCTGTTTCTCTCCTTTGTGTGAAGCAGTTGGCTGTTTCTCCCCTTTGTGTGACGCAGTTGGCTGTTTCTCTCCTTTGTGTGAAGCAGTTGGCTGTTTCTCCCCTTTGTGTGAAGCAGTTGGCCGTTTCTCTCCTTTGTGTGAAGCAGTTGGCTGTTTCTCCCCTTTGTGTGAAGCAGTTGGCTGTTTCTCCCTCTCGTCCCCTTTGTGTGAAGCAGTTGGCTGTTTCTCCCCTTTGTGTGAAGCAGTTGGCTGTTTCTCCCCCCTTTGTGTGAAGCAGTTGGCTGTTTTCTTTTTCTTCCCCTTTGTGTGAAGCAGTTGGCTGTTTCTCTCCTTTGTGTGAAGCAGTTGGCTGTTTCTCCCCTTTGTGTGAAGCAGTTGGCTGTTTCTCCCCTTTATGTGACGCAGTTGGTTGTTTCTCCCCTTTATGTGACGCAGTTGGCTGTTTCTCCCCTTTATGTGACGCAGTTGGCTGTTTCTCCCCTTTGTGTGAAGCAGTTGGTTATAATTCTAAGCCCCAGTAGTTGAACTTGAGCTGGTGGCTTCACTGTGTACCCTAGACTGGAGCTCCTGTGTGTGACTTGAAGCATGGGGCAGTAACACCTCCTGTGTGTGACTTGAAGCATGGGGCAGTAACACCTCCTGGGTTGGAAGAAGCATGGGGCAGTAACACCTCCTGTGTTGGATGAAGCATGGGGCAGTAACACCTCCTGGGTTGGATGAAGCATGGGGCAGTAACACCTCCTGGGTTGGAAGAAGCATGGGGCAGTAACACCTCCTGGATTGGATGAAGCATTCAATCTTTAGGGGGAAACCTCGTCAGTCAGAGCATTTGGCTTTTGGGTCAGAGCATTTGGCTTTTGGGTCAGAGCATTTGGCTTTTGGCCTATTAATCAGAGCTTTTGGCCTATTAATCAGAGCATTTGGCCTATTAATCAGAGCATTTGGCCTATTAATCAGAGCATTTGGCCTATTAATCAGAGCATTTGGCCTATTAATCAGAGCATTTGGCCTATTAATCAGAGCATTTGGCCTATTAATCAGAGCATTTGGCTTGTTGGTCAGAGCATTTGGCTTTTGGGTCAGAGCATTTGGCTTGTTGGTCAGAGCATCTGGCTTGTTGGTCAGAGCATTTGGCTTGTTGGTCAGAGCTTTTGGCTTTTGGGTCAGAGCATTTGGTTTGTTGGTCAGAGCATTTGGCTTGTTGGTCAGAGCATTTGGCTTTTGGGTCAGAGCATTTGGCCTATTAATCAGAGCATTTGGCTTGTTGGTCAGAGCATTTGGCTTGTTGGTCAGAGCATTTGGCTTGTTGGTCAGAGCATTTGGCTTTTGGGTCAGAGCATTTGGCCTATTAATCAGAGCATTTGGCTTGTTGGTCAGAGCATTTGGCTTGTTGGTCAGAGCATTTGGCTTTTGGGTCAGAGCATTTGGCCTATTAATCAGAGCATTTGGCTTGTTGGTCAGAGCATTTGGCTTTTGGGTCAGAGCATTTGGCTTTTGGGTCAGAGCATTTGGCTTTTGGCCTATTAATCAGAGCTTTTGGCCTATTAATCAGAGCATTTGGCCTATTAATCAGAGCATTTGGCCTATTAATCAGAGCATTTGGCCTATTAATCAGAGCATTTGGCCTATTAATCAGAGCATTTGGCCTATTAATCAGAGCATTTGGCCTATTAATCAGAGCATTTGGCTTGTTGGTCAGAGCATTTGGCTTTTGGGTCAGAGCATTTGGCTTGTTGGTCAGAGCATCTGGCTTGTTGGTCAGAGCATTTGGCTTGTTGGTCAGAGCTTTTGGCTTTTGGGTCAGAGCATTTGGTTTGTTGGTCAGAGCATTTGGCTTGTTGGTCAGAGCATTTGGCTTTTGGGTCAGAGCATTTGGCCTATTAATCAGAGCATTTGGCTTGTTGGTCAGAGCATTTGGCTTGTTGGTCAGAGCATTTGGCTTGTTGGTCAGAGCATTTGGCTTTTGGGTCAGAGCATTTGGCCTATTAATCAGAGCATTTGGCTTGTTGGTCAGAGCATTTGGCTTGTTGGTCAGAGCATTTGGCTTTTGGGTCAGAGCATTTGGCCTATTAATCAGAGCATTTGGCTTGTTGGTCAGAGCATTTGGCTTTTGGGTCAGAGCATTTGGCTTTTGGGTCAGAGCATTTGGCCTTTTGGGTCAGAGCATTTGGCTTTTTGTCAGAGCATTTGGCTTGTTGGTCAGAGCATTTGGCCTATTAATCAGAGCATTTGGCCTATTACTCAGAGCATTTGGCCTATTAATCAGAGCATTTGGCCTATTAATCAGAGCTTTTGGCTTTTGGGTCAGAGCATTTGGCCTTTTGGTCAGAGCATTTGGCTTTTTGGTCAGAGCATTTGGCCTTTTGGTCAGAGCATTTGGCATTTTGGTCAGAGCATTTGGCATTTTGGTCAGAGCATTTGGCTAACTGGTCAGAGCATTTGGCTAACTGGTCAGAGTCTCATTTAGACTTGAAGCAATACAGAGAACCCCAACCTACAGCACTGCTAGTCCTGAGCAGCTGGAAGAGCTACAGGTCAGAGGTGTCCACAACGTGCATGAAGAGTTCCTAGTGATCTCCAGCAAAGTCAGTCAGCGTGGCTCGTCAGCTAGCCCTTTCCAGGAGTTCCATCACAAGGGAGTCACATAAGCCTTGCACTAGTGCTCCCCTGCAAGAAGCTGGGTACATGAGGTGAGTGTGACGGGACAGCCTGGTGGTTAGAGTGATGTATTCGTGATCTGCTGACCTGGGTTCGATTCTCGTTCGAGAGGATTGTTCCTCTGGAGTTAACATCAGTGCTAACTCCACTCTCCCCAAAAGTCCTTCGGATGAGACTATAAACCGAGGTCCCGTGTGTCAACCCACGCAGAACATCTTGCGCACACATTAAAACCCGTTCCACTTTTCGGAAGAGTAGGCCATTGTGTGCCGGTGGGAACGGATGACAAAATTGACAAAACTGCAATCACACGGGGACTAGATGAAAAAGCACATGAGTACCTATTCCATTATCCTCGAAATAAAAGAATTTTTAAAAAGTGAGGACATGAGGGAGGCTGGGTACATAAGGGGAGTGAGGGAGGCTGGGTACATAAGGGGAGTGAGGGAGGCTGGGTACATAAGGGGAGTGAGGGAGGCTGGGTACATAAGGGGAGTGAGGGAGGCTGGGTACATAAGGGGAGTGAGGGAGGCTGGGTACATAAGGGGAGTGAGGGAGGCTGGGTACATAAGGGGAGTGGGGGAGGCTGGGTACATAAGGGGAGTGAGGGAGGATGGGTACATAAGGGGAGTGTGGGAGGATGGGTACATAAGGGGAGAAAACACAACATTTCAATCAACCTAGGTGAGGGGCAGGCGTGTGTGTGTGTGTGTGTGTGTGTGTGTGTGTGTGTGTGTGTGTGTGTGTGTGTGTGTGTGTGTGTGTGTGGTGTGTGTGTGTGTGTGTGTGTGTGTGTGTGAATATGCAAATTGAATATGTGTGCTGCAGTTTGTCTGTTCACCTGTCTGGGTGCTATCTTTTGATATCAAGGGTTGATACACTTATTCAGTAACACACAACATAAAACAATGAAGGACTTATTTGATAACACAACAACTAACTGGACAGCCACAATAGATAAATGGCAGACTTTGTCAGTGAGACATCAACATGACCTGGAAAAACTATAAATGGCTAACACAAAAATTCCGACTTTTTTCAGAGGTAAAATCCTGAAAATCCATTCCTTTGCATTTCATGAAGTCATTTGTCATTCAGATTCTGGCAAAAGAAGGGGAAGCTGCTGTGGCCTAGATAATGACTGAACAACACCCCCAGTTTTTCATCTGCAAAGTAAGTGAGGGAGAGTGTAGGGGGGTGAAGGTGTGTGTGTGGGGAAGGGGGGGGGTCAGTCCCGCTTGTCCACTGGCAGGCGTTAAGCGGGTGGTGTTGTGGTGCCGGCCACCAGTGACCCCAGCTGTGTGAAGGAGCAGGTGTTCCGCCAGTGACCCCAGCTGTGTGAAGGAGCAGGTGTTCCGCCAGTGACGGGGAGACGGTCTGCCCCTACCACAACTTACCTCCCTTTTCACGGGAAATTTACCACAGAGGGGAGACAACACCGCCTGGTGCTGAACTTCACCTCTAAAGAGCACTTTGTCAAGGGCAGACGACTGTCAGGGTCAGTGGAGAAGGGAGAGGAGAGAGGACGGGGGCAGGGGTCAGGGGTCAGGGGTCAGGAAACGTCCACAGACACTGACCTGGGGCACTGACCCCTGACATGCTGAGTGACAGGCCCTGAGGGATCAGGTCATCGTCAGGGGACTGACGGACTGACTGACGGACTGATGGACTGACCAATTGACTGACTGACGGACTGATGGACTGACCAATTGACTGACTGACGGACTGATGGACTGACCAATTGACTGACTGACGGACTGACTGACTGTCTAACTGAATGACTAACTATCTGACTGACTGACTCTGCTTCCCTTGTCTTCTCTTCTTTCCTTTTTAGCGGGGTGGGGAGGGGGGGGAGAAATGTTATCCGGCTTTCTCAGGATAAACTAAATTAATATTTTGTTAAATATGATAAACAAAAAAGGCCATCTGCTCCAGGATCGTGGGGGCACTGCAGTGACGAACGTTGCACCAGTTGACTCCATTTGCGGCGGTTGTGGGCACGTGCCTGGGTTGTGGAGAAGCTCTTCCCGGTCCATTCAGTGATGGTGTCTGCCCATTTCTTCTTCGGCTTGCCTCGCCTTCTCTTCCCCTGCATGCTCCTTGCAGTGTGGTCTTGGAGAACCCATCTGATCTTGTCACATGACCATACCATCTGAGCTTCCTTCTCTTGACTGTGGTCAGCAGGTCTTCATAGTGTTTTACTTGTTGGGTGATGGTTTGTCAGACTTCTTCGTTGGTAATGTGGTCTGTGTATGAAATGCCAAGGAGTCTTCTGAGGCATCTCATCTCCAAAGCCTGGATCCTTCTTTGTAGATCTGCATTCAAAGTCCAGGATTCGCATGCATACAGGTAGGTGGAGATGACCAGTGCAGGCAGGCAGGCAGGCAGATAGCCTGAGAACCACAGCCTTGGCTTCTGTCAGCTGGGAGGCTTCGGTTTTCTGTCTGATTTAGCACCAGTAGCTTCCGTTTTTCTTTCTTTCAGACAGACAGACGGACTGATATACAGACAGTCAGACAGTCATATAGAGACAGACAGACGCACAGACTCGTATTCAGCCAGACAGACTGATAGACAGACAGACAAACGGACAGACAATAACCGTCTGTCTAGGAGAGACAAGGCGGCAGTCGCCAATCCTTCAGGGAGGGAAGGTGGGCTCTCTCTCTCTCTCCCTCTCTCTCTCTCTCCCCTCCTCTCTCTCTCTCCCTCGCTCTCTCTCTCTCTCTCCCTCCTCTCTCTACTCTCTCCTCCTCTCTCTCTCCCCCTCTCTCTCCTCTCTCTCTCCCTCGCTCTCTCTCTCTCTCTTCCCTCTCTCTCTCTCTCTCTCCCCTCTCTCTCCCTCTCTCTCTCTCTCTCCTCTCTCCTCTCTCTCTCTCTCTCCCTCTCTCTCTCTCTCTCCTCTCCCTCTCTTCTCTCCTCTCTCTCTCTCTCTCTTCCCCCCCCCTCTCTCTCTCTCTCTCTCTCTCTCTCTCTCTCTCTCTCTCTCTCTCTCTTCTCTCTCTCTCTCTCTCTACTGCCTTGTTGTTTTTCCAATTAGTTCTGCCAACTACACTCGTCATACAATACATGGCCTCACAAGCTGAATGTCAGACATCATAATCACTTCTAAATACTCCCCCCCCCCCCCCCGTTCCGCTCTCTCTGTCCCTCTCTCTCTCTCCTCTCTCTCTCTCTCTCTGCGTGCGTGCGTGCGTGGCGCGCGTGCGTGCGTAAATCTAAAATTAAACGAAGCTTTCTGCGTATTTTGCATCATTCAATTATTCCTGGCCAGCGGCCATAATTATGTCTGACGCTGGTGCAAATGGCGATGTCCCAATCGGGGTTGTGTCTGTGAAGAAGAGTTCATACAGCACTCATCCGATCATCGCTGTTTCTCGCCCACGTGTTGACCACCAGCCCTGACGCAGTAAACAAATGACGTGTCCCTGACCTGATGACGTTTCATGGGGGAGGAGGGGGGGGGGGGGGACAAGAAGTCAAGAGACAAAAGAAGAGTAGGAGGATCAGCTGACGGCTGGCTCACACCAACAGTAAGGTGTGGTGTGAACAACAGCGGGTGGTGGGAGGCTTGCGTGTTGTGCAAGACGTGTTTTTGTCCTTGTCCGTTTACAGCCAGTGTTGAACAGAATGGGGACAGTCAAGTCCACAACATCATCTTGGAAAGACTTCACAAGATAAAGATTATGAAGCTTCAAACTTGAACGATAACAATTCTCTCCCACACTGAAGTCGGATGCGCTGGGCCTGACTTGTCAGGCGCTTAACGGCAGCGCCACACATTTTCGTTCATATGACAGACAGCAACAGTTCCTGAATGAGCAGTTGAAGAAGAAGAAGAAGCTGATATTATACCAGCATCTCTCGGACACGCTGTACTTGTAAATCATTTTTCGTGGAACATTCCCATAAATTGTAAGCGTATATATCTGAGATTACAGTTGTAGGGTTTGTGAACAAGAGACGCTTGCACAAGCGTTGGCTTTCGATCAGTATTTGGCCAGTGATTGCAGGTTGAAATACTCCTGTGTGTGAGATTCTTTCTAGACAGATATAAAGAAGGGGCAAAAAAGACAGAGAGGGAGGGAGACAATGACAATGACAAATTCTTTTATTTCGAGGATAATGAAGAAGCACTCGTGCTTTTCTACATCCAGTCCACGCCCGTAGGGATACATCTTAATAATAACCCAATACTCACACTCTCACACAGTAGAAACAAAGGGAAATAACCCTTTCAAAAAACAAAACAAACAACAACAACAAAAAACCAAACAAATAACAGAAAACCCCAAAACAGACCCCCCCCCCCCCCCAAAAAAAAAAAGGAAAAAAATACCTCAACAAAAAGGGCCCACCCACCACCCCCCACCCCAAAAAAAATCAACAGGGAAAATAAAAACAAAAAAACAACAACAAAAAGACGAAGAAGAAAAAGAGAAAAACAAACAAACAAACAACAACAAAAACCAAAACAACAAGGGAAAAAACAAAGAAAAAACACAGAAAAAACAACAACAAACAAACTTATAAAGTCATAAAAATAAACATCTACACATTGTAAAATGGTACACATAGTTGTTACAGAGAGAGGGGGGGGGGGGAGGGCTTGCCAGACAAAACCATCATGGACTTCAGGCCACTGTTTGATCTGTTCTTGCCCTCCTCATTCCTCATCCCTCATCCCTCATCCCTCGCCCCCCTGCTTTCTTGTCCAGATAACACCTGTCAGCCTGTACACATGCTGTGGAACTGCTGTGACCACTGCTGTGACCACCTTTCCTGAACTGCTGTGACCACTGCTGTGACCACCTTTCCTGAACTGCTGTGACCACCTTTCCTGAACTGCTGTGACCACCTTTCCTGAACTGCTGTGACCACCTTTCCTGAACTGCTGTGACCACCTTTCCTGAACTGCTGTGACCACCTTTCCTGAACTGCTGTGACCACCTTTCCTGAACTGGTCCCTGGTCAGTGGTCTTGACCATCCTAGAATAAATTGACCCTGTCCCCTGATGCCGGGATTGCCGTGGAAGTGATGGACAGAGGTCTGATGTGACTGGCCAGTGGTCAGGCCTGTCAGCCACTAGTTGGGATTCAGCTGTGTGGTTTCTCTGTAAGCTGTCAGAGGCACGTCACGACACGACTGGCTGGACTGGAAGTGCTGGCAGCTTAGCATAGTCAGAGATCTGGACTTAAAGCATCTGCAGTGTGCTTAGAAAGACAGGTGTTGACAATAGGTGTCTGTAACATGCTTAGAAAGACAGGTGTTGACAATAGGTGTCTGTAACATGCTTAGAAAGACAGGTGTTGACAATAGGTGTCTGTAAATGCTTAGAAAGACAGGTGTTGACAATAGGTGTCTGTCACATGCTTAGACAAGTGTTGACAATAGGTGTCTGTAACATGCTTAGAAAGACAAGTGTTGACAATAGGTGTCTGTAACATAGAAAGACAAGTGTTGACAATAGGTGTCTGTAACATAGAAAGACAAGTGTTGACAATAGGTGTCTGTAACATGCTTAGAAAGACAGATGTTGACAATAGGTGTCTGTAACATGCTTAGAAAGACAGGTGTTGACAATAGATCTCTGTAACATGCTTAGAAAGACAAGTGTTGACAATAGGTGTCTGTAACATGCTTAGAAAGACAAGTGTTGACAATAGGTGTCTGTAACATACTTAGAAAGACAGGTGTTGACAATAGGTGTCTGTAACGTGCTTAGAAAGACAAGTGTTGACAATAGGTGTCTGTAACATGCTTAGGAAGACAAGTGTTGACAATAGGTGTCTGTAACATGCTTAGAAAGACAAGTGTTGACAATAGGTGTCTGTAACATGCTTAGAAAGACAAGTGTTGACAATAGATCTCTGTAACATGCTTAGAAAGACAAGTGTTGACAATAGGTGTCTGTAACATACTTAGAAAGACAGGTGTTGACAATAGGTGTCTGTAACGTGCTTAGAAAGACAAGTGTTGACAATAGGTGTCTGTAACATACTTAGAAAAACAAGTGTTGATAGTTTCTATATCATACTTTTAAAAAAGACGAGTGTTATCCTCGAAATAAAAGAATAGAATAAAAAAAAATTTAATCTCTCTCTCTCTCTCTCTCTCTCTCTCTCTCTCTCTCTCTCTCTCTCTCTCTCTCGCTCTCGCTCTCTCTCTCGCTCTCGCTCTCGCTCTCTCTCAAGTCCTTTGTATGAAACTATAAACTGATGTCCCGTGTGCGAACGTAGGCAGAACTTCTTGCGCACTCGTCAATACCTGTTCCGCTTTTCGGAAGAGTGGGCCATTGAGTGCCGAAAGGAACGGGTGACAAAATTTACAAAACTGCATACACACAGGGACTCCATGTAAAAAAAAATTTAAGCACATTAATGCTTATTCCATTATCCTCGAAAGAAATGAAACAAAATAAAACACATGTATAGTATATGTCTGGCTGACTGTCTGTAGTTTGTCTGTCTGTCTGTCTGCCTGTCTGTCTGTCTGTCTGTCTATCTGGCTCTCTCTCTCTCTCTCTCTCTCTCTCTCTCTCTCTCTCTCTCTCTCTCTCTCTCTCTCTCTCTCTCTCGCGTCTGTTTGAACTCTTAACATAACGCCAGGGAAATGTGCAGCACACCCCCAAATTTCGTACAACCTCTGAGGTTAATTCATTGAAAGAATACAGAAGAGAACAGGACTGCATACATCACCCTGTTATACACCAGACGTACATGCAATGAATACAGTCAGAGAGAGAGAGAGAGAGAGACAAAGACAGAGAGAGAGACAGAGATAGACAGACAGAAAGACAGACAGAGAATATTCGTACATCGAAAAAGAGAGAACGGGGAAAAAGCCTTTCCACTCAAGGCATTAACAAGTCCATGAAAAAAAGGTGCAACAAAAATCTTTTTTCACAGAATTTTGCCGGAGACAACTTGTTTTTGTTGATGTGGGTTCTTTTTCGTGCGGTGAATGCCACATTGCACACAGGACCTCAGTGTCTTCTTTCACTCTGAAGACGAGCACCCAGACCACACCTCAAGGTCTAGTGAATGGAAGAAAGGTCGGGGCTGAACAGTGAGGAGCCAGAACCCGCACTCCTTCCTGGCTGTCTGGACAGCCTTTTGCCTCTGGACCACCCATCCATCTACCACATCCAGCCCTCAGAGATTCATCACCACATCTGTGGACTGGAATGTGTACAGTGTCTCTTATCAGGGTCTGACCGACCACGACCTTGATATGCAAAGTCTGCTATGTAGTAAATTTTTTTCTTGAAAATAAGTCAAAGAATGGCCGGCCGGGACCGTAAAGCAAACAAAACTATTACAAGAACAAAGTGACGCAGGTAGTCATACAAAAGGAGAACGTTTCAGAACAAATCTGACTGTGGGTAGAGAAGACAACAATAGCCACAGGGAAACAAAACCGATCGATACAAAACAAGGACGGGTTCACAGGTTGACACCGTATGAACTCGACAGTCACTTTATTTAATTCGATTTTTCAAGGGTACTGAGCCCTTTTGTATGACTACCTGCGTCACTTTGTTCTTTGTAATAGTTTTGTTTGCTTTACGGTCCCGGCCGGCCATTCTTTGACTTATTTTCAAGAAAAAAAAATTACTACAAAGCAGAGTCAAATAACACGGCTGGCAGGTCCACAGGAACCCCTTCTCACCATCGTCAAGAAGAAAAAGCTTACATGGTTCGGCCACGTCACCCGCCACAACACTCTGCCAAAAACAGTACTGCAGGGAACACTCGAAGGTGGCAGAAAGAGGGGAAGACAGAACAAGTCATGGATGGACAACATCAGAGAATGGACCAGGATGAATGACTCGGCACTACTGCGCAGAGCCGAGGACCGAGATGGATGGAGGAGGCTTACCACGGCATCGTCTTTCGTGTCTCCTCCACGACCGCCAAGGTCAGGGACTGATGATGATGATGATAATGATGATGATAATGATGATGATGATAATGATGATAATGATGATAATGATGATGATGATGATGATGATGAGCCCAAGGTTTCGACCTGCTATTGCCTTGCCTGTGTGTCTGTGAGCGTGTGCGCCCTCACGGCCAAACTTAACAGTTCCTCTGAACGTCAGCATTTGTCTGCTTCGTATGTGTATAGTAATGTGTATTTTTACAATACTCAATCAATAAGTGTGTTTTCACTGGGGAAAAATATATACTATCAAGATTAAACAAATAGTCTGGGGATATGTAGTGTCAGTGTAGTATTTAACTCGATTTTTAAGATATAATTTGTGCAACATTAGACACAGCAGAAATCTTTGTTGAATAATCATTTTGCGGGTGTATCTAGTTAACTCCCCTGAAGCGGCGGCCTTTATTAATTTTAGTAGTAACAAAGAAGGCAACTGTGTTTTTGCCAAGGGAGGGAATTCAAAGTGTCACGACGACGAACTCTCATGAAATTTAGTAGTTTTAAAGAAAGCCACTGTCATCACCGCTAAGTGAGTGGGCGGGCATAGACCAAAGCAAACAAACAAACAAGCAATTTCGTGAACCTTTTTTCTCAGATCCAATCCCTCATATATATATTTTTTTAATTATTGTACAATTTTTTTTTAATCCTCTACAAATAGACTATAGCTGTCAGAATGTCGACAGGGTTGAGGCCACAGTGAGCAACAGCCAGACAGGCAGGTAGGTAGGTGTCTAGCACCTCTTCAGAACTTTCAATTCATCTCCCTTCCGCATGCTATGTAACTGAACACTTTTTCCAGGGCAGACTAATCATATCAAAATCTTCTGCTAGGCATTTGAACACTATTGCACACTACCAAAATGCAACTCCCCATTAATTTACTTTCCCGGAAAATGTGGACAGTGTTTTGAGGAGAATTAAAGAGAGACTGTGCAACCTGACGTGATTATCACCTAAGTATAGAATACTCATGTTTGTTGTAGGTAAGCGGCTGTTATTATCACCTAAATATTGTAGAATACTCATGTTTGTTGTTAGTAAGCGGCTGTTATTATCACCTAAATATTGTAGAATACTCATGTTTGTTGTCAGTAAGCCCATTATAGAATACGAATACTTGCTGTTAGTGAGGAAATTACCGAACAAGAAAACCAGAGGAAACAAAATTCAACAAGGTTTCCAAGAAAGCAGGCTGCAGCAGAGTTTAAACGTTGACCAGAAATTGTGAGGTTATCGGTTCGATCCCCAGCATTGCCCTGTTCTTCCCAGTTTGACGGAAAATCGAACTAAATGTCGGATCCATGGTGGGGTTGTTGTTTGTTTTTTTCACTTGTGCAGTCAAAGAACCCACGGCAGTTGAAAATCGGAAAGAGCAGGGAGGTAGCTCCCGAATGTCTTGGAAATTTTGGTAGGTCCAATTCCCATCTGTATTCCTGAAATCAACAGAGAGAAAACTCGATTAAAAAAAAGGAATAATGTATTGAGGATACCTGGTTAAGCCAGAGGCAACAACAAACATAAAGAAATCCTTAAACTACGCACAAGATCATAAGAGCTGATAATGAATAACTAGAAATGACTGATTTTACTTCAACTATTACTTTCCAAAGGTATTTGATATAACAACTCTCTTTTCAACACACACACACACACACACACACACACACACACACACACACACACACACACACACACACACACACACACACACACACACACACACACACACACATACACACACACACTGATGGAATACCTATAGAAATAAACAAATCATCCAGTACAACAATCCAAACCATTTTACCCAATAGAACAAATTGCAAATCCTTACATCATCTCAATGACACAGAAAAGAAAACAAAACAAAAAACATATTGTTCAAGAAAATAGAAATATCACACACACACACACACACACACACACACACACACACACACACACACACACACACACACACACACACACACACACACACACACACACACACACACACACACACACACACACACGTGTGTTTCTTAGAAAGGAAGGTGGCAGGATGGTTAAGACGTTTGCCTGCCAACAAGTATACCGTGAGGTTCTGGGTTCGATTCCCAGCCTCGCCCTTTCTTCCCAGTTTGACAAAAAAATCGAACTGAATGTCAAAGTCCTTCGGATGAGACTATAAACCGAGGCCCCGTGTGCGAACGCATGCAGACCATCTTGCACACACGTTAAATCCTGTTCCGCTTTTCGAAAGAATAGGTCATTGTGTGCCGGTGGGAACAGATAACAAAATTTACAAAACCACATACACACGGGGACTGGATGTAAAAAAGCACATGAGTGCTTATTCCATTATCCTCGATATAAAAAAAATTTAATGTCATCTGAGCGCTTTGATTTATTGCTTTACAAGATTCAACGCTATATAAATTCCATACATTATTATTATTATACACACACACACACACACACACACACACACACACACACACACACACACACACACACACACACACTCACACACACACGTTTGAAGCCGTGCATGGGCACACGTAAACATGCTCAAATGCGCATGTGCATGCAGGCACATTTCACCCCATTTCTTACTCACCCCAACCTCTATACACAGCAGGATCCAAAATGCACCCCCCACCCCACCCCCACTCAAATGTCCCCTAGAATAAAATGAACAAGTGTGTGTGGTCAGCTGGTTTGAAAGATGATCTGCTTCTTTGATAGTTTTCTGCCAGAATGAATAAGTGATGACATAAACAGATCACTTCTTGGACGATGGGTAGCATCGGTACTTTTGTTTCCATTGGTTTTACCTGGGACTCTTTGACAAAGATGATGTGGAGCGAGATTTTCCTGAGTCTTATGTACAATACGCCTTTATTGAAACAGTATTTCACACTAAAAGAAATAATGTCCAACTCTTTGTAGCAGCAAGTTTCCAGGGAGATAGCTTTTAGAAGAGCTGACTTTAGAGAACGCTGATACACTCTCCCGATTAGCTTTTTACAATAATTATTTCCTTGCTAAATACCAGCATGTAGAGACATGGTCAAGATCTGAGTTTATGGAGGCATTACAGAAATAATTTTCAAGTATACTACTCTCTCTCTCATTTAATTTACTTGGACCGAGTATTGACAATAAATTGTTCTGGTCAAAATATGTTTATAGCATTTCCAAGTCAACGTCTAATAAGCTATTCCAACTCAACAGACTAGAACATCTTCTAGATCAGCATAACACACCTTTTATCCCATAGGCTACAGCAGCACAGTCTCATGGATAGATAGCTGCTGTCCTGAGGTAGTATAGGATCTACACCCTCATTTCGTAGAGCAGCACAGTCACATGGATAGCTGCTGTCCTGAGGTAGTATAGGGTCTACACCCTCATTTCATAGAGCAGCAGTCACGTGCACCTCATCAACAGTTACCAGTACAGCTGCTGTCATGAGTAGTGCGGGGCCTTCACCCTTCATCTCATCCACATTCACAGTCACCAACTGCTTCCATGAGAGAATCCTTAGGGTCCACACCCTTCCTTCCTTTGTGCATGCAGCACACTCACGTGTACCTCATCCACAGTATAAATTGTCAGCATGTTTTCTTTTTGTTTGTTTGTTAATTATTATTTTTAATTAAATTTTTTTAAAACAGTTTTTGAAAGGGAGAAACTTATTTCTGTCAACATCCAAATTGTGTGTGTTGTGTGTTGTGTGTGTGTGTGTGTGTGTGTGTGTGTGTGTGCTTTGTTTAGTTGTGTATTGACGTGTGTGTGTGTGTGTGTGTGTGTGTGTGTGTGTGTGTGTTGTGAGGGGGGGTAGAGTAGGAGTGAGGGATGATGTGAGTGAGAGAGAGAGAGAGAGAGAGAGAGAGAGAGAGAGGAGAGAGAGAGAGAGAACAACATCTGTTTAGAAGGTGCTTGAAAATCTAATAGGATTTATTTGTTTTGTGTATTACAGCAGTCTTGTTGTTATCTTCATACCAAAGGCATCTATCCCTTCTTGTAATATCTGTACATACCTTATTCATGAATGCATATGTGTCGGTGGTTATGACAAAATTTCAAAATATCACCTGTCAGTGTAGCTCATTTCTTGTTGTTGTTGATGTTTTTGTGTGTATGAAAAGAGTATAATCCGAAAAAAAAGAGATAGGTTTGGTCTTTGTCCTAGTTATCTTTGCTGTGTTACATTGTAGTTGTGAAACGTGATCGTTGATATCAAATGACATGCCCCATTTTTTAACATTGACTGTTGTATCATGATATCCTATCAGTATTAATTCTTGTTTTCAAAGTATAGATGAGCATTGACCATCACATCACACTCACGTGTGCTCACAGACACACAACACATGCTGTCACACACACACGCACATTTTAATATTGCGCACACATTAAATCCTGTTCCGCTTTTCGTAAGAGTAGGCCATTGCTTGCCGGTGGGAACAGATGACAAAATTTACAAAACCACATACACACGGGGACTGGACGTAAAAAAAAAGCACATAAGTGTTTATTTCATTATCCTCGATATAAAAAAATAAAATAAAAGAATAAAATAAAAAATGAATAAATAAGCAGTCAACATGAAGGAGTGAAGAAAAGGAGGGAGGGAGGTGAAGGCATGGCAGACTGTCCAGCATGACCCAACATTGTGGCCAGACACACACAAGGGAGGGAGGTGAAGGCATGGCAGACTGTCCAGCATGACCCAACATTGTGGCCAGACACACACAAGGGAGGGAGGTGAAGGCATGGCAGACTGTCCAGCATGATCCAACATTGTGGCCAGACACACACAAGGGAGGGAGGTGAAGGCATGGCAGACTGTCCACCATGATCCAACATTGTGGCCAGACACACACAAGGGAGGGAGGTGAAGGCATGGCAGACTGTCCAGCATGACCCAACATTGTGGCCAGACACACACAAGGGAGGGAGGTGAAGGCATGGCAGACTGTCCAGCATGATCCAACATTGTGGCCAGACACACACAAGGGAGGGAGGTGAAGGCATGGCAGACTGTCCAGCATGACCCAACATTGTGGCCAGGCACACACAAGGGAGGGAGGTGAAGGCATGGCAGACTGTCCAGCATGACCCAACATTGTGGCCAGGCACACACAAGGGAGGGAGGTGAAGGCATGGCAGACTGTCCAGCATGACCCAACATTGTGGCCAGGCACACACAAGGGAGGGAGGTGAAGGCATGGCAGACTGTCCAGCATGACCCAACATTGTGGCCAGGCACACACAAGGGAGGGAGGTGAAGGCATGGCAGACTGTCCAGCATGACCCAACATTGTGGCCAGACACACACAAGGGAGGGAGGTGAAGGCATGGCAGACTGTCCAGCATGATCCAACATTGTGGCCAGACACACACAAGGGAGGGAGGTGAAGGCATGGCAGACTGTCCAGCATGACCCAACATTGTGGCCAGGCACACACAAGGGAGGGAGGTGAAGGCATGGCAGACTGTCCAGCATGACCCAACATTGTGGCCAGGCACACACAAGGGAGGGAGGTGAAGGCATGGCAGACTGTCCAGCATGACCCAACATTGTGGCCAGGCACACACAAGGGAGGGAGGTGAAGGCATGGCAGACTGTCCAGCATGACCCAACATTGTGGCCAGGCACACACAAGGGAGGGAGGTGAAGGCATGGCAGACTGTCCAGCATGACCCAACATTGTGGCCAGACACACACAAGGGAGGGAGGTGAAGGCATGGCAGACTGTCCAGCATGACCCAACATTGTGGCCAGGCACACACAAGGGAGGGAGGTGAAGGCATGGCAGACTGTCCAGCATGACCCAACATTGTGGCCAGACACACACAAGGGAGGGAGGTGAAGGCATGGCAGACTGTCCAGCATGACCCAACATTGTGGCCAGACACACACAAGGGAGGGAGGTGAAGGCATGGCAGACTGTCCAGCATGACCCAACATTGTGGCCAGACACACACAAGGGAGGGAGGTGAAGGCATGGCAGACTGTCCAGCATGACCCAACATTGTGGCCAGACACACACAAGGGAGGGAGGTGAAGGCATGGCAGACTGTCCAGCATGACCCAACATTGTGGCCAGGCACACACAAGGGAGGGAGGTGAAGGCATGGCAGACTGTCCAGCATGACCCAACATTGTGGCCAGGCACACACAAGGGAGGGAGGTGAAGGCATGGCAGACTGTCCAGCATGACCCAACATTGTGGCCAGACACACACAAGGGAGGGAGGTGAAGGCATGGCAGACTGTCCAGCATGACCCAACATTGTGGCCAGGCACACACAAGGGAGGGAGGTGAAGGCATGGCAGACTGTCCAGCATGACCCAACATTGTGGCCAGACACACACAAGGGAGGGAGGTGAAGGCATGGCAGACTGTCCAGCATGACCCAACATTGTGGCCAGACACACACAAGGGAGGGAGGTGAAGGCATGGCAGACTGTCCAGCATGACCCAACATTGTGGCCAGACACACACAAGGGAGGGAGGTGAAGGCATGGCAGACTGTCCAGCATGATCCAACATTGTGGCCAGGCACACACAAGGGAGGGAGGTGAAGGCATGGCAGACTGTCCAGCATGACCCAACATTGTGGCCAGGCACACACAAGGGAGGGAGGTGAAGGCATGGCAGACTGTCCAGCATGACCCAACATTGTGGCCAGACACACACAAGGGAGGGAGGTGAAGGCATGGCAGACTGTCCAGCATGATCCAACATTGTGGCCAGGCACACACAAGGGAGGGAGGTGAAGGCATGGCAGACTGTCCAGCATGATCCAACATTGTGGCCAGGCACACACAAGGGAGGGAGGTGAAGGCATGGCAGACTGTCCAGCATGACCCAACATTGTGGCCAGGCACACACACTCCTGGCAACGACGGTGCCGCACAAAAGGCAAATTCCTCATATTATTTTTTTTTAGTAATGATAAAACTTTTTCTTTAAAAGAAAAAAATCCTCACATTATTAGGTGATCTCCCTTGAGACTCTCCGCCATCCAGTTACCACTCTGCCCTCTGCTTGTCATGTTCCGAACTATCCCAACAAACAAAATGAAGGGGAGACTAATTGGACATGGGAGATAACCAAGACAAAAAGGAGACTAATTGGACATGAAAAATAGCCAAGACAAAAAGGAGACTAATTGGACATGGGAGACCATCAGTTTGAAAGGGATACTACTATTGGACATGGAAGACAAGATGATAAGGGGGGAGGAGGGGGGACTTATTGGCGCTCAGTACTGGGGCTGTTAATTGAGTGACTGAAGGGAGAGGAACAGAGGGAAAGGAGGTGCTTTTGTTGAAGCAGCCAGTGACAGCGTTAATGCCCCTATCCCATAGTCTTCAGAAGGAAACCACAGTCAGTGACAACGTTAATGCCCCTATCCCATAGTCTTCAGAAGGAAACCACAGTCAGTGACAATGTTAATGCCCCTATCCCATAGTCTTCAGAAGGAAACCACAGCCAGTGACAACGTTAATGCCCCTATCCCATAGTCTTCAGAAGGAAACCACAGCCAGTGACAACGTTAATGCCCCTATCCCATAGTCTTCAGAAGGAAACCACAGTCAGTGACAGCGTTAATGCCCCTATCCCATAGTCTTCAGAAGGAAAGGAGGTGCTTTTGTTGAAGCAGCCAGTGACAACGTTAATGCTCCTATCCCATAGTCTTCAGAAGGAAACCACGTGCTTGTGTTGTTCAAAAGTGCCCTTGACAAATGCTCATATTCCGAGGCTCACCAATGATGAGATTTTGCTGTGAGACTGTATTCGCCCTGCACCGTGAAGATAGCCACATTCCGACTTGGGGGCTGTATGCTGGCGATGTTCATGCTTCCGTAACCCCCCCCAACCCTGACATGAGTTATGGGATCCATCTTTAATATGCACATTTGATCTTCTGCATGCATATAATAATAAACGATGGGAATTAAGGCACTGGCAGGTCTGCACATGAAGTTGACCTGGGAGATCGTAATTCACCAGATTAGAACCGACGACTCCATGGCCCATGGGACTGACATCCTCCAGTCTTAACCACTGGGCTGTACGGGCCCTCCTATGTTGACATGCCATGACCTGTGTGTGATATCTGTTGACATGCCATGACCTCTGTGTCTACATGTAATTTGTTGACATGTCAGGATCTGTGTATATATACATGTAATTTGTTGACATTTCAGGATCTGTGTATATATACATGTAATTTGTTGACATGTCAGGATCTGTGTATATATACATGTAATTTGTTGACATGTCAGGATCTGTGTATATATACATGTAATTTGTTGACATGTCAGGATCTGTGTATGTCATCTGTTGACATGTCAGGATCTGTGTATGTCATTTGTTGACATGTCAGGATCTGTGTATGTCATTTGTTGACATGTCAGGATCTGTGTATGTCATTTGTTGACATGTCAGGATCTGTGTATGTCATTTGTTGACACGTCAGGATCTGTGTATGTCACTTGTTGACATGTCAGGATCTGTGTATGTCATTTGTTGACATGTCAGGATCTGTGTATGTCATTTGTTGACATGTCAGGATCTGTGTATGTCATTTGTTGACATGTCAGGATCTGTGTATGTCATTTGTTGACATGTCAGGATCTGTGTATGTCATTTGTTGACATGTCAGGATCTGAGTATGTCATTTGTTGACATCGTCTGAGATGTCATGTTGAACGTGGTGTTATGTCATTGTTGACATGTCAGGATCTGTGTATGTCATTTGTTGACATGTCAGGATCTGTGTGTGTCATTTGTTGACATGTCAGGATCTGTGTATGTCATTTGTTGACTTGTCAGGATCTGTGTATGTAATTTGTTGACATGTCAGGATCTGTGTATGTCATCTGTTGACATGTCAGGATCTGTGTATGTCATTTGTTTACATGTCAGGATCTGTGTATGTCATTGTTGACAGTCAGGATCTTGTATTCATTGTTGACTGTCAGGATCTGTGTATGTCACTTGTTGACATGTCAGGATCTGTGTATGTCACTTGTTGACATGTCAGGATCTGTGTATGTCATTTGTTGACATGTCAGGATCTGTGTATGTCACTTGTTGACATGTCAGGATCTGTGTATGTCACTTGTTGACATGTCAGGATCTGTGTATGTCACTTGTTGACACGTCAGGATCTGTGTATGTCATTTGTTGACATGTCAGGATCTGTGTGTGTCACTTGTTGACATGTCAGGATCTGTGTATGTCACTTGTTGACATGTCAGGATCTGTGTATGTCATCTGTTGACATGTCAGGATCTGTGTATGTCATTTGTTTACATGTCAGGATCTGTGTATGTCACTTGTTGACATGTCAGGATCTGTGTATGTCATTTGTTGACATGTCAGGATCTGTGTATGTCATCTGTTGACATGTCAGGATCTGTGTATGTCACTTGTTGACATGTCAGGATCTGTGTATGTCATTTGTTGACATGTCAGGATCTGTGTATGTCATCTGTTGACATGTCAGGATCTGTGTATGTCACTTGTTGACATGTCAGGATCTGTGTATGTCATTTGTTGACATGTCAGGATCTGTGTATGTCATCTGTTGACATGTCAGGATCTGTGTATGTCATTTGTTTACATGTCAGGATCTGTGTATGTCATTTGTTGACATGTCAGGATCTGTGTATGTCGCTTGTTGACATGTCAGGATCTGTGTATGTCGCTTGTTGATAGTGCAGCATTTCCCCACAGCAGCAGGGTTGTACTGAGGCAGCATCAACACCTCCAGGCTTCCTCCCATAGACAATGCTGCATGCTGCCCCTGCCTACATGCTCTCATCTTGCGCTGCATTGGGACAGCCATGAAGATAGACTGACTTTAGGTACATACACACAGACAGAAAGATAGACTGACAGCCATGAAGATAGACTGACTTCAGATACATACACACAGACAGAAAGATAGACTGACCGCCATGAAGATAGACTGACTTCAGATACATACACACAGACAGAAAGATAGACTGACAGCCATGAAGATAGACTGACTTCAGATACATACACACAGACAGAAAGATAGACTGACTTCAGATACATACACACAGACAGAAAGATAGACAGACCGCCATGAAGATAGACTGACTTCAGATACATACACACAGACAGAAAGATAGACAGACCGCCATGAAGATAGATGACTTGATACACACACAGACAGAAAGATAGACAGACCGCCATGAAGATAGACTGACTTCAGATACATACACACAGACAGAAAGATAGACAGACCGCCATGAAGATAGACTGACTTCAGATACATACACACAGACAGAAAGATAGACTGACAGCCATGAAGATAGACTGACTTCAAATACATACACACAGACAGAAAGATAGACTGACAGTGTTGACAGCCATGCAGATAGACTGACTGATACATACACACAAACTTTGATTTGTTTTTGCAAGATAGAGCGCTATATAAATTCCATTCATTATTATTATTAAATAGATAGACTGACAGCCCTGAAGACTGACACAGAGACACAAATAGAAAGATAGACTGACAGTGATGGGACAACCATGAAGATAGACTGACTGATACACACAGATATGAAATCTATAGAGAGATAGATGACAGCCATGGAGGTAGACTGACTGATACATACAAACAGATAGATAGACAGACAGACACAGGTAGCCAGACACTTTTACTATAGCATTTGACAGACAAACAGACAGATGGAAGTGATGCTATAGTGTGAGGGATTAATTAGTCAGACCAACATCTACTATACTACTGGAGTGTGTTCACAAGTGCAACACAGTCACTCTGTGTACTCTCCACCAAAGGACGATGTTGACTATTTCAGATTAATGCTGCATTTTTTTATTCCTCATTACAGCCCTCCCTTGTCACGTTCATCCATACACCTCAATATCGCTCAATGCTCACTCACTGCACAACATCATGAACAATATAGCTCACTTCTCTCTCACTTCCACACATCATGAACAATATAGCTCACTTCTCTCTCACTTCCACACATCATGAACAATATAGCTCACTTCTCTCTCACTTCCACACATCATGAACAATATAGCTCACTTCTCTCTCACTTCCACACATCATGAACAATATAGCTCACTCTCCACTCTCTTCTCTCACTGCACAACATCATGAACAATATAGCCCACTTCTCTCTCACTTCCACACATCATGAACAGTATAGCTCACTTCTCTCACTTCCAGAACAGCAGACATCATGGTCAGTCCTCAAGTGCAACACTTTAAACACTCTGCCAGCTATCTTCACTGCTGCCTCTCAGTCTTAATCTTTGCTCTTCTTCTTCTTCTTCTTCTTCTTCTTCTCAAGAGAGAGAGAGAGAGAGAGAGAGAGAGAGAGAGAGAGAGAGAGAGAGAGAGAGAGAGAGAGAGAGAGAGAGAGAGTGTGTGTGTGTGTGTGCATGCATGTGTGTGAGTGTTTGTCTTTCTTTTCTTTTTTAAAAATTCTTTTATATTGAGGGAATGGAATAAGCGCTCATGTGCTTTTTTATATCCAGTCCTCTTGTGTATGCGGCTTTGTAAATTTTGTCATCTGTTCCCACTGGCACACAATGGCCTACTCTTACAAAAAGCAGAACAGGATTTAACATGAGTGTGTGTGTATGTGTGTGTGAGTGTGTGTGTGATGGTGTGTGTGTATGTGTGTGTGATGGTGTGTGTGTATGTGTGTGTGATGGTGTGTGTGTATGTGTGTGATGGTGTGTGTGTATGTGTGTGTGATGGTGTGTGTGTATGTGAGTGTGTGTGTGTGTGTATGTGTGTGTAATGGTGTGTGTGTATGTGTGTCAAAGTCAAAGTCAAACTTTTATTTTCGGATGGTACATTGAATAAGCAGTTAATTTGCTTTTTTTCATCAAGCCATCTATCTAAAGAAAAAAAGCGAGAAAAAAAGATAATGTATATGCAGACACAGAATAAAAAACCTAATCTATGGTAAACTATACAAATCAAACAAGAAAAACAATAACATATGCATATGTGGAATTAAAAACAAAACAAAACCCAGAAAAATATTAAACCATACAATTCAAATAATTAAAAAATCTTGAAAAAATATCCGTCATAACACAAACAAACAAGCAACAAAGAAAAACCAAACCAAAACAAACAAAGAAGACAAAACAGAATAAAAAATCTTTTAAAACCACACCAACTGCTTCCCTCCCCCCTCCTCCCTCCCTCACACACACATACACACACAAACCTTCAACCATACAAACATCTGAATAAAACAACAACAAAAAGATGAATCAACAAGAACAACCACAACAAGGAAATAAACAATCAAACAAACACAAACATACGTACACAACAACAACAGCGACAATAACTAACATAGGACAAGAATAACAGCCAAGACAAATGAAGAACAATATAGAACTAACAAAAGACGAGAAAAAGAGTCCAAAATACCCCCTCCCCTTCCCCAAGAAAACCACCCTAAACACAAAACAAACAAAAAGCAAAATAAACCAGAACCCCACCCCCCCCAACAATAACAACAACAACCAAATGGATATAAACAGAGGAAACTGATGTATCATTTAAACACTTACATACACATACACATCCTCACCCATATCCCCTTCACCACATAATATACTCATATATAAGGAAAACAAGAATAACCAACAGCTATTGGATTCAGAGCAAAGAAGTATAACAAAGACATCCATTCTCTCCCTTCCCCTGGTCATATACACGCAGATGTGTGTGAGTGTGTGTGTGTGTGTGTGATGGTGTGTGTGTATGTGTGTGTGATGGTGTGTGTGTATTTGTGTGTGATGGTGTGTGTGTATGTGTGTGTGAGTGTGTGTGTATGTGTGTGATGGTGTGTGTGTATGTGTGTGATGGTGTGTGTGGTTGTGTGTGTTGTGTGTGTGTGTGTGTGATGGTGTGTGTGTGTATGTGTGATGGTGTGTTGTGTGTGTGATGTGTGTGTGATGGTGTGTGTGTATGTGTGTGAGTGTGATGTTGTGTGTGATGTGTGTGTGATGTGATGTGTGTTGTGTGTATGTATGTGTGATGGTGTGTGTGTATGTGTGTGTATGGTGATGGTGTTGTGTGTAGTGGTGTGTGATGGTATGGTGTGTGTATGGTGTGTGATGTGTGTGTTGTTGTGTGATGTGTGTGTGATGGTGTGTGTGTATGTGTGTGTGTGTAGTGTGATGGTGTGTGATGGTGTGTGTGTATGTGTGTGTGATGGGTGTGTGTGTATGTATGTGTGATGTGTGTGTGTATGTGTGTGTGTGTGTATGTGTGTGTGATGGTGTGTGTGTATGTGTGTGTGATGGTGTGTGTGTAGTGTGTGTGTGTGGTGTGTGTGTGATGTGTGTGGTTGTATGTTTGTGTTGTGTGTGTGATGGTGTGTGTATGTGTGTGTGATGGTTGTGTGTATGTGTGTGTGTGTGATGGTGTGTGTGTGTGTGTGTGTGTGATGGTGTGTGTGTGTGTGTGTGATGGTGGTGTGTGTGTTATGTGTGTGTGTGATGGTGTGTGTATGTGTGTGTGATGTGTGTGTGTGTGTATGTGTGTGTGTGTGATGGTGTGTGTGTGTGTGTGTGATGGTGTGTGTATGTGTGTGTGTGTGATGGTGTGTGTATGTGTGTGTGTGTGATGGTGTGTATGTATGTGTGTGTGTGATGGTGTGTGTGTATGTGTGTGTGATGGTGTGTGTGTATGTGTGTGTGTATGTGTGTGTGTGATGGTGTGTGACACATGTCTGTCTGGACAGCCTGTGATTTCAGCTAGTGGCCAACAACAGTCAGCCATGCAGCAAAGGTCAATGCAGTCATCCGTGCAGAAAAGGTCATTGCAGTCAGCTATGCGGCAAAGGTCATTGCAGTCAGCTATGCGGCAAAGGTCATTGCAGTCAGCTATGCGGCAAAGGTCATTGCAGTCAGCTGTGCAGCAAAGGTCATTGCAGTCAGCTATGCAGCAAAGGTCAGTGCAGTCAGCTGTGCAGCAAAGGTCACTGCAGTCAGCCATGCAGCAAAGGTCATTGCAGTCAGCTATGCAGCAAAGGTCATTGCAGTCAGCTATGCAGCAAAGGTCACTGCAGTCAGCCATGCATCAAAGGTCACTGCAGTCAGCCATGCAGCAAAGGTCAGTGCAGTCACTGTGGTGTTAAAGATGATGGCAGTGATGCCATCCGCAGCCAGTGTATCACAATGCCTGAAATCACACAACACAGTGGCTTATATAACAACAACCATATCAACAGCACAGTGCCTTATATAACAACAACCATATCAACAGCACAGTGGCTTATATAACAACAACCATATCAACAGCACAGTGGCTTATGTAACAGCAACCATACCATCACATAACAAAACCACAGAGGCTAATGTAACAACAACCATACCATCACATAACAAAACCACAAAGGCTAATGTAACAACAACCATACCATCAGCACAGTGGCTTTTATAACAACCATAAAAAAGGTAACGGTGTCCCAAAACCTATAAGGTCGTAGGGGAGCAAGATGTCAGAGACCTCACTTCTCTAGGGGCCAGCATATTGAGGGCAGCGCCCATCTCCTCTCCCTCGCTGCTTTACCTTCCCTGACCCTAAAGAGGCAGGCAATCATTTACAGCTGGGTGAACTAGGGGACTGTACTGAAGCCAAGGCGCGCAAACGGTCACCCATCCAGTGGTAACCATGCTCGAAGCTGCCTTACCTTGGCTGGGGGAAAGCGAGTGCTCTGACCACTGAGCTATCCCGTCCCCAACAACAACCATACCATCAATCAAATCATGACAAATTCTTTTACTTTGAGGATAATGAATAAGCAATGTGTGCTTTATTTTTATTTTTATTTTTTACATTCATTCCCCTTAACAACAACAACAACAACCATACCATCACAGTCATAACAACAGCATAGTGGTTTTTGTAACAACCACCATACCATTACATATGATATGAACACAGTGACTATTGAAACAACAACCATAACATCACAGTCAAAACAACAGCACAGTGGTTTCTGTAGCAGAACAATATTATCACATATCAACAAAACAGTGGTTTCTGTAGCAGCACAATATTATCACATAACAACAAAACAGTGGTTTCTGTAGCAGCACAATATTATCACATAACAACAGCACAGTGGTTTCTGTAGCAGCACAATATTATCACATAACAACAGCACAGTGGTTTCTGTAGCAGCACAATATTATCACATAACAATAGCACAGTGGTTTCTGTAGCAGAACAATATTATCACATAACAATAGCACAGTGGTTTCTGTAGCAGCACAATATTATCACATAACAACAGCACAGTGGTTTCTGTAGCAGCACAATATTATCACATAACAACAGCACAGTGGTTTCTGTAGCAGCACAATATTATCACATAACAACAGCACAGTGGTTTCTGTAGCAGCACAATATTATCACATAACAACAGAACAGTGGTTTCTGTAGCAGCACAATATTATCACATAACAATAGCACAGTGGTTTCTGTAGCAGCACAATGTTATCACATAACAATAGCACAGTGGTTTCTGTAGCAGAACAATATTATCACATAACAACAGCACAGTGGTTTCTGAAGCAGCACAATATTATCACATAACAATAGCACAGTGGTTTCTGTAGCAGAACAATATTATCACATAACAACAGCACAGTGGTTTCTGTAGCAGCACAATATTATCACATAACAATAGCACAGTGGTTTCTGTAGCAGCACAATATTATCACATAACAACAGCACAGTGGTTTCTGTAGCAGAACAATATTATCACATAACAATAGCACAGTGGTTTCTGTAGCAGCACAATATTATTACATAACAACCTAACAGTCCCACACACTCTGCTGTGGCGATTCTCATCAACTAACAACTTCCTCTGTCTGTCTGTATCACACACACACACACACACACACACACACACAGGAGGACGGAAAAGCCTAGTGGTTAGAACATTGCGCTTGCAATCTGACAACCCGGGTTCGATTCCCGTTCAAGGGGCTATTTTCCCCTGGAGTTAACATCAGTGCAGACTCCACTATCCCTAAAGTCTTTCGGATGAGACTATAAACCGAGGTCCCGTGTGCGAACAAACGCAGAACATCCTGAGCACATATTAAATCCTGTTCCGCTTTTTGAAAGAGTAGGCCATTGTGTGCCTGTGACAGAATTTACAAAACCGCATACACACGGGGACTGGATGTCAAAAAGCAATAAGTGCTTATTCCATTATCCTCAATATAAAAGAATTTAAAAAATTTAAATAAAAAAAAAAACACACTCACTCACACACACACACACGGGTGGCGCTGCTCTTGTGGTGACACGCTCTCCCCAGAGAGAGCCACCCGAATTTCATGCGAAGAAATCTGCCATGACTAAAAAGGTATAACTAGATAGATAAATAAATAAATAAATAAATGAATAAATAAATAAATGAATGAATACACACCTGTTGCCACAGAGACGTTGAGAGAGGACACGGCAGGAAGAGAGTGGAGGGAGTGGGGTGGAGGAATGGTCAGCAATGTGTCACACAGCTCCTCCACATCTGCGTCAATCCCACTGCCCTCGTTCCCTGACACATCACCACATCACACATCATGCCACATCACATTTCCTGACACATCACCACATCACACATCGTGTTTCCCCGACACATCACCACATTACACATCATGCCACATCACATTTCCTTACACATCACCACATCACATCCTGACACATCACCACATTACACATCATGTCACATCACATTCCCTGACACATCACCACATTACACATCATGTCACATCACATTCCCTGACACATCACCGCATTACACATTATGTCACATCACACATCATAACATATGTGTCCATCCCACTGCCCTCGTTCTCTGGCACATCACCACATTACACCTCATACAACAGTACACACCATCACACTGTGTCTCTACACATCATGCCATGTTCTCACACATCACCATGTGTCACACATCAACACATCTACGTCATCTCACACAACCAATCCCGAGTTGTATATCATCCATCTGTGACACTGTACATGTCATGACACATAACCAATCCCGAGTTGTATATCAGCCATCTGTGACACTGTACATGTCATGACACATAACCAATCCCGAGTTGTATATCATCCATCTGTGACACTGTACATGTCATGACACATAACCAATCCCGAGTCGTTACATATCACACATCTGTGACATTGCCTGTCAAAATGTCTGTCACTGCCACCACCCTCCTTGCTTGACACATCAGCACATGGCATATCACCACATCCACACCAATGCCACTATCTCATTGTCTGAACATCACCACATCCACACCAATGCCACTATCTCATTGTCTGACACATCACCACATCCACACCAAAGCCACTATCTCATTGTCTGACACATCACCACATCCACACCAATGCCACTATCTCATTGTCTGACACATCACCACATCCACACCAATGCCACTATCTCATTGTCTGACACATCACCACATCCACACCAATGCCACTATCTCATTGTCTGACACATCACCACATCCACACCAATGCCACTATCTCATTGTCTGACACATCACCACATCCACACCAATGCCACTATCTCATTGTCTGACACATCACCACATCCACGACCAATGCCACTATCTCATTGTCTGACACATCACCACATCCACACCAATGCCACTATCTCATTGTCTGACACATCACCACATCCACACCCAAATGCCACTATCTCATTGTCTGACACATCACCACATCCACACCAATGCCACTATCTCATTGTCTGACACATCACCACATCCACACCAATGCCACTATCTCATTGTCTGACACATCACCACATCCACACCAATGCCACTATCTCATTGTCTGACACATCACCACATCCACACCAAAGCCACTATCTCATTGTCTGACACATCACCACATCCACCCAAATGCCACTATCTCATTGTCTGACACATCACCACATCCACACCGATGCCACTATCTCATTGTCTGACACATCACCACATCCACACCAATGCCACTATCTCATTGTCTGACACATCACCACATCCACACCAAAGCCACTATCTCATTGTCTGACACATCAACATGGCATATCACCACATCCACACCAATGCCACTATTTCATTGTCTGACACATAACGTGTCACTGTGTCACACATAACCATGTGTCACCACACTGGCCCCACTGAACAACACATTACATATTGCCACATTACACATCAATACATCATACACCACATCTACATTACTGTAACTGCCTTCATTACCTCCTATACTATACTACACATCACAAAATTTTCAACAGTACACATTGGCACATTTGAGTCAATCTTCATAGCCCGATAGATCACGACATCACACATCACCGCTGCACCTCACACACCATCACTGCACCTCAAACCACATTACACATCACCACTGCACCTCACACTACATTACACATCACCACTGCACCTCACACCACATTACACATCACCACTGCACCTCACACTACATTACACATCACCACTGCACCTCACAGTACATTACACATCACCACTGCACCTCACACCACATTACACATCACCACTGCACCTCACACATTACACATCACCACTGCACCCCACACCACATTACACATCACCACTGCACCTCACACTACATTACACATCACCACTGCACCTCAAACCCAATTACACATCACCACTGCACCTCACAGTACATTACACATCACCACTGCACCTCACACATTACACATCACCACTGCACCTCACACTACATTACACATCACCACTGCACCTCACACTACATTACACATCACCACTGCACCTCACAGTACATTACACATCACCACTGCACCTCACACCACATTACACATCACCACTGCACCTCACACCACATTACACATCACCACTGCACCTCACACATTACACATCACCACTGCACCTCACACCATTACCCCAATACAGTTGACACCATTGTACCATGACATGACGATACTCACCTACAATCAGCAAGATACTCACCTACAATCAGCAAGGTACTCACCTACAATCAGCAAGATACTCACCTACAATCACCAAGATACTCACCTACAATCAGCAAGGTACTCACCTACAATCAGCAAGATACTCACCTACACCTACAATCAGCAAGGTACTCACCTACAATCAGCAAGGTACTCACCTACAATCAGCAAGGTACTCACCTACAATCAGCAAGGTACTCACCTACAATCAGCAAGGTACTCACCTACACTCAGCAAGGTACTCACCTACACTCAGCAAGGTACTCACCTACACTCAGCAGGGTACTCACCTACAATCAGCAGGGTACTCACCTACACTCAGCAAGGTACTCACCTACAATCAGCAGGGTACTCACCTACACTCAGCAAGGTACTCACCTACAATCAGCAGGGTACTCACCTACACTCAGCAGGGTACTCACCTACAATCAGCAGGGTACTCACCTACACTCAGCAAGGTACTCACCTACAATCAGCAGGGTACTCACCTACAATCAGCAAGGTACTCACCTACAATCAGCAGGGTAGGGGCAGTGTCTGTCATCTCCTGCAGAGGACGAACTGAGTGACCACAGTCCTCAGCAGAGGTGGTCCCCACCACCCGCCCTCCATGGGCCTGCCACACCTGTCAACACACAGCAGTCACCTGTCAACACACAGCAGTCACCTGTCAACACACAGCAGTCACCTGTCAACACACAGCAGTCATTACACAGCAGTCATTACACAGCAGTCACCTGTCAACACACAGCAGTCACCTGTCAACACACAGCAGTCACCTGTCAACACACAGCAGTCATTACACAGCAGTCATTACACAGCAGTCACCTGTCAACACACAGCAGTCATTACACAGCAGTCATTACACAGCAGTCATTACACAGTAGTCACCTGTCAACACAAAGCAGTCACCTGTCAACATACAGCAGTCACCTGTCAACACACGGCAGTCACCTGTCAACACACAGCAGTCACCTGTCAGCACACGGCAGTCACCTGTCAACACATGGCAGTCATCTGTCAACACACAGCAGTCACCTGTCAACACACAGCAGTCACCTGTCAACACACAGCAGTCACCTGTCAACACACAGCAGTCATTACACAGCAGTCACCTGTCAACACACGCAGTCTCTTCAACACACAGCATCACTTTAACACACACAGCACCTTCAACACACAGCATCACCTTCAACACACAGCAGTCATTACACAGCATCACCTTCAACACAGGGCAGTCACCTTCACACACAGCATCACCTGCAAACACACGGGTCATTACCACAGTCACCTTCAACACACAGAACACCGCAACACACAAAAACCCCCTCAACACACAGCAGTCATTCAAGCATCCCTTAACACAGGGCAGTCCCCTTCAACACACAGCATATTACCGCATCACCTTCAACACACGGCTCAAAACCAGCAGTCCCTGTCAACACACAGCAGTCACCTGCAACACACACAGTCATTCCGGCAGCACCTGTCAACACAGCGGGTCAACCGTAAACACACGGCAGCATAACCAGCATCACCTGTAAAAGACACAACAGTCATTATACCAGTCCCCTTTCAAACATTGGCAGTGCCTGCAACACATGGCATCACCATCGCCGCAACACAGATCCCCAACACCTTAAAAAACACCAGCTCACCATCACCTGTCAAAAAAACACAAGTCACCACACCTTCAACACAGGGCAGTGACCTTTAACACACAGCAGTCCCCACCCCTGTCCACACGCGTCACCATCACCTTCAACACACAGCAGTCACCACACCTTCAACACAGGCAGTCCCCATCACCTGAAAACCCAAACACAGTCACCATCACCTGCAACACACAGATCCCACCCTGCCCAACACAGGGCAGTCACCATCACCTGTCAACACATGGCAGCACCACACCTTCAACAAGGGCAGCACCGTCAACACACGGCAGCACCACACCTTCACAATGGAAACACCATCACCTGTCAACCACTGGCACACCTGAAAACACCGCACACCATCACCGTCAACACATGGCGTCCCATCACCTGTAAACACACGCAGTCACCATCACCTGTCAACACATGGCATCACCTGTCAACACATGGCAGCACCTTCAACACAGGCACCACCTGTCAACACTCAGTCACCTTCGGGAAAAGGCTGCATCACACCGCACACACAGAGACAGACAACAGAAAGACAGACAGACAACACACAGACAGCAGACAGACAGACAACACACACAAGACGACAAAAGCGACAACAACACACACACACAGAGACAACAGACAGACAGAAAACGACACACACACACACAGACCAAGACGGGACCCATTTTTTTTTTTAAACACTGCACCGAAAACTGACCCCCGGTTCGATTCACATTAAAGGGGGGGTTTTTTTCCCCCTGATTAACATCAGTGCCAACTCCACTCTCCCCAAAAAGTCCTTTGGGTAGATATAAAATGAGGGCCCGGGGCAATCACATGCAGAACATCTTTTTCACTGTTAATCCGTTTCCCCTTTTCAAAAAATAGGCCATTTGTGCCGTGGAACAGATGACAAAATTTACAAAACTACATACACACAAGGACTGGATGTAAAAAAGCAGATTAGTGCTTATTCCATTATCCTATCCTCAAAAAACAAATAAGTAAATAAATAAATCAACACACACATACACAAATACACACAGTCTCACACACACATAACGTTATGTTTATTTTATTCAGTGTTCAGTAGATTCCTTTAAATTCTGTTGATCTTGTTTGTTAATAGGTAGTTATTTGTGTGTACTTGATTTGTTTGTTTTGTCCAAATCACAAAATGTGCATGGACGTTAATTCAAAGACTACTACTACTACACAACACAACACACAACACACAAACAACACACACACACACAACAACACACACACACTTACACACAACACACACCCAACACACCACACACACACACACACACACCACACACAACACCACACACTTACACAACACACACACCCACAACACACACACACACACACACACACACACACACCACACACACACACACACAACACACACACACACACACACACACACACACAACACACACACACCACAACAACACACACACACACACACACACACACAACACACACACACACACACACACACCACACACACACACACACATCACACACACAACACACACACCACACACACACACACACACACACACACCACTCACACACTTACACACACACTCACACACAACACCACAACACACACACACTTAAACACACACACTCACACACAAAACACACACACAACACACACACACACACACACCACACACACACATACACACAAACACACACCACACACACACACACACACACTCACACAACACCACCAACACACACACACACACACACCACACACACACACACTCACACACACACACACACACACTCACACACCACCACACTTACACACACACACACTCACACACACACTACACACACATCACACACCACACACACACACACTCACACACCACACACACACACACTCACACACACACACACTCACACCACACACCACACACTTACACTCACACACTACACACACACACACACACACACACACAATCACACACTACACCAACTCACACACACACACTCAACAACACACACACACACTACCACTACACACACTCACCACACCAACACACACCACTCACACACACACTCACACTACACAACCACACACACACTCACACACACACAACACACACACACACACTCACACAACACTCACACACACACTCAACACACACACACTACAACACACACACACACACACATACAACCACACTCACACACATCACACAACACAACATCACAACACTACACACACACCACTCACACACACCACTACAACTCAAAACACACACACACTCTCACAAACACACACACACACAAACACACTACACACACCAACACACTCACACACACCAACTCACACACACACACACACACACCACACACACTCCACACACACTTACACACACACTCACACACACAACACACACACATACACACACACACACACACTCACACACACACACCACACAAACTACAAACACACTCACACACACACACCACACACATCACACACACACTCACACACACACCACACACACACACACTCACACACACACCACACACACACACACTCAACACACACACACACACAAACACACACTCACAACACACATCACACACACCCACTACACACACTTACACACAACACACACACACACACTCACACACACACTCACACACACACACCCACAACACACACTACACACACACTCACACACATCACACACACTCACACACACACTACACACACAAAAACATAACAACAACACACACACACACTCACACACACACACACACTACACACACAACACTCACACACCACCACACACACACACTTCACACACACACACACACACACACACACCACCACACAACACACCACACACACACACACCACACTCACAAACACCACACACTACACACACACTCACACACCACACACACAACACACACAACCACACACACACACCCAACAACACACCACACACACAACCACACCACACACACACACATACACACACACCCCCCACACACACACCACATTTCCCACACCTCACACACAAACACTCACACACACACAACCCCTCACACACAACCACACCACCACACACACACCACACACACACACTTCCCCAACACACTCACACCACCCCACACTCCAACCAACAACCCCAACCTCCACACACAAAAAACCACAAAACACCCCAACAAAAACCCCCAAACACTTCCCCAAAACACTCCCACACAACCACACACTCACAACACACCAACAACACACACACTTACACACACACCACTACACACCAACACACTCACACCACACTTACAACACACAACACTTACCCCAAAAACCCATCCCACACATTTACACACACTCAACACACCACTTCCCACACACACACACACCCCCCAACAACTCCCCCCCAACACTAACACACACTTACCACACATACCCACACACACTCCCCAACACACTCACCCCCACACCACTCACACACCCCAAAAACTTACACTACACCCCCAAACACCACAAACAATCACACAACACACACACTCTACCACACACACACACACACTTTCCCCACACACTCACACACACACAAAAAACACACACACTCACACACAACATCCACACAAAAACTCTCACACACTCACACACCACACTTCCCACACACACACTACCACACACCCCACATTTTACACACACTCCACCCCCCAAACCTCACACACACAAAAACACCACACCACTAAAACACCACACAACAGGAGAAAGAGGAGATCTGTTCAACGTGTCCGCAATCTTCGGGGCGCTGAAGGCAAATGAAAGGAAGGGGGGGGGGGCCGGATCAAGCAACCCCACCACGCTCACTCGGGAGAAACAACACTTTACAGTACTAAAACCCTTCCGTCAGCTTTCCCCCCAGGGTCAGATCAAACACATCCCTCCATGTGCTACGTATTCTAAAATAAACACACAAAGTGATAGAACATATTTTTTTAAAAAAAAAAAGGCAAACAATGAATGTAAAAAATGTCCTTTGCCTCGAACCTCAGCAAAAAAAGGGAGAGAACAAGGAGAGCCATTTATTTGAGGCTGATTGCCCCTTTTTTTCTCTTTCCGTCACCAAAGTGGTAAAGCGTACAAAAAAAGGGGTCAGCGCACGAAGCAATGACACTTATTTTGTTCGCTCCACAGAGCCCTTGTTAAACAGCAGTGATTTACTGCAGCATTTTCCTGTGTCTGGTACCTTTTGAAGGAGTATAGTTGCCCCTAGCTGTGTGTCCTTACCTTACAATGAAATTTTTTATCCCGAATCCCTTCTGCAGGGTATTGCCATAGCTGTGTGTCCTTACCCTCAATGATCATTTTTATCCTGAATACCTGTTGACAAGTATAGTTGCCATAGCTGTGTGTCCATACCATGACAATGATCATTTTTATCCTGAATACTGTTTGTCAGAGTAGTAGTTGCCATAGCTGTGTGTCCATACCATGACAATGATCATTTTTATCCTGAATACTGTTTGTCAGAGTAGTAGTTGCCATAGCTGTGTGTCCATACCATGACAATGATCATTTTTATCCTGAATACTGTTTGTCAGAGTAGTAGTTGCCATAGCTGTGTGTCCTTACCTGACAGTGATGCTTTCTACTGTAATGATGATTTTCACTGTGGAGAACTGACCTGTGCCAGCTGTCTGACGGACTGGAAACTGCCCTCAACACTCTGCAGGTCCATCACCTCCATGGCTCCTGCACTGGCCTTGCTGACCACTGGGGTCAGTGCACAACTGCCCACCATCAACAGTGCACAACATTATCATACAATATGATTTATTACATGTATGTAGTGTACACATCCATATATACACAACTGCCCTCCATCAGCTGTACACAACATTATCATACAATATGACTTATTACGTGTAGTGTACACATCCATATATACACAACTGCCCACCATCAACTGTACACAACATTATCATACAATATGATTTATTACATGTAGTGTACACATCCATATATACACAACTGCCCACCATCAACAGTACACAACATTATCATACAATATGATTTATTACATGTATGTAGTGTACACATCCATAAAATACAACAACTTTCTTCCTTTCACATCCCTACTCACACAACAACATTATCAAAACAATATACTGTAATTACTATATGACACATCCCTAATACACACAACTAAGTCCCACCATCAACAGTACAACAACACATCTGACAATACAAGATACATGTAAGTGTTCAATCCTACACAACCCCCAACATACAACAATCATACATAATACACAATACACTAATTACACATACCATCAACATACACACAATCAAAACACATCATGATATTTCCCAATAAAAACAATACAGGTAAACTACACACATCCATACATACACACAACACACTGATATCAATACACAATGATACAGGTAATCTACACATCCATTACGTACACACTAACAAACATCTGATGTCAATACACAATGATACAGGTAATGTGCACATCCATACATCACACAACAACACATCTATCAATACACAATGATACAGGTAATCTACACATCCATCATACACACAACAACACATCATTCAATACACAATGATACAGTGTTAATCTACACATCCATACATACACACAAAACACATCAGTCAATACACAATGATACAGGTAATGTGCACATCCATACATACACACAACAACACATCTGATTTAATACACAATGAAACAGGTAATTACACATCCATACATACACAACAACAACACATCATCAATAGAAAACAATACAGGTAATGTACACATCCATACATACACACAACACACATCATCAATACACAATGATACAGGTAATCTACACATCCATACATACACACAACAACACATCTGATGTCAATACACAATGATACAGGTAATGTGCACATCCATACATACACACACAACACATCTGATGTCAATACACAATGATACAGGTAATCTACACATCCATACATACACACAACAACACATCATCAACACACAACGATACAGGTAATCTACACATCCATATATACACACAACAACACATCATCAATACACAATGATACAGGTAATCTACACATCCATACATACACACAACAACACATCATCAATACACAATGATACAGGTAATCTACACATCCGTATATACACACAACACATCTGATATCAATACACAACGATACAGGTAATTCCACATCCATACATACACACAACAACACATCGATATCAATACACAACGAGACAGGTAATGTCCACATCCATACATACACACAACAACACATCATCAATACACAATGATACAGGTAATCTACACATCCATACATACACACAGCAACACATCTGATGTCAATACACAATCATACGGTAATCTACACATCCATACATACACACAACAACACCATCATCAATACACAACAACACAGGTAATCTACACATCCATACATACACACAACAACAATCATCAATACACAACGATACAGATAATCTACACATCCATACATACACATAACAACACATCATCATTACACAACAATACAGGTAATGTGCACATCCATACATACACAATCCAGCTTTGCTCATCTCAGGGGCAGTGCACAGCTCTCCACCATCACTACACAACGCTACAATAAATGACATATACACAGCTCTCCACCATCACTACACAACGCTGCAATAAATGACATATACACAGCTCTCCACCATCACTACACAACGCTACAATAAATGACATGACTTATACACAGCTCTCTACCATCACTACACAACGCTGCAATAAATGACATATACACAGCTCCCCACCATCACTACACAACGCTACAATAAATGACATGACTTATACACAGCTCTCCACCATCACTACACAACGCTACAATAAATGACATGACTTATACACAGCTCTCTACCATCACTACACAACGCTGCAATAAATGACATATACACAGCTCTCCACCATCACTACACAACGCTACAATAAATGACATATACACAGCTCTCCACCATCACTACACAATGCTACAATAAATGACATATACACAACTCTCCACCATAACTACACAACGCTCAATAAATGACATATACACAGCTCTTCCACATCACACACAATGCACAATAAATGACTATAACACAGCTCTCCACCATCACTACAACAATGCTACAATAAATGACATATACACAGCTCTCCACCATCACTACACAACGCACAATAAAGACATATACCACTCTCCCCCATCACACAAAACGCGCAAAAAATGACATGACTTAACCCCGCCCTCCACCACCTACAAAACCACAAAAATGACTATAAAAGTTCCCCATCACTACACAACGCTCAAAAATAAATGACTTATAACGAAACCCAAAATACCGACTTGACCAGTGACATGAACGACCTTTAAACCCTGGGTTGTGAACGACCACACCCGGAAATAGGAGGACCTCATTAGCGCCCCGTTCAGGGGGCCGCACACCAAAAAAACTTTTCTTTCCCACACATAAACCATGTTCTTTTCCCACACATCAACCAGTTCATTCCACACTCAACCTTTTTCATCCCACCATAAACATGATCATCCCCACACATCAACCATTTCATTCCACACATCAACCAAAGATCATTCCACCCCACATCGACAATGAACAGTTTGGGGTCCTGCACAACTCACTACGCCCACTGGCGCCAGACAACAGATAAAAAACTAAATCAAGTCCTGCTCTTACAGTGCCCCCAAACCCACAGGGGCCCAAGGGGGTTTCCCCCTGATCAATTTTAAATTCCCGAGTAAAACTCTGCACCTAAACAGATTTAAAAAAGGTCCAATCAACTCCATCGCGCTCCCAGGAAAAAATGAGGGTCAACCCAGGGGGGTCACCACATTGTGGGGGGAAACCACATCAACCACACATAAATGAGAAAACCAAAGCCCGTTTCTTTAAAACAAAAGGAATCATTAAAAGAAAACATTGGTCTATGTTTTGGGAGAAAAAGCTAACAATGCAAAAATAGTTCAACACAAAAATAAATTCATGAGAATAAAAACACTTGATAGGCACAAAAAAGTTCATGACAAGCCAAAACACTTTGGATGGCAACAAAAGTTCATGCAACACAAAAAGAGTTTTTTGGCAACCCCTAAATAGTTCATGGAAAAAGGGGTTTATGACAACAAAATATTCATGGCGACACATAAATAGTTCTGGAACACAAAAATATTTTCATAGCAACACACAGATATTTCATGGAACACATAAATAGTTCATTGCTAACAAAATAGTTCAGGGCAACACACAAATTTCTTTGCAACACACAAATAACTCATGAAAAAACACACAAATTAAGCTTTTCATGTTAACAATCTGTTGAATTTAAATTTTTGTCATTTTTAAGATTCCCTCCCCCCCCCCCCCCCCCCTTTTTTTGTTTGCAGAAATTCAACACACTTTTACTAATCATCTTTTCTCTGCCCCTTTCCCCTTCTAGTTCCACTACTTTTCCCACCCTCGTCTATATCACTGAGTGTGAACAGACGTTAAATTGAAGAAAAACAACAACACAAAAAAGTTTATTGAAAGACTAAAAAGTTCAGGGGCAACACACAATACTCATTGCAGACACAAATATCATGACAACACAAAACAGTTTATTGCAACACACAAAATAGTTCATGACAACCCAAAACAGTTCATTGCAACACACAATATTCATAAACACACAAACAGTTCATTGAAAACAAAAAATAGTTCATGGCGACACAAAAAGAGTTTTTTGAAAACCCCAAAAAAAAAGTTAAAAGGCACACACACACAAACACAAATACACAGCCAACACACCATCCATGATACACAAAACCATTTTTAGACTTCAAAAAGCCAGTGATACCAAATAATACAAGACAATGATATGAAAAAATGCTCCAATCGAGCCCCGGTTAAATTCCTGTTCAGGGGATTTTTTCCCCGGAGTAACATCAGTGCGACTCCACTCTCCCCAAAAGTCCTTCAAGTTTAAAGAGACCCCCTTAAACGAGGAAACTAATTTTTAAAACCGGTTTTTAAAAGTGGCCGTGGGGGGGGGGGGAAAAAACCCGAAAAGGGAGGATTAAAAATATAAATCTTTTCATATTTGATTTAAAAAAAAAAAAAAAAAAAACCAAAAGGGGGGGAACCCCAAAAATCGAAAAAGGGTTAAAGTGAAAAAATTTAAATAAAAAAAAAAAAAAAACCGGGGAAAAAAAAAAGCTTATGCACCTGTAACAAGAAAAACACTTAAAACCCAAACCCCCCAAAACCCCAAAAAAAACCCCAAAACCAAAACCAAAAAAAAAAACCCCCCCCAAAACCCCAAAAAAAACCCCCCCAGCCCAAAAACCACCCAAAACCCCGGGGACCCCAACACCCCCACCCCACGACACCCCAACACCACACAACACACCACCCACAAACCCCACCCCAACAAACACCCCCCACACACACACACACACACCCCCGGAAACAAACACGGTTTTTTTTTTAAGAGTAAATCATTACGGAAGTACCAGAAAAATTTTTTTTTTCACAAAATTTTTCCCCATTTTTGTTTTTTTTAAAAAAAGGTGGGAAAAAAAATGGGGTTAACTTCCTCAAAAAAAAAATTTTTTTTGACCCCCCACCCCCCCCCAAAACCCCCAAAAACACACAAACCCCCCCAAATTTTCTTTTGTTCCCCCACACAGGAAAAAAAACCCCCAGGTTTTAAAAATTTTCCCGGGGGGTCAATCCCATCCCTACCCTCCCAATGATGAACTGCACACAACAACAAATTCCCGTAATCACACACTCCCCCCCCACACTTATCACCACAGAGGAACAATAACAAAAATTTTTAAAAATGCATACACACAGGACGGGTGTAAAAACACTTGAGTGCTTATTCCATTATCCTCGAAATAAAAGAAAATAATAAATACCCCCCCACTCACCCTCCCCCCCCCCCCCCAACCCCCAATGAATGCTGTAAGAGCAGCACCACACTAAAAAAATATTTACATGTTTTTCAGTTTTGCAAGTGTATATATTTGTTTTCCTTTTACACTCCTTACAATACAACACACACACACTCTCCAGTGATGTGCACATTGCACACACACATTTTGCAACTACCCCCCCCCACCCCCCCCACACACACACACACACAGTGACCACGCAGATGCACCACACACTAGCGCACATTGCAACATGCACACAACATGTAAACACACACACAAACTGTACTGACAACATGCAGAATGGACAGATGAACCATTGAGATAGATATAAAGTTTATTTGTAAAATTTTATTTGACACACAGCCACTATGGAGGAATCTGGTGAGCAGTTAATAATAATTATACTATAGTAATAATAATAATTTATGAAATTTATATAGCTCTGAATCTTGTAAAAACAAAACAAATCGAAACACTTAATAAAATTGTGTCTAATTGTGACGATCTCCAATTGACTCCCAGGTCATCTGAGGGGGGATAAAAGACCAACTTTTCGCTCAGTCACATTTGGAGAAAAACAAAACCAAGTCAACAAATTCCAAGACTAACTTGCCAAACATTTAGAGAAAGACTAACGGCTTAAAAGAAAGGGGTCAGCGTAAAGCATTGCGCACCATACTTTTAGTGAGTTAACGGCAAGTTATACATTCAGCTAGTTGCCCTCCCCCCCCCCCCCTCCCCCCCCCCCCTTTAAGTTGGATGGGTTGACTGCTGTTGACATTTGTGTCTTGCTTCCCTCTCCCCGCACTGTGTGCTGTCGCAGTGGAGAATTCATTTCTTGCCAGAGGGGGCTCTTTGCCATGGAAACAACTTGACATGTGTGTGTCCTTTTTCTTCAAGATTGTCTCAACTTTCTTCTTTACCTTTTTTTTCCTTTCTTTCTTTTTGTCTAACGTCCTGTCCATCTCAGTGTCCTTTCTTTCCTTTCCTATATTTCTTACTCTTTTAGTCCTTTTTTGTTGTTGAAATGTTTAGGAAAGTATGATCTTTTCACTCATTACTCATTAAACAGTCTTAGTGGTCTAGTGTCCTATGATTGCTTGGTCAGAAAAGATCTGCTGTATATACAAGAAAATTATATATTTTAAAAATTAATAATACTATTACTGTAATAGATGATTTCCAGTCAGTGTCACCATTGTCACATGTCTCCAGTCAATCTTTCAAGAGTAAACTGCCACTAGTCACAGAGTCAGTGGTGCATTTGCAGAGTCAACAAGACCCCTTGAGGTTGTTTACAGATTTTCATTTTGTATCTGAAGATCTTGTGACAGTAAACTAAATCAGTGGGTGCAATAGTGAGACGTCATTGATATCATTGCCGTGTCAACATACTATAATGTATTATTGTATACTAGACAAACCTGTAATATATGTTACATGTTAAACATGTTGTTATCACATTACAGATGTGTCACTGGCATAACTGAATAACTTCAATAAGCTGACCCTATTAGTATACTATCATTAATTTTATAACAAATTCATGATCATCTGATGCTGTTCCAAATTCAAGACTGAGCTGTATTTTAATTTATTACTATAAATCTAATATTAGTAATATTACTCTCAGTATTAGTATACAAATTAACAAGTTAATAAGAGCTGTCAGTGTGTGTGTGTGAAGAGAGAGAGAGAAACTGAAAGGGTGGGTTGGGGATTGGGTAGGGTCGTTTGACAGTGGTAACTGTTAAGTGTAAAGGAATAACAATAAAATAAGATGTGTTCTTTCTTCTTCTGTTTCTTGCCACGATTGTGCAAAGGAAAAAAGCCTATGTTGTATGAGCCATGTCTTGACTACATAAACAGTAACACAGCTTGTCTGTGCTTTATTCAAAGTGCACTGAAGTCTGAACAAAACGTAAATGTCAAGATTCATACACAGACTGTGGGGAAGATGAAATTTTATTTCAAAGTTTTAGCAATTCGAGTATCATATGCACTGACACAGATGAAGGCTTTTATCTGGTATTACCTTGTTTTAATAACATCAATTGTCATTTTAATTGCACATTAAATTTTGCTTAAAGCGAAGCATGATAAATTTTACAAGCAGGAGAAATTACGGAAAGTTGCCTCGCTTGAATGTATTAACTCTTACCCTGATGTACTTGAAACAGTTGAAGGAATTAAATCCCTTTTGATGATTGGCCCAGAAGATATAAAGCACTTTCACAAAGGTCCATTTTAACAAACATGAAAATTATTCTATTGACTCTGAAATAGAAAACCGTTGAACAAAGGTTGATTAAAGAATCCTTGCCAGAATCAGGACAAATGTACAACATCTTTGTTCGGGAGAAAAAGATGGACGTTTAGATTAATTTGAATTTGAAAGCTCTAATGACAAGTTGGAATATAAGAAATTTAAGATGAAACAATACATACAGCTTTGGATCTAGTGTACAGCAAAATGGTTATTTTGCCATCAATTGATCTGAAGATGCCTATAATGCATAGCAGTAGAGGGAGACATTCAGAAATACCTGAAATTCAGATGAGAGGAAAACTGTACTGTTTTCCAGGCAGAGCCATGAGACTCAAGTCCGATTCCCAGAAAAATCACAAAACTTATGAAACCTGTCAGCACTCTTACATGATAGAGGGTATTGTCACAGATAACTTCATTCATTGAATGATAGTTAATTGTTGGAGAGTCTGAAAAACAGAATTTGTACAGTGAGTGACAGACACCATAAAATTATTATACTATCTAGATTATATTACAACGAAAAAGAAAATCTCTAGAGTTCATACCTGTGCAAGAACTCACATACTTGGGTTTCAAAATAAACTCCATAGACATGCCCGTCATGCAGACAGATAACGGAAATCGAAACTGTTGTGTGCATGCAAAAGAATTATTTAGTCAGAAAAATCTACCATAAGATTCTGGCATCTTGTATTGGACTAATGGATTCTTGTTTTCTAGCGTACCAATGGGCCCATTGTACTCACAGAGCACTTGAACAAGGCAAAATGTTTTGCACTTAAAGTAAGTATGGGAAACTGTGATACGTCTTCAGTGTTTATCAGCTGAAGGGAAAGCAGAGCTAGAATGGTGGATCAAATAACATCGACAAAACAAAGGCTCCATATTCAAGAACAATTCCCACTATTACTATGAAGTCAGACAGCTCAGGTACCGGATGGGGTATTTGGCTCGCGCCAACCCAAGCTGGGGAGTGAGAAGACAAAGAAGGGCATATAAACTAATATGGAGCTACTAGCTGTCTTTTTTGTCTTCTCCAATCTTTGTGCATTGACGCAACTTCAGTTCACTTAAAAATCATGTCTGATAACACAAGCACAGTTGGTTGTATGAACACATGTGTTCTAACAATCAAACAGCTTAATGATGTTCCAGCAAATCTGGCATTTGGTGTGGAAAGCAGAACATATGGCTCTTCGTTCTGCCACATATCCCTGTAGTTGGATAATATTGAAGCTTACAGGCTTTTCTAGACAGGGCCCCAGACAACAGAATGTAAAGCTTGATTCACTGCTTTCCTCTCTTAGGCTCTGAATATTCTAATATAAAAACTGACATTGACTTGTTTGCTTCTAGATGACATTTTTTCAGTTTTCCAGATATGTGTCTTTCTTGCCTGACCCCGGTATCATGTGCTCTATATTTATTTAATTTATATCTATGCTTTTATATCATGATAATGTGAATAAGCACTCATGTGCTTTTACAATCCATCCCAGTTCTATTGTCGCGCATTAAGCATGTACTAAGAGTAATCAAACTGTCCTAGTGTTTTCCCCCGTTCAGCATTCTATCCCAGGTTCTGGCAAAGTACAGAAAGAAAAAGCAAGAGGGGTAATAGTAGCACCCAGCCTTGAAAAAACCAGCCTGTTGGCCAGCAGCTAATGAAAATCCCTCACAGCCAGAGCCAGTCCTCTTGTCAGCCAGGAACACTCTATCTACTGACACAACACAACAAAAGGGATTAAACAACCCACTAAGAAAAGCCTTGACTCCGTCCTGATAGTCTTCAAAGTGTCAGGGATAGATCAGAACACAAGGTTTTTTCCTGAGGACACTACGCATACTCACATGTTCCTCATAGGCGACCTGCAACAAAGCAGATGTATGATGTAATACATATGAAATGGGAGATGTACGCGTGTGAGCAACAGGTGGATTCCAGATCACCACCTCAATCCACAGATGTAAATTTTCTGGCATCTCTTTAAAAGAGGGATATTCAAATAGCGCAGTGGGCAACGCTCATTACTTGTCTTTTTTTTATTTTTTTTTTTTTTTTCGTTCTGCGCTAATTGTTTTCCTCTGCAACTATGAAAGGGGCTACTTTCGGGTCATCATGAACTTGTACAAAGATTTATGAAGGGTGTTTTTAAAGAAAACCACCAATCCAAAGTATCACCAAACTTGGTATTAAATATTGTCTTAAAATGCTAGAAACATGGGTTTCCTGGGATAAACTAACGTCAAAGAACTGACAATAACTTGTGAGTTCATTGCACCTGTCAGGTCCGAGGTGTCAACTATTGCTGCATTGACATCGAAGATACGTACTAACAAGGGAAAATTTGTATTTTATGGTAAATAGTTTATAAAACTATGAATAAGATACCCATCAATCACCTATTGAACTCATGGCTTTTGGGATAAGGAGGCTTCCTGTGTTAAGTTCAACACATTGAAAGAATACCTTTTTATTTTATTTTTTTTAGAACGAAGAAAAGAATGAGGGCTCAGATTTCCATAAAAAAAAAAAACCGGAACATTTGTTTATCTCTCTCCACACGCGCAAAAGAGTCTGTAGCATCCATCTCTCCGCTGGCTGAAATGGGATGCTGGAGAGGGGCAGGCAAAGACATTACAACTCTTTCACAGTGCACAGTACCAGGTCAGCCATACTTCAGCAGCAACAACATGCAGACCTCCAATACACATCATATGAAAGCATCTGGATGGACGAATGTTTTCCACATTTGCAAAATTTTATAAATAAGAATGTGACCAAACACTGACCATTGGCCAGTCCATCAGAGCGTTTCCTAACACAGAAGTAAGGTAGGACATGTTTTCTTTATTTCTTTTTTTTTCCATGTGATGATGGGTTGCGCATGAGAACACTGTGCTCCTCAAATCTCATGTGCCTGTAGTGGAGGTATACAGGAAATGAGCAAGAATTAAATCCAATAAAGCGAGACTTACCTGTAATTGCAGCTGTTTGTAATTCTTGCCAAATTTATTGTAGACCGGAAACGGAATACACATGCCCAACCGTGCCATGGTCTGCATGCAAACCATGCAAGTTAAATGGAAATGCCATACCATGCAAACGAACCTACTTACCCACTGAGGAAACATTTTTAATGACGAATTGCCATCAGTGTTCTTGCACACGTGCAAAAGTAAGACAACCCACCCAAGTAAATTAAAAGAAATGAATAACAACGTTTATTAATTATATATTACCTGTTATATATATATGACACAGTGTTCTCTGAGGCCTCTAACACTGTCAGTAGGCCTGCGTAGTGGTTCTCATGTGCACTCCGTTCCGTTCTACAATAAATTTTGCAAGAATTTACAACAGCTCAGCTTATGAGGCAAGTCTCGCTTATGTATTTACTTAATTCAATAATCCCCGCCCCCCCCCCACGACACACACACACATTCATATGTGGCCACATTAAAATGTTACAGACATACATTTACTGTTTTTCCAAGCCTTAAAGTGTTCCTGATCAAAAAGGTCTGAAAGGATTACTTCAATACAAAGAAAAATCTATTTTCTTTCTGTATAAATTACTTCCTCATCAAAAAACAAAACAAAACTGACCAAGAAATCACTCCCTGGAAGTAATGGTCAGCGACATCAGCTAGTACAGACCAATTATAAATTAAACATTTTTTGTTTAAAAAGTTGCTACCAGCTGCCATAACTCCACCATGGCCGGTCCCAAGCCTGGATGAGAAAGGAGGAGGGTTGGGCGTGGGGCTAGCAACCCCACCCCGTGAAAACAAAGCTTGCTACAGAAACGCCAACAACGGACCAAGAGACTACTGCCCTGGGAGAGGAAGGGTCCTCACCAAGAGGATGAATGAGCCGTGCAGTCAAAGACGCCGTGAGTCTAACGTAACCACTAAGGCCGACCCCACCTTTTATCTGACCAGGACCATCAACGTCTGAACATGGAAAGTGTGGACCATGTATGAGACTGGAAAAACAACACAAGTAGCAGCAGAGATAAAAGCTACAACCTCACATTGCTTGCATCAGGAGACCCTTAGGACACACCTGACTAAGGAGACTCTCACGGAAGATGCTGCCTTTATTCTGGGCCACGAAGAGACTAACGGCTCCACACACGAGGCGTACGCTCATTTGTCAAGAAACTGCGCCACTAGCCCTGATAGATTGGAAAGCACACGATCACGAATCATCGCGATCCATCAGGACTAAGAAGAAGAGATCAAGAACATCATCCGTGTTATTTCCAACTAATGGACGCGCTAAGAAGAAGCCCAAAGAGCAATTCTACCACGCAGACTGCAGAACGTCATTGCCAAGTAGCCCAGAAAAAGTATAAACATCCCTCATGGGTGATTTCAATGCCAAGATCGACAAACAACACGGTTGCGAGGAATGAATGGGAAGACATGATAGGAGAGATGAATGAGAATGACAAAGATTTGCAGACTTCTGTGCTATCCAACAAACCCTGTAATCGATTGTCCGCAACATTTTCCCCCCACAAAATAGTACATAAGGCCACCTGGTTATCACCAAATTGATGTGAACCAATCGTCCCATATCTGCCAAGGCCCAGACATTCAGGAGATCCTACAGGATGTAAGGGTGAAAAAAGGACAGACGGTTCATCTGACACCAACTTTTGGTAGCCATGCTGTAGCTAAATCGAAGAATAACTGGAAGTGGTAGCAACAACAAAGAGGCAGAAGTACAACCCCATCCCAACTGAAAGACTCAAAAGAATACATGAAGAATTCAATCTGTCCCTCACCAACAATCCTACAAGAACTGCTTGACAGAGAAACTGACACGAGAGCCAGTGGAGAGAAAGAGAAAGAGACACTGACGTCAACCTTCAGGAAGTAGTGGGTCCCCAAATACACAGAGCCAGAAGGAATGGATATCGGCAGTCAACAATGGGCAAGATTGTGAAGAAAAGCAGAAGAAAGTAGGAGTAAACAAACAGCCACAAGAACAGCAAAGGCCAAGGCACAATCTGACTATCACAGAAGCCAACAGAAAGTCTAGAGGAGTCGCAAGAACAGACAAATGCAAGTACATCGACAGCCTGCATAGGAAGCCGAGGAACAGCAGCCAGTAACAAAATGAAGCGCTGTAAGACACACTAACAACTCTCAGGGAAGTACAAGCAGGCCTGGAGCACCCGTCAAAGACTAGAAAGGAAACACCCTCCTGGGAACAGAGGGACAACTTAACAGATGGGCAGAGCAACTTTGAGGAACTCCGTGCAGATCCGATCCCTTCACACCCCCCGACAACGACGACCACTGCTGATAGAGACCTAGACCAACAAAACTGTGAGGAACCAACCAGGGAGAGAGATCAGTAAAGCCATCAAAATGCTGAGAATTGCAAGCAGCAGGACCGGACAACTCCCAGCAGAAGCACTCACGGCAGACCTGGAGACCAAACGAGAGATGCTGACCCTCTCTTGGATTATTTGGAAGATGAGAAGTACCATCAGACTGGAAAGGAGGGCTACCCTCATCAAGCTAACCCAAGAGAAAAGGAGAACCTCAGCAACTGTGCCACGATAGAGGGATAACCTTACTGTCGAGCCAGGAAACAGTCTTTAAACAAATCCTCCTCGACGAATGAAAAATTCGTCCGCCCTCTCCTCTCTCCGAGACAACATGCTGGCTTCCGCCAGAATAATAACATGCATAGATCAGATTGCCACCATGCGTATCATCATAAAGCTCTCTTTATAGTGTAACTCGTCCCCTTATACATCAATTTGTTGATTATGAGAAAGCATTTTGACAGTGTGGACCGCCACAACCCTCTGGAAATTGCTTCGCCACCATGGAGTTCCAACCAAACTGTCAACTTGATCAAGAAACTCCTATGAAAAATGACCTCCGGGTGTCCATGGAGAACACTCACAAACAGCTTTGATGTGAGACCGGAGACAGCAAGGCTTCTCCTTCCAACCTTTCCTCCTTCTCCTGGCAATCGCTTGGACCATGAAGACTTCAACGCATTCAGAAGAAATGGAATACAGAGGACACTGCGGGACCGATGATGATCTCGACTTTGCAGACGACCTGTCCCTGCTTTTTCCTTCCCACAGCCTCCAACAGATGCAGGACAAGACTACATAAAACTAGCAGCCACCCATTAACAAGTGGGTCTCAAGATCCAGAAGGCAAAACCAAGATTACTCAAGACAACTCTGCGAGTGAGACCCAGTCACACTAAATGGGAAGAAGCTGGAAGAGGTGGAGACATCACATACCTGGGTAGCATCATTAACATGCAGGGCGGCACCAAACGCAGACGTCAGACAAGAATTGGCAGGCGAGGCAGCGTACTTGCAGCTGAAGAACATCTGGAGCTCCAAGGTGTGTCGACCCCCACAAAGATCAGACTGTTCAACTCCAACAATCATCCTACTGTATGGGAAGACGGAGACAATGGAGACAACAAATACACACCAATCAAGAAATGCAGACCTTCATACAACAGCTGCCTGAGACTAATCCTCCAGATCCCTGCCCCGACACATCACCACGGAACCTGTGCAACCTTACCACCATCTTTGCCAGCCGAAGAATGAAATCCGGCGCAGAAGCTGATTGATCGGGCACAACCCTAGAAAAGCCAGCCAGCAACATCACAAGGCAGGCACTATCATGGAACCCCCCATGGAAAACGAAAAAGAGAAACCAAGAAACACCTGGCGACTCGAACCTTGAGCAGAAACCAGGAAATGGTATTACCTGAACAGCTGGAGAGAATAGCCAGGACAGAGGACCTTCAGGTGGAACTGTTGTCGCGCCTAAGCTCCAGGGGGATGATGGGACAAAGTAAGTAAGTAACCAGCTGCCATGGGCGCAGTGTTAATGTTGTGTCCCATGCATGGGCAAGCATGTGCGTGTGGTGCATGCCTGCGTGTTGTGTGTAGTGTGGTGTGTGTGTGTATGTGTGTGTGTGAGTGATTTATCTATTTCTTCATTTAGATGATAATGGAATAAGCACGCATATGCTTTTTTTACATCTAGTCCCCGGTGTAGTAGTTTTTGTAAATTTTTCATTCGTTCCCAACCTTCACACAATGGCCAACTCTCCGAAAAGCGGAGAGTGTGTGTGCATATATGCACGATGACATTGGATGAAGAGGACGGAGACTTACCCATGCTGAGCAGTAAGTCAGTGATCGCAGGCAGGCAGGAGGCGAGGGCTGGCGTCCAGACGAGTACACCCCCTGACAACAAGCACAACACGCTTCAAGCACTAAGAATAAAAGAATTCCAGAAAAAGACAAAATCCCCAACTCTTACATACATGTCTGTAATTATAACCAACGCCCACACAGAAATAAAGAAGAGAATCGCTTTGTCTGAAGACAACATCACCAAGATAGCCCATCTTTACCAACAGAAATAATAGACTCAGCCACCAAAAATCAACACCTGAAAGCCTACTTATGGTCCATCCCTTCTGACGATGTGAATGCTGGACGCTGACAAAAAGACCCCGACAGAAGCTTGCAGCAGCCAGAAATGTGTATATCGAAGAACTATGAAATATCATGACTAAAAGAAGTCTAACAAAGAATTAATGGAAATGGCCGGGTACAAAAATCCCTACTCAAAAACCACAGAAAAAGACAACTACAATTTTTTGGGGCACATAAACAGAAGCGGAAGAATAGAAAAGCATATATTGAGTGGAAAGATTTGTGGTACCAAAGACAGAGGAAGACAACGCACAAAATACACAGACAGTCTGAATAGTTACGCAACGAGGAAAGAATCCCCCAACAATGAACTCATCAGAACTGACAACAGAGAGGAATGGAAGGCCATGATTGCCGATGTCTGCAACAGACCTGGCACATGAAGAAGTATGAATACATACATGTATAGAGGGGGACAGGATAGCTCAGTGGTCAGAGCACTCGCTTTCCCCTAGCCAAGGTAAGCAGCATCGAGCATGGTTACCACTTGGATGGATAAAACCGTTTTGCCCTTGCTTCAGTACAGTTCCCCGCTGTAAATGGTACCTCCCTCTTTAGGGTCAGGGAAGTGGTAAAGCAGCAAGGAGAGGAGATGGTCACCACCCTCAATAACTGACCCCCCTAGACAGGTGAGTCTCTGACACCTCACTCCCCTACGACCTTATAAAAGTTATAGGTTATGGGACACCTTTACCTTTTTATACATGTATAGATCTATAGATCTCTTGTGTCTTCTTCAAACTACTCTACTTGTTTCTCTGTCCTTTGTCCTCCCTGACTAACACTGAACATGTAAATCTATAGATGTAACCACTCCAGTCTACAGTTTTCTCTTACCTCTACTACTTGCCTGCCTCAAGAAATACTTGTCTGATGTCAGCCACCAAGCAATTTATACTCACCCATATATCTCATTATCTGATTTTACATTATCATGCACTACAACACATTCACACACACAAACCTACACACACATTCCCCCCAACCCCCCACACACACACCAAACTACACACACATCACATAAAACATGTACAACCAATAAACAAAACACACACACACCCGGACTGTGCACTGTGTTAAGAAAGGGTTCATGAACTTGTTTTTCTCTTCTCCCTTTCCATCCTAAAAGTGCTGTACACTGAAAGAAGTTCCTATTCTGAGTGCTGTTCATGCTCTTCTGCCGGCGATACATACACAACATCAGTCATACATATTATCATACACCAGTAATAGCTGCTATAAATAATATTTAACAGGATTTCACCTTATGTGTCGATTTTCCTGACAACTCTTCAGAGTGTTTCTTTGGAACATACTGTACGGGATCTGTCTCTGCTGCCGTGCTGCTGTATTTGTAAAAACCGCCACAGCTTGAAATTTTGCTGTGACTTGAAGAGTTCGATGAGAGACCATAGGAAGCGTGAGAACCCTGGTCCCCTGTGCTTCCTGTCCACGTACAGCATGTGCAGATGACCTGCGAAGGGGAGGCCAGGCCAGGTACGGTGAACACCCAAAGACGATCTCTCCCTCCTGCGAGAGGGCTGTGCTGCCTCCCCTTCCCTTTCCTGCAACATGAACACAGCCAGAGCACACCACACACACCAACAAACACACACACAAACAACACACACACACCACACACAACACACACACCACAAACACACGACACACCACACACACGCACACACTCACACACACCACACACACACACCACACACACACACACACACCACACACCACACCACACACACACACAACACACACACACACACCACAACACCCCACAACACACACTACACACATTCACACACACACCACACACACACCACACACACACACCACACACACACATCACCACAACACACTCACACTCCACAACACACCACACACACACACACACACACAACACCCACAACCCACACACACCACACACACACACACACACACACCACACACACACACACACCACCCACCCCCCACACAGCCCACACACACCACACACACACACCCAAACACACACACACACACACACACAGATCAGTGGCACCTGGCATGCACACACTACTTTACGGGCCGCTCAATCTGAGCATATATTTTAAACTTTAAACGCAGTTTTTGTGAGACCCCACAACAATGAGTCATGAAGCTGACCCTGGCACGCCTCCCTACCACAGGTAAACAATTGATAATGAGGGCAGGACAGGCAGTGGGTAGAGGAAGGAGGAAAATGAAGGGCACTATTCAAAGCACTTGAACTGGAGTTTAACAGCAATTGTTGTGGCTATATTAACAGTAAACAATAGTTTACCCTGACATAAAAGAAATAAGTTCATAAATACATAATCAGTCTAAAGCATGTATAAAACAGACATTAATTATATCAGCACATTCCACTCAACTGACATAATAACATATTATAATTATGATAGTTAAGCACTACAGTCTGTGCCATCACACTACAGTATCACTCACTACAGGACTATAACCTTTTATTGTTTGGGGAAGCTCAACCAATGCTGGGGTCCTTTTGCCTTTGCCTGAAGTCCATGTGACTCGCGGAGATGCCTGTCTTCCAACCAAAGGGCTGCTGGAGTAGAAATGACACAGTGCCTTGACGATCAGAAACGCATCACATCTGCCAATTTTGGGGTGGAGTGTCTCCACAAGATCATGATAGATTTGGTGCAATACTTTGTTTTTAAAACAAGAAAACAAACAAGCTTAAAAAAACACACAGTGAACAATCATCAGATGTACACAAACACAAAGGTAGGTCATCTTACCAATGTTGGGTTTGATTTTTCAGTCTCCTGCTTTTGGTCATAGGTTTCCAAATTTTTCATAGTCCCTAGAGCAGGATTTTTTCTAGCCATCTCAATCCTGTTTCAAATTACATATATATCGCCTATTCTCGATCGTGATGATTGTCATTAATTATTGACCATCTATCTACGAGTTTCATAAACGATGGGAAATCCCCGCTGGAGTCTGGACAAATAATTCACAACAAAATTTTACTAACATAGTAACAACCCCCAAACAGTTCTTAATCCTGTATGTACAACCAATGACGACTTCTCTGCAAATTGAACGTCTTTTAAGCCTGCTCTGTAACTGAAATGATAAAAGTAAGAAAAGAGCGAAAGAAAAGAAATAAGCCTCTTGCTACTAAATGGTACCAGGTTTGCCTTAATTCCGAAAGTAGCTTATTTTCGACCTTGGCTTAAAGAATCACAAGTGTCAGATAAAAGTAAACATTTTGATCCAACGTTCAGTTCCCTCACTGACCAACCAGTTGAAATGATTAAAAGGTGACAATCGTATTACAGAACATCAAAAACAACTGAAATTTAAACAGAAGTCCCCCAAATCCGTTCTCTACCACTTCCAACTTCGTATATGGGAAATAATTCCCAACTTTTGTTAAGACGGTCACTATGGGTTATCTCTCGTTTCATTGGCATTTGGAATAGTTCATTTATTTTTTCTAGGTAAATCATTTATATCTAGCTCAAAACAACTGTAACAGTAGGCCTGGAATCCAATAAGTTTCAGTTTTTAAATGCAAGTTTTAGTAATTATTATTTGTTTATAATCTTACATTAATGCTTAAAGGTATTATAACTGCCTTAAAAAAAATTACAGTCGAGCTAAATATTTACCAGCCCTACATCCCTTTAATAGACTATTCCAATGCATTGCAGGAAGTGGCGCAGATAAAAATTCAAGGCATGGCAGGGAGGGCCCAATACTATAACGCTAGACAGCGAGACAAGCAATCTCCAGGGGGGCTGCTGTATCGATCCACAGTAAAGTGAGGAAGTTGGCAGTGTGACGGACACCGTCTGCAGCCAGTCTGAAGAAGGAAGAAGATGCGTCTGACAGTGACAGGTTATGTGGTGACGATTGTCGTCTGCCTTTTGTTTGTGGCATTGGATGCCCGGATAGGGGATGGTCATCCATGACACCAAGCATCCATCACCATCAGACAAGAAGCATGCATGGCAGTCACAGCAACCAATGCGCAACAACACTTACACACTGCGACAAAAAACTGAGGTTAGTTTGTGTTTGTTTTCAAATCACACACACACACTTTTCTCTTCTCTCTCTCTCCTCTCTCCCTCAAATCCAATCCTCATCTCTCTCTCTCTCTCTCTCTCTCTCTCTCTCTCTGCTTACAGGACTCTCATTCCAACAGCAGCTATTCTGAAACTCAATATCAAAGTCACTTGCAACTACAAAAACTCTACTTACCAACTACCTATTCATTGTCAACATTTCTCTCAATCCCCCCTTCGACATCCAAAATTAGCCCAAGACAACCAAGACAGCTCACATCCAATATGCGACCCAAGAATGCATATATTCAAAACCAAATAATCCAAAATAAACTGCACCTCCTCTTATACGCCAACCTCGCTCCATCCAAACATCACAAATCTAAAGCAATCCTATCGCACACGCACTCAACTTCAAAGACCATTAAATTTATCATCATTCACAAAACTACTTCATCACAAAACTCATCTGCTCAGAGCACCAAAGCTCAACTAACATCAGAAACACCAACAGAAACTATAGTCTGAAAAAACAATTTCAACGCAACGTTTCACATCTACAACTATCGCTCACCCTCTCCCTGCACAAACCGCCACTCCACAACCAATACTGCCAAATTCAACCAATATAACAGCTCACAACCCCAATCATAAATAACCAACAACGGAAAACTCCCCTCACGCCGACAAAATAGCCATAGCTACACTACTCTATCACCGTTCACTCACTTCCTTCACTTCAATACTCCTCTACCTCAAGTAACCAAACACATACTTCCTTACATAGCTTCCCTCCCCTCCTTCTTCCTATCCCATTCACAGTACATACATTAAAAACACACCAGAACAATTCTTCCACTCTTTCAACCTACAAAATCACAATCCCACATATCCCCCTCCTCACCCTATCACCACAACGCTATTACCCAAACCGAACCTCCTATCCTTCTAACCCTCATACAAAAACCAAAACCCTCAGTCACGTCACTCCTCCATCATCAGCCAAAGAATCTTTATCATCCTCCATGAAGTCACCCCCCAACGCCCAAACCACACTTCTCATCTCTAAATCTCCGCCTCCCATCCTCTGACTCTAATCTTCTCAAAAATTCGCGCCTCTAAGTCACACACACATCTCTCCATTTCAGTCATCGGTCTAACCAAAAATACTCCCGCTCCAACTCTTTTCATGACTAGAAAACCATCTTCCCAGATCTAAATCATTCACCACAATCATTTCCAGATCCCTCAGCTCAGCCACCAATCAAGAAACTCCTCTCCTCGACGCAACGTCGGCTTCCTCACACCAACCAACATCGATTCAGCCCACTTAACATCGAAACAGCAGTCCCTGAACGCTCGAACATGAATCGCTCGCAATTCTCTACCGGAACTCATCCAAGAATCATCAATCCCCTCATATAACCGAGATTCCACTCGATTTTACTCATAAACTTCATCCACAAATCAATAGCTACACGTTCGCTACACATTAATCATACAATCACTCTCTGCACACACACCCCAACGAAATATCCCACTTTCAGACCGCGATGTGCAATACTCACGATGCTCCCTCAAAAGACTAATCTACCACAGCGATTCCTTCCAGCACAAACATAAAGTCGTCATCAGCAAATACACCACAATCTAAGTTAGTCTGCTCGTCGCTTAAGTGATCTCACACTCCCCTATCCATTTCAAATTCACGAATCATCCAATTTCGAAGGGACTCACCCTCTCAATGCACACTCATACTAATCCCCTTCCGCCCCTCGCCCTACTTTCGAATCGTAAATCAACCTTATACCAAACTCTCACATAGCGCGAAAACGTACTAAGATTATTAACTTCGACCAAATTCAGAATCAAATCACGTCTCCTTCATCTTTACCCACTCTCACAAACTATCTATTCATATCCCTACTGAGAATAGACTTCGCTCGCGAACTCCAATCTCTTCACTCGTAAACGATTTCTGCAGTACTCATTCTATACAATAGGATTCAACCTCTCAACAAGCGCTCTGCTCCCATTTCTCTAAACTTATCGTTATTCATCAAGTATCATAATCTCGAAGCAACCAAAGACAATTATAATATACAACATCTCCACTCATCTGCTCCGCAATCGTCCTAAAAACAAACTTTACATTTAGCGAACATCTCCATCAACTGCGTACGAAGTATCATTCACACGAAAACCAATACGATTCATTTATATTCTATCTCCTATTATCTCACACAATGATAATAACGCTATCCCAGTACAAGCAACTATATCCATTAGGCGATAAGAACTCGAAAAATCACCTCTCCTAACGTTACAGAATAACTCAATCCCATCCCTACCCTCCCAATGATGAACTGCACACAACAACAAATTCCCGTAATCACACACTCCCCCCCCACACTTATCACCACAGAGGAACAATAACAAAAATTTTTAAAAATGCATACACACAGGACGGGTGTAAAAACACTTGAGTGCTTATTCCATTATCCTCGAAATAAAAGAAAATAATAAATACCCCCCCACTCACCCTCCCCCCCCCCCCCCAACCCCCAATGAATGCTGTAAGAGCAGCACCACACTAAAAAAATATTTACATGTTTTTCAGTTTTGCAAGTGTATATATTTGTTTTCCTTTTACACTCCTTACAATACAACACACACACACTCTCCAGTGATGTGCACATTGCACACACACATTTTGCAACTACCCCCCCCCACCCCCCCCACACACACACACACACAGTGACCACGCAGATGCACCACACACTAGCGCACATTGCAACATGCACACAACATGTAAACACACACACAATAACTGTACTGAACAAACATGCAGAATGGACAGATGAACCATTGAAGATAGATATAAAGTTTATTTGTAAAATTTTATTTGACACACAGCCACTATGGAGGAATCTGGTGAGCAGTTAATAATAATTATACTATAGTAATAATAATAATTTATGAAATTTATATAGCTCTGAATCTTGTAAAACAAACAAATCGAAACACTTAATAAAATTGTGTCTAATTGTGACGATCTCCAATTGACTCCCAGGTCATCTGAGGGGGGATAAAAGACCAACTTTTCGCTCAGTCACATTTGGAGAAAAACAAAACCAAGTCAACAAATTCCAAGACTAACTTGCCAAACATTTAGAGAAAGACTAACGGCTTAAAAGAAAGGGGTCAGCGTAAAGCATTGCGCACCATACTTTTAGTGAGTTAACGGCAAGTTATACATTCAGCTAGTTGCCCTCCCCCCCCCCCCCTCCCCCCCCCCCCTTTAAGTTGGATGGGTTGACTGCTGTTGACATTTGTGTCTTGCTTCCCTCTCCCCGCACTGTGTGCTGTCGCAGTGGAGAATTCATTTCTTGCCAGAGGGGGCTCTTTGCCATGGAAACAACTTGACATGTGTGTGTCCTTTTTCTTCAAGATTGTCTCAACTTTCTTCTTTACCTTTTTTTTCCTTTCTTTCTTTTTGTCTAACGTCCTGTCCATCTCAGTGTCCTTTCTTTCCTTTCCTATATTTCTTACTCTTTTAGTCCTTTTTTGTTGTTGAAATGTTTAGGAAAGTATGATCTTTTCACTCATTACTCATTAAACAGTCTTAGTGGTCTAGTGTCCTATGATTGCTTGGTCAGAAAAGATCTGCTGTATATACAAGAAAATTATATATTTTAAAAATTAATAATACTATTACTGTAATAGATGATTTCCAGTCAGTGTCACCATTGTCACATGTCTCCAGTCAATCTTTCAAGAGTAAACTGCCACTAGTCACAGAGTCAGTGGTGCATTTGCAGAGTCAACAAGACCCCTTGAGGTTGTTTACATGATTTTCATTTTGTATCTGAAGATCCTTGTGTCAGTAAACTATCAGTGGGTGAAAATAGTGGACGGTCAGTGATATCTTTGCCGTGTCAACATACTATAATGTATTATTGTATACTAGACAAACCTGTAATATATGTAACATGTTCAACATGTTGTTTATCAGCATTACAGAATGTGTCACTGGCAGTAACTGAATAACTTCAATAAGCTGTCACTATTAGTATTACTATCAGTAATTTTATAACAAATTCATGATCATCTGATGTCTGTTCCATGTCAAGACTGAGCCTGTATTTTAAGTTTATTACTATAAATATAATATTAGTAATATTACACTCAGTATTAGTATACAAATTACAAGTTAATAAGATCTGTCAGTGTGTGTGTGTGAAAGAGAGAGAGAGAAACTGAAAGGGTGGGTGTGGGATTGTGTAGGTGTGCGTTTGACAGTGAGTAACTGTTAAGTGTAATATTAATAACAATAAAATAATGATTTGTTCTTTTCTTCTTCTTTTTCTTGCCAGCGATTGTGCAAAGGACAAAGCTATGTTGGTAGTGAGCCAGTCTTGACTACATAACAGTAACACAAAGCTTTTCTGTGCATTATTCAAAGTGCACTGAAGTCTGAACAAAACGGTAAATTTTCAAGTATTCATAGCACAGACTGTGGGGGGAAGATGAAATTTTATTTCAAAGTTTTAGCAATTCAGTATCATATGCACTGACACAGATGAAGGCTTTTATCTGGTATTACTTGTTTAATAACATCAAATGTCATTTTATTGCACAATAAATTTTGAAGGGAAATGGTATCACTTGTTTAATAACAATTTGATGGTTATTGTGATCAAAAATTTATTTTGAAAGTTGATAATGTATTTTCATTTTTACTTCGAGGCAGACCAGTAATTACACAAATTATCTTCACTTCAGTCCAGTATGCCAGGTTTGTCACACTGATGGATCTTTCACTTGCTGGTTTTGGTAGCTCATGCTGTTCAAAATCAGAGGCACCTTAAGACTTTCAAGTTAGTAAACACACAACATCACATAGGGGGGACGGGATAGCCTAGTGGTTAGAACATTGTGCTCGCAATCTGACAACCCAGGTTTGATTCCCGTTCAAGGGGATATTTTCCCCTGGAGTTAACATCAGTGCAGACTCCACTCTCCCCAAAAGTCCTTTGGATGAGACTATAAACCGAGGCCCCGTGTGCGAACGCACGCAGAAATCTTGCGCACATGTTAAATCCCGTTTCACTTTTCATAAGAGTAGGCCATTGTGTGCCGGTGGGAACAGATAACAGAATTCACAAAACCGCATACACACGGGGACTGGATGTAAAATACATAAGTGCTTATTCCATTATCTTCTTCTTCCTTTTTTGTCATGTTTCTCCATGGGGAAGTTTGACATTAATGAGCCTTCTCCATCTCTCTCTGTTTTGAGCTTCCTCCTTATTTATGCCCCTTTCTCTAAGATCATCTGCAACACAGGCAGCCCAGATTTGGTAGGTCTTCCCTTTGGTCTCTTTCCACCCACTACGAAGTTCATTGCTCTTTTTATGATGTGGTGGTCTGCTTTCCGTTGAACGTGCCCAAACCAGTGCGGTCTATTGGTACTAGCTACAGACTTCAGATCATCAGCTTTGCACAATCTCCATAGTTCTTCATTCGTGATCCTGTCTTCCCATTTGATCTTTGTCATGTAGCGTAGCATTCGGTTTTCACAGCTCTTCAACAAATGTTCGACGTTTTTTTGTGAAAACCCACGTCTCCGAACCATACAGGAGAACAGGTCTGATGCAGGCCTTATATCAGACAGCGTCTCTCCAGTGGGATTTTCTGATTTCCGAGCAGACTTGCTAATTCTTTCCATTTCTTCCAAGCACTCGCAATCCTGGTTCTGAAGCTAACTCAGATTTTGCTTCGCAGCTCATCATCTCTCCCAAGTAACAGAATTCATCTACCACTTCTATCTTCCCTTGTTCAAATTCTAGCTTCTTCTTTCCTGCATCGGTATTGTCTTCACCCTTCTTATTCATACAACTGGGGCAGACAAATACTCTGACATTTGGAGCATTTGATTGAATTGTTCCCTACACCTTTGTGGCAAACACCACATGGGTATTTGCCTTGCTCTCTATGTGTTCTGCAGTCTTTTCCTACTGTCATTGCTTTGGTCTTGTCAACATTTACCTTCATTCCTCTGCGTTCTAATCTCCGTTTCCAATTGCCAAATCTGTGAGTAGTGTCATCACTGTTCTCAGCTACCAGTACTAAGTCATCAGCATACACTGATACAGCAGTTCCCAGATCTCTTCTGGCCTCTCCACTTCCTTGGATATTTCATTCATCACAAGGATAAAGAGCAGAGGGCTCAATGCAGGTCTTTGGTGCACTCCTGCTTATTCCATTATCCTCATTAAAAAAAATTGAAAATATATATATATATAAAACATACTATAATACTATAGTTTGCAATACAGAAATTTCATTGCATTGAAGCTGACTTTGTACCGTACACTTAGAGAGTAATCAGTCACAGTGTGTGTGCCTGCGTGCGTGCGTGTGTGTGTGTTATACTGATACTGTTTGTGTGATGCTGTGTGTGTGATACTGAGTGTGTGTGTGCATGCGTGCGTGCATGTGTGTCACACTGTGTGTGCATGTGTGTGTGCACTGATAGTGATACTGGAGAGGAAAGAGAGACAGACATACCAGTTCATGGGTTAAAATTGTCAGCTTCGTTTTTTGCTGCAGATTCACACAGTGAAGATTGGTTGGCTGAATGTGCCCAAAGGTAAGCTTCATTGAAAGTCTGATTATAATTCATTTTTATTTTTGCGTCATTCACTATTCAATTATAAAGGGTCTTCCATGCAGCTGTTTATCATCTTCTTCATCCCTTCCTCCTCTACTGCATCCTCCTCTTCTCTCTTTCTCTCTCTCTCTCTCCTCTCTCTCTCTCTCTCTTCCTCTTCTCTCCTCTCGCTCTCTCTCTCTCTCTCTCTCTCTCTCTCTCTCTCACTCTCTCTCTCTCCCCCCCCCCCCCTCCCTCCCTCCTCCCTCCCTCTCTCCCTCCCCTCCCCCTCCCTCCCTCTGTGTGTGTGTGCATGCGCACATGTGTGTGCGTATGCATGCTCGTGCTCGTGTGTGTGTGTGCACTCACACTTTTGTTTTAATAGGGGTTTTTTATTTAGAGGGAGGGGAGTTGTTTTGGGTGAGGGGGGCTTGCTGGTACTGCTCACCCTGATACTCATGCTGCACACCCATCCCAGTCGTACCCCTCTTACTACAAACAGCCACTTCCACAATTCCCAGCTTGTGCAGTCATATGACCACAGACTGTGCGGTCCACAATTCCCAGCTTGCGCAGTCATATGACCACAGACTGCGGTCCACAGTGCAGGCTTGTGCAGTCATATGACCTCAGACTGTGCGGTCCACAGTGCACAATGTTAGGCTAATTTCAGGTCACCATCCCTATGAGGCCTAAATAACCACCTTTCAGTCCTTTGTAGAAATCTATTAGACAGACTTTGCTGACCATGTCAGATGCTGAGATGGTATCTATGCTGATGCAACATATGTAGAACACGACAGCATCAACCCTAGTAATAGTATACAGTATACTACTGTGACAGTGAGTGATGTAGCTGAAGCATAGAGCCAGACTAGTAAGTTAGTAATGTGCTAAGTTCTCTGTTATAATTATTGCAGAGACTGGTAGTGTTACTGTCAACCCATAAAAGGATAGATCTATCTCCGAGATCAGTGTCTTGAATAATGTTTTCATCCTGAAGATGAACAAGAGCTCATTAAAGGCATAGACATGGGATACATTCAGCATATATTATAAATGTGATGATGATGATGTATATATACTAATATAGGTGGAGAAAAAAATAAAATGAGGGCAACTGTCTGCTGTAGTCAGTCAGATAATTACTGAAACTCTCCGTGGAGCAGTCTGAGTGAGTGGTGTATGTACATGTATTTTTATATGAAAGTCAAGAATGCAAAGGAGAGTGGGTTTATTTAGGCCACGTTAAGAGCGTTGGGTTTAGGTGTTGCATGATTCCTAGACTAGGGAAACGGAGGAACATTGTTTAGCATGTATATATACATGAATTATGTGTTTGTTAACGATGATGTGTTTTCAGTGGTGGGGTGTCGTTGTCTTCATGAGGGGGCCATCTGCATCAGGGGGCCTGATGGAAAACCTACCTGTGTCCAGAAACATCATCTCAAAGAGAGGTCTGTCCCAGAATCTTCTCTGCGTGTGTGTGTGTGTGTGCGTGTGTGTGTGTGTGTGTGTGTGTGTGTGTGTGCGCGCGTGCAGTAGTCATACAGAGGATATTACCTAAACTTTCTGTGGAGCAGTCAGTGATGTACATACGGAAGTGTTTATTTTAGTGTGTGCACACAGTATACACAATTTCTAAACTAAAGAACTGTGTTACAGTGCTTCACTCACTCTATAAGAAATGGTAGGTTGTGAAACAGTGACCCTGGTGTCTGGCCATGTGTGATCAGATCAGGACAGGCCTCGTTGTTGACAGGAGTAAGAAGATTGTAACACGCGGATGTTGCAGCGCCCGCCTCTTCAAACGTTACCATGAGATGAAGGAGAAGGCAGAGGAAGATTTGAACCAGGTGGACCCCCCTCCCCACCACACACTTCAAGATGTTCCGCACCACGGTCCACACCATGCTGCACCGGCCTCCCTGGATGCTCCACACGACCAGCACGTCAGCATCCACAGCAGCCAGCGCCAGGCAGGGGCCAGCAAGCCTCACCCACAGCAGCAGCAGCAGCAGCAGCAGCAGCAGCAGCAGCCAGTACACCTGAAGCTGAAGGTGAAGGTGAGTACTGCCACTGCTGGCAGTGTTAGAGTCCTGTGTGGGTGAGTGTGTGGTGTGTGTGTTGTGTGTGATTGTGTTTGTGTGGTGTGTGTGTTATGTGTGATTGTGTTTGTGTGGTGTGTGTGTTGTGTGTGATTGTGTTTGTGTGTTGTGTGTTGATTGTGTTTGTGTGGGTGTGTGTGATTGTGTTTGTGTGTGATTGTGTTTGTGTGGTGTGTGTGTTGTGTGTGATTGTGTTTGTGTGGTGGTGTGTGTTGTGTGTGATTGTGTTTGTGTGGTGTGTGTGTTATGTGTGATTGTGTTTGTGTGATGTGTGTGTGTCTCTTGTGTTGTGTGTGTGTGTGTGTTTGGGCTTGGGGAATAGGCAGGGGGAGATAAGCGAAGTACAATCTGACTTTTGTGTTGGTAAATAAAAGAAAACGCCTGTCTCAGACTTAGCACCTCTTTTATAGAAAACTCACACAGACATGCACTCAAGCACCCACACATGTTCACATGCACACACACACAACACAGACATACACACCACACACACACACCAAATACTAGGCGTTCATTGAAAAGCATTAGTACTACCCACTTTGGGTGAATTAGGAAAATTTCCACTGACCCCTAAAAATCATATGCCAGATAATATCCTTTTGGAATCATTTGACAGAATCAAAACCAGACTCTTATATTAGAATAGTATATGATTATATGTATCGGACGAATACATATGATAAATGGATCAACACAGTGAAATATATTTTGTACACAATTGGATTCAAACATGTCTGGAAGAACCAAAGTACTCTTAATGTTCATTGGTTGAGTTATGCTGTTAGAAGAAAATTTGAGGACATGTATAAAACAGAAGAAGAAAGAGTTTGCAAAACTAACATTTTATGATTATGCTACCAAAGAATACAGACTGGAACCATATTTAATAAACTATGAAAACAAAACCCATAAGAAGACGTATTGTAAAATTCGCACAAGCTGTCACAATTTAATGATAGAGAAAGGGAGGAACCAAAATATATCCAGAGAGGACAGAAAATGTAGATACTGTAACAAAATAGAAGATGAATTTCATTTACTTGATGAATGTATTTTATATGATGATCTCAGAAATGTTATTAAAAATCAAAACCAAAGACAAAAAACACAAAAACTGTGTAGTACATCAATTAAGTGACATAAGTACAGTTGATATATATCAAGCAGATATCATCAGATATGTGTATGAGTGTTTTGAAAAAAGAGAAAAAGAGAAGTAGAATGCAACATGTTTTTAGTGTACATCACTTTTAGCCAAAATAGATAATTATAATTGATGTTTTTGTTGTGTCAAATAAGTCTACATGACTTAAATGGCAATAAAATATTCTGATTCACACACACACGCACAGAGAGCACACACACACACACACACAGAGCACACATACACACACTCACACGCACGCGCACACACACATACACATGCGCGCATGCACACACACACACACACACAGTTTCAGAAAATAACATATATATATTATATTTGCTCTAAGCAAGAAAGCAATGAGAGGGGTAAAGAGAAGTGACTAAGTATGTCCTGTTTTTGCTGTTGGCACAGCACGGAAAACAGCATGCCTCCTCTCATGCCTCCTCTCATGCCTCGCCGCATCATCATGCAGAGAGGACACAGGAGGACTCTGATTCCGGTAATCACACTTTCTCTGGACACCAACTATATATACCTTCATGGGTGATCTTTCATTTTTTTCTAAATTGATTTATATGTAAACCGTACACTTCTATATTGGTACCTATTGTCGTGTATAGGTATCGTATTCATTTCTGTAACAATGCACATTTTCGTGTGTGGGCGTGCGTATGTGTATGCGTGCGTGCGTGTTGTGTGAGAGCATGTCCGTTTTTAATAAATTGCCTGATGTATGCAAATATTTTATGCTAATTTAGGAGACAAGTTAGGGAGAGTACGGTGCCACTTGTTAAAATCAGGGTATTTCTGAGTAACGAAGGCGCCCATTTTAGGGGATTTTACCCAGGAGATAACATCAGTTCTGTATTCCACTCCCCCAAAAGTCCTTTGGATGAGACTATAAACTGAGGTCCTGTGTTGAAGGCACATAGATCATCTTGTGAACTTGTTCAAAACACATCCACGTGGACTTGTGGCCCTGAGGATTCAACCTGGTAAAGCTAGGGAGGGAAAGCTGGGGTGGAGAGGTCAGACTGACCAGCACGGGGGCAGGAACACAGCAGAGAAAGGAAAAGGGGGCAGTATATGTATGTGTGTTAGTGTGGCGTCTGGCTTACTTATAACTAAGGGTATAATTAAATCACACAAAGGAGGGGAAATAGATAAAGCATTGGATGCAGATCTCTATGACTGATGTTTTCCTGCTTGCTGCATTGATTGTGGTGTGGTGTGGTGTGGCGTGGCGTGGTGTGGTGTGGTGTGGCGTGGCGTGGCGTGGCGTGGTGTGGCAGCCGTGCAGCAGACGCAGCAGCTGCGCTGCAACAACGCCACGCTGGAGGAGATGCGGCGACGCCTGACTGGCTGGTTCCACCTGCTGCACGCCAAAGATCACCACCGTCGTCACGGTGATGGCCAGCGCCACAGAGCACACCGCCACCTGTCAGTCAAGAAGGAGCTGCGGGAAGCAGGGGCAGGTAAGCAGGGGCAGGTAAACAGGGGCAGGGAAGAAGGGGCAGGGAAGCAGGGGCAGGGAAGAAGGGGCAGGTAAGGATAGCCACCTGTCTGATGTGTGGCTAGAGCTCACAGTTGTGCCACTGCCACCATACAGGCTACACACCGGTATTAAAAAATCACTCTTTCCTTCTGTTTTTCTATGTAACTCTTATATTCATACCGCACGCACTAAGGCATCCACAGAAATAAAAACCACTTTTTGTGAAAGACTAGCCTCTGACTCAAAACTCATGTGATTTTGAACAAATTTGGTAGGTTTGAAATTTTTGTATTTTTCAGCAAACACTGTACCCCCTCAGTCCTGTGTCGTCTGCTAGCTTCCTTACCGCAATATGCATGCGCGGGTCAACGCTGTAGGAATACAGGCAAACCTCATTTGATGGTTATTTCCAACTTTCTCGTGACTACCTGGTATTGCTCTATGTCCTCAATCCAAAAACCAAGTGCACAGTGCAACATTTCATGCTTTAAAAAATCTGTGAAAATCACCAACAGTTTTTTCCACTCGCACTCTATAGAAGATACTACTTGACCCCCAAATTAATACCGGTGTGTAGCCGAACTGACCACCACTGTCCAGTGAATAACTGTCTGAACTGACCACCACTGTCCATTGAAATAACTGTCTGACTGTCTGAGCTGACCACCAATGTCCAATGAAATAACTGTCTGAGCTGACCACCACTGTCCAATGAAATAACTATCTGAACTGACCACCATTGTCCATTGAAATAACTGTCTGAGCTGACCACCACTGTCCAGTGAAATAACTGTCTGAGCTGACCACCGCTGTCCAGTTAAATCACAGTCTGAGCTGACCACCACTGTCCAGTGAAATCACTTGCAAAGAAATGATCTGACAGCAGTTCATCTGCCCCACAGTTAGGGTATATTCATTGTGCCACACACTGCTACTGTTGCGGACAGGCTTAAAATGTGTGAACACACCCAACCCGTCTTTATTTTTACTTGTCCTGCTGAAGGTGTCTATACTGCCACAGACAAGCACTCACGATCCCTCCCCACGAAACAAGCTGTCGTATGTTCTTGCTGCACTTGAGCCATGCATGCGTGCAGTCAGGAAGACAGTCACTTGCAAGGCGTCCTCTTCTGTGTTATCACTAGCGACCCTGCAGCAGCTGCTGTCTGCCGCCTTGTTGTTGGTGCAGTGCCAAGCTGACAGCCAGAACCAGCAGCCCCGCTAGCCTCCCTTCTTTCTCATGGCCAGAGAGCAGGCAGAGAAGCATGACAGCTTTTTTCCAGGCGTGTTTGCTTAAACTTGTCCTCTCTACAGTTGTGAGTGGCAGTATGAGCATAGCCAGTGCAGTCACAGTGATGCTCTTCCCTTAGTGGGCTGCTGTGCTATTGACTGATGGTGATATTATGTGTGTGTGTGTATCAGTGTATTGTACCTGACAGACTGTCAGAATCATAGAATCAGACAAGAGGGTTGTCGTGTGTAAAGCAAGCGCTTTGATTTCTCTTTGCAAGATATAGCGCTATATAAGTTCCATTTATTAGTATTAATTATTGTTGTTGTTATGACTATTATCATTACTATTACTATTATCACTGTATTGTACCTGACAAACTAACAGAATCATAGAACCAGACCAGATAGTATCTGTTTACTGTCAGTGATGTGTCATTCAACTGTCAGTGTGTATCACTGTACTGTCTGTTACATATTTATTGTCCTAGTATCGTCCACACCAGATGGTGGTGGTTTACAGTCAGCGATGTGTCACATCAGTGTGTATCACTGTATTGTCCGTAACATGTCATTGTACTGTCCATGGCAGATGGTCGATGATGGTCAATGTGTATCACTGTATTGTACTAACATATTATAGTTTTGTCCATACTAGAAGGTCAATAATGGTCAGTGTGTATTACTGTATTGTCCCTAACATATCCTAGTATTGTCCACACCAGATGGTCGCTGTCGTTGTTTGCGGTCAGTGATGTGGGAGTTTCATCAGCTGGACACTGACCACAGCCGATGGCTGAGCACGGCAGAGGTGAAGGTCATCGACAACAACGACATGGAGCCCTGTCTTCACCCCTACCTGCTGACCTGCGACAGGAACCGCGACCACCGTCTGTCGCACAGAGAGTGGTGCTGCTGCTTCCCCCAGAAAGGTGAGTGTGTTGAGTGATGCTGACTGGCCTGGTGGTTAGAGTGATGTATTCAGCATCTGCTGACCTGGGTTCGATTTTCGTTCAAAAGGATTTTTCTTCGGGAGTTAACATCAGTGCCAACTCCACTCTCCCCAAAAGTTCCTCGGATGAGACTATAAACCAAGGTCCTGTGTGTGAATGCATGTAGAACATCTTGCGCACACGTTAAAACCCATTTCGCTTTTCGGAAGAGTAGGCCGTTGTGTGCCGGTGGGAACAGATGACAAAATTGACAAAACTGCATACACATGGGGACTGGATGAAAAAAAGCACATGAGTGCTTATTCCATTATCCTCAAAAATAAAAGAATGAATTTTTAGAAAATGATGCGTCCCCCAGGAAGGTGGGTGTGTTAGCCAGTCAGGTGCTCTTGCTATGCTCTAAGTTTACCTGTGAAACTGAAGTCTGTTTTCCTTTTTGAATCTTGACATGTCAGTCAGGTGACTGTGAAACTGTGGTCCTGTTTCCAGTTCTGGAACTGGCATGAGTTGATGCGTCTCACAGAGAATGGTGTTGCTAGTTACAGCAGAAACGTCGGTATGTTGATGCACAAAAATGTTACTGCACAATCTTTTCAGATCTGAGTTTTCAAGGTTTTTCAGAACCTCCACTGAATGTGGATTATTTCTTGTTGTACAGGGGTGACATTGTCACAAAGAATGATACTGCCCCAAAGTTGGAATGCGGCAACCACTGTGGTGGGCAGTGCAGCTACCTTCATGGGCAAAAACAGTTGTCTATACGCAAAATCTCACCAATAGTGAACCTCAGAGCTCTAGCCGAGGAACAAAAACAAAAAACAAAAAAAAAGCCAGTGGGACTGAGTACTGCATACAGTGTATTCAGAAGCTTTTTTGTTATCCAGAAGCGATCTGAGGAGCAACGTGCTCTGTGTCAGCAAGTCTTGTCCTCGTGCCCTGATTGAAAGTGGCTGAGCTGACAGAGAGCTGGAGTGAACCGTGTGTGTGTGTGTGTGTGTGTGGTCATCATAGCTTGCCTTTTTCTTTTCCATCCTGCCTGTTTATGTCTTTTTTCTTTTCTTGTTTTATTTTTGCAGAATCAGAATCTCCCTGTTATGCCCGGCTAGATGAACTGGAGTCCAGCAAAGACACAGGTAAACATCCACAGTGCAGTCACCTGTACACCTGATAACTGTGTGCTGATCCACAGTCAACTGTACACCTGATAACTGTGTGCTGATCCAGTCAGCTGTATGCTTGATGTAATAATAATAATAATAATATATGGAATTTATATAGCGCTGAATCTTGTAAAAAAACAAACAAATCGAAGCGCTTGCACTTAATCATTTACAGGCATGCAACTCTCCTTAAACATAATGAACAACAGATTTCAAAACCATGCGCGCGCACGCATGCACGCACACACACGCACACACACACACACACACACACACACACTCGTAACAACACTTAGAAGGTGAAAGATGCTGTTGAAAATTAGGGACAGATATTTGGGGGGAAAGTCTCAGGTAGGAAATAAGTGTGTTTTGAGGCTGGATTTGAAGGTATCAAGTGAAGGCTTTTGGCGAAGTGAAAGAGGGAGGTCATTCCAGGTGGATGGACCAGAAACAGAGAAGGAGCGACGGCCAACAGTGGTTTGTTTGAATCTGGGTGTTCGAAAGCACAAAGTATCTGCGGCTGAACGAAGGGAATGGGATGGAGTGTACAGATGAAGACAGTTACAGAGATAAGAGGGTGCAGATTTGTGGAGACATTTGAAACAGAGGGTATTGATTTTATACTCCAGTCTTTGTGAGACAGGCAGCCAGTGAAGAGATCGCAGAAGAGGAGTGATGTGTTCAGATTTTTTCTTTCTTAGGACCAGTCGAGCTGCAGAGTTTTGTATGCGTGAAGAGAGTGGATAGATGATGCTGGTAGGCCAGCCAAAAGAGAATTACAGTAGTCTAAACGTGAAAGAATGAGAGATGTGAGAGCTTGGAAGTTGCATCAGTGGACAGATACTTGCGAATCGCGCTTATACGCCGTAATTGATAGTAGCAAGACTGGCAGGTCTGGGTGATGAATTTTTCATAGAGAGTGTGTTGTCAAGAACTACTCCTAAAATACTTCACAGAGTTGGACAAAGGAACTGACTTTATTGCCGAATTCTATTGAAGTTTTTGCGATAGAGGAAAGTTTATGTTGGATCCCTATGAGCATGGCTTCGGTTTTATCGGCATTAAGTTGTAACTTGTTCTGAGTCATCCAGTTTTGAATGTCTTGATGGCAGTAGGACATATTTGTCAGGAGGGAAGGCAAGTTTTCAACAGTATCACTGCACTGAAGCTGAGTATCATCGGCATAGAAATGATGATCAATATGGTGGTTGTTTATTATATGTGAGAGTGGAGCAGTGTAGAGTGTAAAGAGAACAGGGCCCAGGACTGATCCCTGCGGGACTCCACATTCCATTATGACAGGTTTTGATTGAATTTTGTTTACAACAACTTTCTGGAACCTGTCTGTGAGGTATGAAGTAAACCAGGTGAGGGCTGTGCCGTTAATACCAAACGTATTTTGGAGGCGAGAAAGAAGAATTGAGTGATCTATGGTATCAAAGGCTGCAGATAAGTCAAGAAGAGTGAGGAGGGAGATTTTTCCTGCATCAGAAGCAAGTAGAAGTGTATCTAAAGTGTGGACTAGGGTGGTTTCGGTGCTGTGGTTGGGGCGATAGGCAGATTGAAAAGTGGGAAGGGATTCATTGGAATGAAGGTGACTGTTGAGCTGTTTGAGAACGACTTTTTCTAGTACTTTAGAGACAAAGGGTAAGTTTGAGACAGGCCTATAATTCTTCAGAATGTTGGGATCGGGGTCGTGCTTTTTCAGTAGAGGTGTGACTATTGCTGTTTTAAGAGCTGATGGAAAATTTCCTGACACAAGAGATGAGTTTACTATTTTAGTGATAATAGGTACAAGTTGTGGAAGGCATTGTGAGAAAACAGGAGCAGGTATGGGATCAAGGTCGCATGATTTTATAGCCATTTCTTCAAATATGTCATGATTTTCTTTTTCACTTGTGGGATGGAAGGAAAAGAGAGGAGTGCCAGTGAACGGGGGATCAGGAGGCGCAGGCTGGAATTGAGTCTGATCCAGTCTGGAGCGTATGTTTCGAACTTTGTCTGAGAAGAAGGCAGAAAATATGGATGGAAGTTCAGACAGGCTGTGGGTGTTAGGCAGAGGAGTTTTTTTTGCAGATCCAAGGAGATTTGAGGTGAGGGAAAAAAGAGATTTTATGGATGTAGCACAGAGAACTTGGGAAGAGTAGTAGTCTGTCTTTGCTGAATGGATTAAGAGTTTGACTTTGCTTATTTGTTTTCGGAAAAGCTGTTTGTTGATTTCGGTTTTTGACTTCCGCCACTGCCGTTCTAGTTGCCGGCGTTTTCGCTTCGCTATCAAGATGTCTTGGGTATACCATGGCGCACAGGGTCTGTCAGGGAGGAGATGGTCAGTAGGAGGTGCATGCTCATCAAGCAGTTGGCGGAGAATAGTGTTATAGTGATCAGAGAGGTCAGTGTGGTCAGAGGTTTGTGGGAAAACGTTCGGAAGCTTGTGAAGAGAAGGTATGAATGTCTAAGGCCCTTAAGATTGCGACGAGTAACATATTTCTTCCCTTTCTGACAGGTTTTGTGATGTTAAGATGGAAAAGAATGGCGGAATGATCAGAATGCAGTTCGTCAGTGACAGAAACAGATGTGACAAGATTAAATGAAGCATTAGTAATCAGCCAGTCTAAAATATGATCAGATCTGTGCGTTGCTTCGTTTACCAGTTGAGAGAGAGAATGGTTGGACAGAGAAAGAGAAAGACGTTTGACATCTGGAGAAGACTGGTTGTCGAAATGGAAGTTGAAGTCACCAAGAATTATAAGTTTAGTGGGAGAGAGGCTGTAGTGGTCGATGAGTGACTGGAATTCTTGATGAAAAAGAGAAGATGTTAGGTTGTTTTTACGGCTGGGAGGTGGACAAGCAGCAGATAGTAATAGAGTGGCCAGGTAGGTTGAGATTGATTTCGCAAACTTCAAAAGATTCATGTGAGAATTGAAGGTTGTGACTGAAAGAAAGAGATGGTTCCAATGTGTCTTTGAGAATGATGGCAATCCCACCTCCTCGAGAGAGTCGGGGGAAAGAAATAGTTTTATATCCAGGAGGAGTCAGCTGTTTTATTTTTGGTTCATGGCCATGTGGTTTAAGCCAAGTTTCGGTGAGGAAGGTTAAGTCAATGTTTTTTTCAGAGATAAAATCAGAAATGTAGTCGGCTTTTCCATTTGGACAGACAGACTGCACATTGAACAAACAAACTTGAAGGAGATCTGAAGGAGGTGGAGAGGTTGAAGATGAAGGTGGTGAGTTTGGATAAGCAACAGAGGAAGAGGACGAAGGCGATGGTGGAGATGCGGCTAGCGGAAGAACAGACAAGAGTTTGGATGGTGAATCAGGAGTAGAAGATGGTGAAAGAACTGTGCTAATCAGGGGATTCGGTGTTCGAAACACATCATGATATACGTCATCAACATCAGAACAAAAAATATTATCAGAGTCACAAACAACAGAACAGTGAACAGCTGAAGGGGCGGGTGGACGGCAGCATGGGGAAGAAGCGTTGTCAGGGGTAACAGAAGTGACGTCAGAGGTGAGGGGGGAGACACGGGAGAGGGAAGCCCACCACTGGCGATGACGTCGGCCTGCCCGTGTTCCCCATCTGGTTTTGCCGTGATGAATGCCTAAGTGTGTTATAAGCTGCTTAATATCAGGAGCAAGCGTGTATTGTTTTTGACAAAATTCAGGTGCGAGCATAGCTCTAATGTCTGCGGCTCTCACTGCCATGGTAGCGGAACAACACCACTAGACTTGATTGATGGGGGTGGTGTCAGTTCGTGAATCACGTGCAATTTGTTGAACGGCAGCAGGGTCAGATTAAAATGGGTCACAAAGACCAGCACAGTCAGGTAAACACAATTCATAAGTCGAATCGAAATTTTGAACAATTCAAACAAAGATGAAAATTATAAATCGAAATATCTCAAAAAGTAGATAACAACAAGTAAAAATGTTCTGACCAAATAACTCAGGGTGAAAACACGAGCAAGAAGATGCAAAAATCTCTGGAAAGGAAGCAGAAAAACACACACATCCAGCACTCAAACACAGAGCCCCACACAGTGCTGCCGACAGGCGCAAAGGCAGATAAATCTCTGTGTGCTAAATGCACCTGTCACAGGAACTGCTGTTATCATTTCATCAAAACTGTAGAGCGCCCAGTAACGTGATTACAATGGGCACTGCCATTCTTGTTTACAAAGTTGTTGTGGGCAGGTTTGATACAATTAATTTTTCATTTTTTATTCAAACAACAGCATAAATGCAAAACCCACCTGGCCCAGTATGTACTTCATGTAATGCATAACGCAAGAAGTACTGTTTACTGTAAAAGATGGTGAAAATATATTTAATCCTGAATTGTTTAGGCACTGTCAACAACCATGAATTACTTCCCTTGATTTAAATAATAATAATAATAATAATAATATATGGAACTTATATAGCGCTGAATCTTGTAAAACAAACAAATCGAAGCATTCTTCCCAGTGTGAAAGTACTGGATTCTTTTCTGACAAGGGATAAAAGAGATTTCTCTGTTCGAAATTCAGGCCACTCTCCCCGGGGAGAGCATGTCACCACAAGTGCAGTGCCACCTTTTTTTTTTCCCTGTCTGCATGTGTAATTGTTTGCCTATCAAGAGTGATTTTTTCCTACAGAATTTTGCCAGTGTTCTTTTACGTGCGTTAAGTGCAAGTTGCACATGGAACCTCGGTTTGTCGCCTCATCCAAAAGACTAGCACCTAGACCCCCACTCCTGGTCTAGTGGATGGGGGGAAAGTTTGGGGCATAAACGGGGATAAAACCCAGATTGTTCACTTTCTAGGCAGGTGCGTTAGCTCTAGCCCACTTACCTTAGTGCATGTATGAAAAGTGTGTGTGCTCAGATTATCTTGGATGTCTAAAGGAATGACACAGGTTGTTTGTTGAGCCCACAATTTCCCTTTTTTTATCAATGAATTAACCAAGGAACTGTTGATTTGATGTGTGCCTTTGTTGTAATTTACACACTTGTACATGAATTTTGAAATGATACTACAGTCAAGGAATCAAACCATGATTTGAAGCATGAAATCTATGCTGATGATGAGAAATGCACAGAAAGGAAATGCAGTATGTACAGGTCTGCAAGCACTCATTTTGCTGTTAGAACACTGGTTTTGGCCTTTCCAAATATAACATAATTTTTGTTAGTGTAAGCTACACAGGGAAATGCACTGTGGTTAGAGGTATGAAACACTGCAGATAACAGTCAGTCCAGTCAGAATGTCCCAAACACTGCAGGTACAGGCTGATGTCCCAAACACTGCAGATAATAATAATAATAATAATAAATGGAATTTATATAGCGCTATATCTTGCAGAGACAAATCAAAGCGCTTGCACTCAACTCATTCTTACACAGTCATACAACCAGTGACAAGCAATAATTCCGTCAAGTCCAAATGTGCACACACGCACAAACACATACACGCACACACGCACACACACACACACACACACACAGTGGTCACACACCCTGGCAGGGCAATAGAATCGTGGCTGTTGAAGGCAGGGAAAAACTATGAGATGAAGCAGGAGAGGAAAATCTTAGGTTTGAAATAAATATGTCTTGAGACTGGATTTTTAAAAGTGTCATAAGAAGGCTTTTGGCGGAGAGAGAGAGGGAGATCATTCCACATCAATGGACCAGAAATAGAGAAAGAGCGATGGCCGATGGTGGATTGGTTGAATCTAGGTATTCGTAAGGACAAGGTATCTGCAGCAGAGCGGAGAGAACGAGAAGGAGTGTACAAGTGAAGACATTCACAGAGGTAGGCGGGTGCTGTTTTGTGGAGACATTTGTAGCAGAGGGTACTGATCTTATAGTTTATTCTCTGTGGCACAGGCAGCCAGTGGAGAGATTGCAAGAGAGGGGTAATGTGCTCAGACTTTTTCTTTCTGAGGACTAGACGAGCTGCAGAGTTTTGTATACGTTGAAGGGATTGGATTGATGATGCTGGCAGACCAGCCAACAGAGAGTTGCAATAGTCCAGACGTGAAAGAATGAGAGACGCAACAAGTTTGGATGTTGCATCAGTGGACAGGTACTTTCGAATTGCACTAATACGCCGTAATTGATAGTAGCAGGACTGGCAGGTCTGGGTCCAGTCAGAATGCCCCAAACACTGCAGACACAGGGTCAGTCCTGTCAGAATGCCCCAAACACTGCAGATACAGGGTCAGTCCTGTCAGAATGCCCCAAACACTGCAGATACAGGGTCACACCAATCAGAATGTCCCAAACACTGCAGATACAGAGTCAGTCCAGTCAGAATGCCCCAAACACTGCAGACACAGGGTCACACCAATCGAAGCACCCCTAACATGTGAGGATTCCATGAAGGAAGGTCATGGCATTTTCAGGGGCCTACATCCCCAGCTGTGATGGGGAGGGCTACTACCACAGGGAGCAGTGCAGGGGGGGGCCGACCGCGCAGACCTGTTGGTGCGTCACCCCCACCGGGGCCGAAATCCCCGGATCACGCTCTGCTGGCCGCGCACACTGTAGTGAGTGCAGCCCTCCGGTTCCTTTTGGTTTGCTTGTGTTGGGTTTTTTAATTCCTCTGTTTCAAGGATAATGGCATAAGCACGTGTGTGGGGTTTTACATCCTGTCCCTGTGTGTGTGCTGTTTTGTAAATTTTGTCATCTGTTCCCACCAGCATGCGATGGCCTCTTCTGAAAAGCAGAACAGGTTTTAACATGTGTGCAAGATATTCTGCATGCGTTTGCACACAGGACCTCGGTTTATAGTCTCATCCAGACTTTTGGAGGGTAGTAGAGTCTGCACTGATATTAACTCCAGGGGGAGAAATCCCCTTAAACCCGCGTGTGTATGAGTGTGTATGTATGAGTGTGTGTATATCAATGTGTGTGTAAGAGTGTGTGTGTATGAGTGTGTGTAAGAGTGTGTGAAACTTTTTTCTTTGTGCTTCATTTTTGTTAATTCTGTTGTAAGTGTTACTAACATTGTTGTGTATATGCCATAGTACAAGAGGTATAATGGGGATGGTCAGTGGTCGGAGCACTCGCTTTCCATCAGCCAAGTTAAGCAGCGTCAAGCGTGGTTACCACTTGGATGGGTGAGCGTTTGCGCACCTTGGCGTCAGTACAGTTCACCCAGCTGTAAATGGGTACCTGCCCTATTTATGGTCAGGGAAGGTAAAGCAGCGAGGGAGAGGAGATGGGCACCGCCCTCAATATGCTGGCCCCTAGAGAAGTGAGGTCTCTGAAGCCTCGCTCCCCTACGACCTTATAGGTTATGGGACACCTGTACCTTTACCTTTTACAATAGGTATCATAGATTTTGTTTTAAAGTAATAATTTCATTACTATTGTTGCTGTCCTCGTTAGTTGTCATCATTTCTATTATCCATTGTTTTCCGTGTGTTGTTCATGGTATGTTTTCTTTGCAGGTAAGCTGGAAAATGTGGACAGTGGAAAAGCCAGATCGTAGGCATCAGCGCTAGAACAGTGAGGCGTCCCACCGACATAGCCCACCCTATCTCAGCGGGGTGGGTCGCTGCATCGGTGTGTGTGTGTTCTCCTGAGAAATTCAGACACTGCTGCGATTTTTATCTCTAACTACAATGCTCTTTGTATCTGCCTGTTTGTTTTGTAGCGTCTGTGGGTAGAGACTTGTTTGTATGGGCCTGTTGTCTGTAGAGACTTGTTTGTATGGGCCTCCTATTTGTAGAGACTTGTTTGTATGGGCCTGTTGTCTGTAGACTTGTTTGTATGGGCCTGTTGTCTGTAGACTTGTTTGTATGGGCCTCCTATTTGTAGAGACTTGTTTGTATGGGCCTGTTGTTTGTAGATGTTTTATTGTTTGTATGGGCCTGTTGTGTGTACAGGCTTGTTTGTATGGTCCTGGTGTTTGTAGAGACTTGTTTGTATGGGCTTGTCATTTGTAGAGATCGTGGGTAAAAACTTAATTGCATTGATCAGCCAGTTTCTTGTTGCAGCCTCTTGTTTATAGGATTTTTGTCCTGTAGTGTGAAAATCAAAAACTGTCCAGAAAATGAAATACAAGTTCACACACTGTATTTTATGTTTTCTCTGTTTGTATGGTGGGGGAGGGGGTTCTTTTTCTTTGTGTTTTGTTTTAGTATATTTTTTCTTTCTGTAATTTATAAAAAAACAAAAAACGCTATCTGTATTTGTTGCTCGCAATCTGTATTTTTTGCTGAAGTTTCTAGAGACAAGCTATTACTGAAATTTTTTTAGTTGTTGTAATATTACGCTTTTAATCTTCATTGAAAGCTTTCTACATGATTGTCCTTTCCATCCAGTTCCAAGGTTACTCTGTTATCTTGAGCACATTCACGTGCATGCTCACAGGCAGGCGCATGTGTACACACACACACACACTAAGCACACACACTAAGCACAAATTGTAGTGACCAAAACATGTACATTTCATCACAAAAGGACTGGACCACACTCGCTTTTACAGCACTTTTGATTTTTTTTTAAAAATATTTGCACTATGTACTTATGTTCCTTTTAAATATTTTTTGGAGAATTTTTAGCAAGATGTGATGGTTGTTCATGTGGTTGTGGAGGTGATATTGGTTTGATATTGCTAGCAATATCTTGCTGTTACTGCCATTGTGTACTTAATATTGTTTTTGTCTTTAGCCAGTTAGGTTTGGGAGAATGTCTTTCAAACAAGCAGTGTTTATATGGAGTGTTATTACAGGGTTGTTTGGGGTGTTTTTGACTGGTCATCGTTACAGGATGATTAAGTTTTGTTTGTTATGATATGTGATATATTCCAGGTGTTATTTCTTTGTAAACAGTAGCTTTTGACTGAGCCGTGTTAAGTGGTTGTGCATCAGTTGCCCTGTTTCAGTTTTCCTTTCTCAGTGTGTATAGTGATATGCCACAGCCATTATTCCAAGTCGAGAAGTTTTGTTGCTGTTTTGTTTTATTTGTGTTGCTTTAATCTGGGATTTGGTACGGTTTTGTTTGAGTTTGTTGTTTACGTTTTGTTTTTTATTGGGGGGTGGGGATGATGAGAAGGTTGGGGTTCTTTTCTTGGGGTGGGGGTAGAGGGTTAGACCTATGATTAAATTTCTCTGTGTAGATATACTTCACAAGTATTAATTTTAACCTTCAAATAGAGTTTTCTTTGAAGTAAGAGGGAAAAAAGGCAGGTTTTACTTATGACCAGATATATATATTTTTTATTCTCTTTCTTTTTTTCCCCTTGTTTTGTTGCTGTTGGGGGGGGATGGGGAGTGGTTGGTTTGTTTTGGGTTTGTTTCAGGATGTTTTGAAAATTAACTTTGGTTATGTTTAGTGTTTTTGTCACAAATACCATTTTGTAGAATGGAAATGTAGGGCATTAGTGTGGTAGGTTCCTCCTGAATGGTGTAAAAACTCCCAGAGATATTTCAGTTTTTAGTGCATTTCTCTCCATGAACACGTCAACAAAACTTGGATGCATTTTCTAATTTGGGCGATTTTTAAGCTTTTTCTGTAGTGTGGGTTTTCTTGTTGTTTTTTTATATAGGGGCTGTGGTAGTGAATATGCTGAAAAAACGTGGATCATGGTAACTTTGATTATTATTGAACATTGTTTGTCTGATTTGAACTGGTGTATGGGGGCCTGACACATGCCATGATACATACAGTCTCCAACTGGCTGGCTCACAGGCCCACTGTTCATCTCGTGTAATAATAATAATGGTAATAACAATAAATGGAATTTATTTAGCACTGTATCTTGTGAAAACAAATCAAAGCGCTTGCATTTAACCTATTCTTACACATACAACCAATAACAACAGTGTTAACTAATTCAAAAGTACACGCACACGCACGCACACACACACACATATGAAGGTAAATGCTTGGGCAGGGTGGTGGGGATTTCTGCTGTTGAAAGCAGAGACAGGTACGACATGAAAACAGGAGGAAAAAATCTTAAGTTTGGAATAAATATGTACATGTATGTGCTTTATCCGAATCACATAATGTGTACTCTTATCTATCCCACGTGCACTCACAAAGAGTACATTTGCATCATGGAGACATATATTTATTACAAGCATAAACACCACACACTTGCCCGCACATATGAAATCTGTACAGAGGAAACATGCACACTTGATAAAGAACCACTCCTGTTGTAAACTGCATCTGGAGAGTACAAAACCGGGACGTGTTGGTGTGGATGTCTGTGTACTGCACTGGGTGAAGGGCATTATAGTTTTGCAACTCTGTATACAGTATGTTGTTCCTCGTACTTTTGTTAGCATTCCTGTGAAACCCACCATTCCATCATTCGTCATGTTTACACTTTGTTATGCTTTAGAGGCAGACATCTTTTACAAGTTGCTGTATAGGTTTATGCTGCTTTCACGTTAGAGGTGAGGGCTTTTGTTTTGTTTGGTTTATTTTTTAATTGTTATATATGCTTTTTTAATATTCTGCATGCTTTAATTAAATTGCTGGTGGACAGAGTAGACTGGTTTGCTCATCAGCAGTGTTGGTCAGTGTCCGGTCTGTTGACGCCAAATAAAAGTTTGTACATTTTGCATTGTACTGAGTTGTTTTTTCTTCTTCTTCTCCTTCTCCTCTCTCTCCCACTCTCTCTCTCCCTCTCTCTCTCTCTCTCTCTCTCTCTCTCCAGAACCATTTACTATTCAGCGTCTTCCCCACCTTGTTTCTGTCTGCCTGTTTTCCACAATGTGCGACAGCTAGAGACAGTGGTTACAGAACAGACCCCGAGTTTCTGTTTCCTTGTAAGGGATGCACAAACCATACACAAATATCAGCATTTACAGATAGATAATATCAGATTGTCCCAGGGGACGGGATAGCTCAGTGGTCAGAGCACTCGCTTTCCCCCAGCCAAGTTAAGCAGCGTCGAGTGTGGTTACCACTTGGATGGGTGACCGTTTGTGTAAATGGGTACCTGCCTCTTTAGGGTCAGGGAAGGTAAAGCAGCGATGGAGAGGAGATGGGCGCCGCCCTCAATATGCTGGCCCCTTAAGAAGTGAGGTCTCTGAAGCCTCGCTCCCCTATGACCTTATAGGTTATGGCTATGGGACACCTTTACCTTACCTTTTTATCAGATTGTCCAGACCACACATACAAAGATATCAGTATACATATACAGACCACACACACAGATACCAGTATAGATAACAGATCACACATACACAGGTATCAGTATACATATACAGACCACATATCAGTATATATATACAGACCACACATACACACAGATATCAGTATACATATACAGACCACACATACACACAGATATCAGTATACATATGCAGACCACACACACAGATATCAGTATACATATACAAACCACACAGATATCAGTATACATATACAAACCACACATACAGAGATATCAGTATACATATACAGACCACACATACACATAGTATACATATACAAACCACACAGATATCAGTATACATATACAGACCACACAGATATCAGTATACATATACAAACCACACAGATATCAGTATACATATACAAACCACATACACACAGATATCAGTATACATATACAGACCACTTACACACACAGAGGTATACATCATACATATACAGGCCACACATACACAGATATCAGTATACATATACAGACCACACATACACAGATATCAGTATACATATACAGACCACACAGATATCAGTATACATATACAGACCACACATACACAGATATCAGTATACATATACAGACCACACATACACAGATATCAGTATATGACATCATGACAGGACCAGATAGCCTGGTGGTTAGAGTGATGCATTTGTGATCTGCTGACCCAGGTTCGAATCTCGTTTGAGGATTTTTCCTCGAGTAAACATCAGTGCCAACTCCACTCTCCCCAAAAGTCCTTCAGATGAGAATATAAATCGAGGTCCCGCGTGTGAACGCATGCCTAACATCTTGCGCACACGTTGAAACCCGTTCCGCTTTTCAGAAGAGTAGGCCATTGTGTGCCAGTGGGAACAAATGACAAAATTTACAAAATTGCATACATGCGAGGACTGGATGTAAAAAAGCACATGAGTGCTTATTCCATTATTCTAGAAATAAAAGAATAAATAAATAAAAAAGAAAGAAAGTATACATGTACAGACCACACATACACATATATAACTATATATTTAACTCTCTCTCTCTCTCTCTCTCTCTCTCTCTCTCTATATATATATATATATATATATATATATATATACAGACCACACATACACACAGAGATATCAATAACACACATGTGCAGACCTGACAGGTAGGTAGGTGTCACTGTACTTGCCAGCTGAAGAGGTAGAGCAGCAGACCCTGACCACACCTGCAGAACCTGGTGTAGGCTTCTGTGCTGGTCACAGCTTGGATGCTTGTTGGTTGGGGCTTTCCACAGCCCACTGAGTGATTGATCACAGGAGCTGCAAGATGCTTTAGGACACATTCTATTTTATTTCTATATTTTGTCAGCTTCCCTCACTTTCAGCTGCTATCCATTCCATCCTAGATGGTGCTAATTATAAGTCAGAAAGTGGCTGCACTTGGGACTAGGTAAAAGGAAGGGGCGTACTAATTTCAGCACTGGCCCTAGACCCTTGACTGAGTTATGCTGGATTTGTGTGCTGTGTCAATGATTTGCCAGAAATTTTTATTAATAATTTATGTCATGAAAATATTTGATGAGACAAGGGGGTATCAGGGAATAACAGCACGCCTGCAAACTATCTGTTCTGAACAGAATGGATCTAGGCACTAGTGGGAGTAGTGCAGTGGACCAAATGGTGGCAAACTGGATTTTTTAAAAATAGTAATGAATACAAAGTGAGTCATACCAAGAGTAGAAACTCAAATAATAACCAAACATCCTGTTGATAGTTTTCAAAAATTAAATAATTAATTTAAAAAATCAGCATGGTGCAGATCTCAGAGTGGTAGTTAATGCCAACATTATGATATATGAAAGTTGTATTCTTGCAGGTGGGGGGGGGGGGGGGGGGGGGGGGGGGGGGGGGGGGGGGGGGGGGGGGGGGGGGGGGGGGGGGGGGGGGGGGACAACAAAATATAAGAATGAAATCACACCAAGTTGTCACTACAGGAACACCTTACAGCTAAAATATATTTTGAAGAAATGCTGGCAAAATCACTTGACTGGAAGCTAGGCAGGAGAATAGCAGACTGGAAGCTAGGCAGGAGAATAGCAGACTGGAAGCTAGGCAGGAGAATAGCAGACTGGAAGCTAGCTAGGCGGACAAAATCAGTTGAATGGAAGCTAGGCAGGAGAATAGCAGACTGGAAGCTAGCTAGGCGGACAAAATCAGTTGAATGGAAGCTAGACAGGACAAAATCAATGCACACCTCAAGCTATATGCAAAGTCCAGAAATAGCCTACATCAGTTTTGAAACGTCAGACATGGGCTTTATGCTAATGTATAGTCTGTAAACAAACAAATAAGAAAAAAAAATCAACCACTCTCACAGAAAAGGAAAATAACAACACGAGCGACATGAGCGCGCGCGTACTCACACACACACACACACAGAAAAGGAAAATAACAACACACCTTCGTGCGCCCACGTGCGACACGAGCGCGCGCACTCACACACACACACACACAACAGAAAAGGAAAATAACAACACACCTGCCGTGCACCCACGTGCGTTGCTCGACTCCCCCCCCCCCCCCCACCCACACACACACAACACACAGGGAAACAAGAAATAACACACACTCACACCATCCGACACCATCAACTTCGTTTTGATTTGTATTACAGTCCTGGCGGAGCTATCCCCTATTGGAACTATACCACCACCAACAAACAGACACCACCACATCTGTATCAACTTTCTAGTGAGATAAAAATAGTCTGACAGGTTACACACCTGTGTTAGCTTGCGGGTCAAGTACTATCTTGTATAGAGTAAAAAATAAATAAATAAATTTTTTAATGTCATCTGAGCGCTTTGATTTGTTGCTTTACAAGATTCCGCGCTATATAAATTCCATACATTTTTTTTAAATTTATTATTATTATTATTGAGTACAAGTCAGAAGATTTGTTGATAGTGCTCACAGATTTTTAAAGTATGAAAAAATACACTGTATTCTTGTTTTTGAGATTGAAAATATAGAGCAATACCAGGTAGTCACGAGAAAGTTGGAAATGATCATCAAATTAATATGGATTACTTGTGTTCCTACAGTGTTGACCGGGTGCATGCATAATAGGTTAGGAAGCTAGCAGACCCCAAAGAACTGAGGAGGTGCTGTGTTTGCTGAACAAGAAAATTCAAACCTACCTTACTTACTCAGTCCCATGTCCCAAAGGACGGGGGGGGGACATGAGAGAAGACGCAACAGAGATCTTTTTCCATGCTTCACTATCCTGTGTGGCTAGTAGAAGGTGTTGCAGGGGTTGTGTGGTCCAGTCTTTGATGTTGTCAACCCATGATTTCTTTGGCGGTGGCCTCTTCTTCTCTTGCCTTTGACTGTTCCTTGCAAGATGGTTTTTGCTAAGGTGTTGTGTCTTGTGGTGTGACCAAACCACATCAGTTTTCTCCTCTTTATGGTGGAGAGCAAATGTTCTTGGGGGCCCACATGCTTTTTTATTTCTTCTTTCACATAGTTGTTGGTCTTGTGTTCTTTGTATGATATTTTGAAGAGTCTTCTGTGGCACTTGTTCTCGAATGCTTGGATTCTCCTCTCTAGTTCTGCTGACAGAGTCCATGATTCACAGCCATATATGAGGTTAGATATCATGAGGGATTTGTAGAGGTGGTATTTGGTGCAGAAGCTGATGTTGTTGCTTCTGATGATCCTCTCAGTCTGGCTAGAGCAGATGTTGCTGTTGCAATGTGAGCTTTCACTTCATTGTTTGATGTGCCATCTTTTGTTAGGATGGAGCCTAAGTATATGAATTGGCTCACCTCTTCCAGTATTTCTCCATTCATCTTTATTTCCGTGCTGTTATTACTTGTGCTGTTGACCATGATCTTTGATTTCTCTGTACTGACCTCCATTCCGTATGCGCTCGCTCGATTTGATAGACTATCTGTGAGGTTTTGCAGTTCTTGTTTGCTGCCGCCCATGAGGTCAATGTCATCTGCAAATCTGAGGTTGCAAAGGGGTCTTCCACCAATGGAGATGGAAGTGTGGTGGTTTTGCAGTGTCTCTGTCATGATGTTTTCGAGGAAGAGGTTGAAGAGCACAGGTGAGAGAAGGCAGCCTGACGGACCCCAACCATGGTCTTGAAGAACTCGCCCATGTGATTGTTCATGAAAACTGCACTTCTTGTGTTCTCGTACAGTGCCTTAATGACTTCAATGAGGCAGTTGTCAATGTTGAAGTGCCTGAGTACTTGCCAGAGGCCGTCATGCCATACCCTGTCAAAGGCCTTTTTGAAGTCTATGAAATTGTGATACAAGTCTTTTTGGTGTTGGAGATGTTTCTCTATCAGAATTCTCAGATTGAAAATTTGTTCCATTGTGCTGCGTTTTGGTCTAAAGCCGGCATGTTCTTCTGCCAGGAGTTTTTCCGCTTGGTTTTTCAGTCTGTTGAGTACTACCCGCAGCATGATCTTGCTAGGTTGGCTTATGAGACTGATGGTTCTGTAGTTCTGGCATTGCTTGAGGTTTCCTTTCCTTGGTAGGGGTATTACAAGAGACTGTGTCCATTCTTCTGGCCATTCTTTGGTGTCGTGAATCTTCTGACAAAGTTCTGTGAATCGCCTTGCTGTTTCATTCCCCCCATTTTTTATGAGTTCAGCTGGGATGTTATCGATTCCAGAGGGCTTCCCCTTCTTCAAATGTTTAATAGCTGTGTCTACTTCACACCTTAGTATTGGTGGGTCTTTATCTTGGTGTTCAGGGGGTTTGTCAGAAACTATGTTGGTATCTGGGCGTAGTGGGTAGTTATACAATCCCTCACAGTATTCTGTCCAGCATTGGAGGATGGCATTGCTTTCCATTAAAAGATTTCCTTCTTTGTCTTCAATAACAGAGGCTTTAGGCTGTGTGGTTTTAGTTAGTGATTTCAGAGTGTAAGCTGTTTTGCTGTTTCCCTTGGCCATTCCAACTTTGATGCTGTAAGCAGGGGTGTATGGGGTGCTTAATGAGAGGTGGTACCTTTGTAAACCTGGCAGTAGCATCCCTGGGAGCACTGGTCCTCACTTGGCACATAACTCTCACTTCTGGGTCCGGGTCCTTAACCCACCCACACCCGGTAACCACTTCTACTGGCGGGTGAAAGGTTGTGAGGGGCTGGTGCATTCTTACTCACCAGTAGGAGTCTTGGAGAGGAGATGGGCACCACCAAACTTTCTCAAGCCCACTGCAAGGACATGATGGGAAAAACAAACCTACCAGATTTGTGCAAAATCACATGAGTTTTGAGTCAGAGGCTAGTCTTTCACAAAAGTTGTTTTTCTTTCTGTGGATGCCTGACTTGTGCGGTATGAATATGAGTCATATGGAAAAACAGACGGGAAAGTGCGAATTTCTAAAGCAGGTGTGTAGCTAGGCCTACAAGAAACTTAATCACGTGATACCAACATGGCGGTGCCAGCGTCAAACGAAAGTGGAGTGGTTGACACACAGATGGAGAATGGGGACAACAGTGCCGTGTTCTGTGATGGACAGGTAAACAGACGTCCTTTCGCTTATGTGTCAGAAACACGTCAATCATTGTGTAGATCGTTTTTGCCAACAGCGTAAACCCGAAAGAGAAACGGCTACAGTGCCGTTACACTTAGCTTGGCAGACTTGACTAGCCAGTAGACTAAATATAGATCCATATTTTATAGTGATAAGCCTAGTAGTAATAGCAGTAGAGTAGGGACTGGCTCAAGCCTTCACCTTGTGACTTATTGAATGTCCCATCCATGATAATTTCCTGAACATGTATGGATTCTTCTGATTATGTTTAGTTTAGATTTGTTACTAAGTTTAGTTTATCATAACAATTTATCATTTTATGTTTAGGGAAGTGACTGAATTAGTGAATGGTTGAAAAAGCAAAACAAAGAGTTTTTAGAAAAGTTTTTAGAAAGAAAGTGTGTCAGTGCTAATCTATCAGTATATATAATCTGTCAGTATCAGATGTTTTGTTTATGATCTTTCAGTCTTATCTTTTCTGCTTTGTAGCTGTGTGTGTGTGAGTGTGTCAGCATGTGCCAACTTTCAACAGTCAAGTCAAAATGATCTTTATTGAGGGTAAAAGATGTGTGATTCTCTGTGTGTATGTGTGTGTGTGACTGTGTCAGTGTGTGTGTGTGTGTGTGTGTGTGTGAGAGAGAGAGAGAGAGAGAGGAGAGAGAGAGGAGAGAGAGAGAGAGAGAGAGAGAGAGAGAGAGAGAGAGAGTGTGTGTATGTGTGTGTGTGTGTGAAGTGATGACTAGTGATAGTGCTTGATCAGTTGATGCCTTAGCCTTAGGTAAATTTAGTTTTGGTTCTCACTCAGTCTTAGCCTCATTGAAGAGTAACATCAGAATGTGTGTGTTTGTGTGCGTGCGCAAGTGTGTGTGTGTGTATGAGTGTGATCCTCTGTGTATGTGCAAGTGTGTGTTTATGACTGTGTGTGTGAAGTTTTTAATATCACAGTCAGTCTTTGATGCCCCATGTGAATGCTTGATTCTCAGTCTCGTATAAGGCAGACTGGAGGGTGAGGGCAGAGGGTCAGGGTGTAGGTATCATTTTTTTAAAATACACATAACATACAGTGAATGATTGATACAGTGTTGGCTGTTGAAGACATGGTGTGTACAGCTGGTGTGTCACTGTGCTTGTGTGCAGCTGTGTTTTCTGGGGCATGAGGTAAAGGAGCTGCCCTCACAGCTGAGTGCTGACTTCGCTGACAGAACTACACGCCTGGACCTCAGTTTTAACTGCTTACAGTATGTACGCCTGAGCTTGTTCTTTCTTCCATCTGCCTTACCACAGTAGAGGACAAGTTGAACTCACTGTGTGCGTGTGTGTGCGTGTGTGAAAGTCTAAGTCAAAGTCAAACTTTTATTTTCAGATGGTACATTGAATAAGCAGTGCAATTGTTTATTTTCATCAAGCCATCTGTCTTAAAAGTATGTTCTTTCGAGCCAGAAGGCCCATAGAGACAGAGCTTATCCCGGTTTCTGTAGCGTTAAGCGAACTGATGGTTTTTCACCACCCCTGTGACAGGACGCTAGTCTGTTGCCAGATACTTCCCCAGCAGAGCTGGTACCCACTTGTACACCTGGGTGGAGTGGGGAAAATAGGAGTAAAGTGTCTTTCCCAAGGACACAACACCGAGCCGAGCAGGCTCTGTCTTAAAACAAAAGGTGATAATTATTTATATAGAATTTTTAAACTAAAGAACCCAAACAATAATAAGGTATACAAATCAAACAAAGAGAAAAAAATTCTTGTAAAAATACATGCACAAAAAAACCCAAAACCAAAAACAACCAACAACATAAAACAATCAAGTAAAAAACCAAACCAAAACAAACAAGCAAATGACAAAAAACAAAAAACAAAACAACACAAGAATGAAGGTGGATGTGTCTTTGCAGATCGTTGCAAGGACTGGAGAAGTTTACACAGGATACAATCATGTCACTGTGTTGTTGTCAGGTCGTTACTGTGTTGTTGTTGTCAGGTCGTTACTGTGTTGTTGTCAGGTCATTACTGTGTTGTTGTTGTCAGGTCGTTACTGTGGTGTTGTCAGGTCATTACTGTTGTCAGGTCGTTACTGTGTTGTTGTTGTCAGGTCGTTACTGTATTGTTGTTGTCAGGTCGTTGCTGTGTTGTTGTCAAGTCGTTACTGTGTTGTTGTCAGATCGTTACTGTGTTGTTGTCAGGTCGTTACCGTGTTGTTGTTGTCAGATCGTTACCGTGTTGTTGTTGTCAGGTCATTACTGTGTTGTTGTCAGGTCGTTACTGTGTTGTTGTCAGGTCGTTACTGTGTTGTTGTTGTCAGGTCGTTACTGTGTTGTTGTCAGATCGTTACCGTGTTATTGTTGTCAGATCGTTACCGTGTTGTTGTTGTCAGGTCATTACTGTGGTGTTGTTGTCAGGTCATTACTGTGTTGTTGTTGTCAGGTCGTTACTGTGTTGTTGTTGTCAGGTCGTTGCTGTGTTGTTGTCAGGTCATTACTGTGTTGTTGTTGTCAGGTCATTACTGTGTTGTTGTTGTCAGGTCATTACTGTGTTGTTGTTGTCAGGTCATTACTGTGTGTTGTTGTCAGGTCGTTACTGTGTTGTTGTTGTCAGGTCATTACTGTGTTGTTGTTGTCAGGTCATTACTGTGTTGTTGTCAGGTCGTTGCTGTGTTGTTGTCAGGTCGTTACTGTGTTGTTGTTGTCAGGTCATTACTGTGTTGTTGTTGTCAGGTCATTACTGTGTTGTTGTCATGTCGTTACTGTGTTGTTGTTGTCAGGTCATTACTGTGGTGTTGTCAGGTCGTTACTGTGTTGTTGTCAGGTCGTTACTGTGTTGTTGTCAGGTCGTTACTGTGTTGTTGTCAGGTTGTCACTGTGTTGTTGTTGTCAGGTCGTTACTGTGTTGTTGTCAGGTCATTACTGTTGTCAGGTCGTTACTGTGTTATTGTCAGGTCGTTACTGTGTTGTTGTTGTCAGGTCGTTACTGTGTTGTTGTCAGGTCGTTACTGTGTTGTTGTTGTCAGGTCGTTACTATGTTGTTGTTGTCAGGTCGTTACTGTGTTGTTGTTGTCAGGTCATTACTGTGTTGTTGTCAGGTCATTACTGTGTTGTTGTCAGGTCATTACTGTGTTGTTGTTGTCAGGTCGTTACTGTGGTGTTGTCAGGTTATTACTGTGTTGTTCTCAGGTCATTACTGTGTTGTTGTCAGGTCATTACTGTGGTGTTGTCAGGTCATTACTGTGGTGTTGTTGTCAGGTCGTTACTATGTTGTTGTCAGGTCATTACTGTGGTGTTGTTGTCAGGTCGTTACTGTGGTGTTGTTGTCAGGTCGTTACTGTTGTCAGGTCGTTACTGTGTTGTTGTCAGGTCGTTACTGTGTTGTTGTCAGGTCGTTATTGTGTTGTTGTTGTCAGGTCGTTACTGTGGTGTTGTCAGGTCGTTACTGTGTTGTTGTCAGGTCGTTACTGTGTTGTTGTTGTCAGGTCGTTACTGTGGTGTTGTCAGGTCGTTACTGTGTTGTTGTCAGGTCGTTACTGTGTTGTTGTTGTCAGGTCATTACTGTGGTGTTGTCAGGTCATTACTGTGTTGTTGTCAGGTCATTACTGTGTTGTTGTGAGGTCATTACTGTGTTGTTGTTGTCAGGTCATTACTGTGGTGTTGTCAGGTCGTTACTGTGTTGTTGTCAGGTCATTACTGTGTTGTTGTTGTCAGGTCATTACTGTTGTCAGGTCGTTACTGTGGTGTTGTCAGGTCGTTACTGTGTTGTTGTTGTCGTCAGGTCATTACTGTTGTCAGGTCGTTACTGTGGTGTTGTCAGGTCGTTACTGTGTTGTTGTTGTCAGGTCATCACTGTTGTCAGGTCATTACTGTTGTCAGGTCGTTACTGTGGTGTTGTCAGGTCGTTACTGTGTTGTTGTTGTCAGGTCGTTACTGTGTTGTTGTCAGGTCATTACTGTGTTGTTGTCAGGTCATTACTGTGTTGTTGTCAGGTTGTTACTGTGTTGTTGTTGTCAGGTCATTACTGTGTTGTTGTTGTCAGGTCGTTGCTGTGTTGTTGTTGTCAGGTCATTACTGTGTTGTTGTCAGGTTGTTACTGTGTTGTTGTTGTCAGGTCGTTACTGTATTGTTGTCAGGTTGTTACTGTGTTGTTGTTGTCAGGTCGTTACTGTGTTATTGTCAGGTCATCACTGTGTTGTTGTCAGGTCATTACTGTGTTGTTGTCAGGTCGTTACTGTGGTGTTGTCAGGTCATTACTGTGGTGTTGTTGTCAGGTGTTACTGTGTTGTTGTTGTCAGGTCATTAGTGTGTTGTTGTCAGGTTGTTACTGTGTTGTTGTTGTCAGGTCGTTACTGTGTTGTTGTCAGGTCGTTACTGTGTTGTTGTTGTCAGGTCGTTACTGTGTTGTTGTTGTCAGGTCGTTACTGTGTTGTTGTTGTCAGGTCGTTACTGTGTTGTTGTCAGGTCATTACTGTGTTGTTGTCAGGTCGTTACTGTGTTGTTGTCAGGTCATTACTGTGTTGTTGTCAGGTCATCACTGTTGTCAGGTCATTACTGTGTTGTTGTTGTCAGGTCGTTACTGTGGTGTTGTCAGGTCGTTACTGTGTTGTTGTTGTCAGGTCGTTACTGTGTTGTTGTTGTCAGGTCGTTACTGTGTTGTTGTTGTCAGGTCATTACTGTGGTGTTGTCAGGTCATTACTGTGTTGTTGTCAGGTCATTACTGTGTTGTTGTCAGGTCATTACTGTGGTGTTGTCAGGTCGTTACTGTGGTGTTGTTGTCAGGTCATTACTGTGTTGTTGTCAGGTCGTTACTGTGTTGTTGTTGTCAGGTCGTTACTGTGTTGTTGTTGTCAGGTCGTTACTGTGTTGTTGTCAGGTCATTACTGTGTTGTTGTCAGGTCATTACTGTGTTGTTGTCAGGTCATCACTGTTGTCAGGTCATTACTGTGTTGTTGTCAGGTCATTACTGTGTTGTTGTCAGGTCATTACTGTGTTGTTGTTGTCAGGTCATTACTGTGTTGTTGTCAGGTCGTCACTGTGTTGTTGTCAGGTGATTACTGTGTTGTTGTTGTCAGGTCGTTACTGTGTTGTTGTGAGGTCGTTACTGTGTTGTTGTCAGGTCGTTACTGTGGCGTTGTCAGGTCATTACTGTGTTGTTGTCAGGTCATTACTGTGTTGTTGTCAGGTCATTACTGTGTTGTTGTCAGGTCATTACTGTGTTGTTGTTGTCAGGTCGTCGCTGTGGTGTTGTTGTCAGGTCGTCACTGTGGTGTTGTTGTCAGGTCATTACTGTGGTGTTGTTGTCAGGTCATTACTGTGGTGTTGTTGTCAGGTCGTTACTGTGTTGTTGTCAGGTCGTTACTGTGGTGTTGTCAGGTCGTAGGGTTTTGTTTCAGGTCTTACTGGGGTGTTGTCGGGTCGTTACTGTGTTGTTGTCAGGTCATTACTGTGTTGTTGTTGTCAGGTCGTTACTGTGTTGTTGTTGTCGTCATTACTGTGGTGTTGTCAGGTCGTTACTGTGTGTTGTCAGGTCATTACTGTGTTGTTGTCGGGTCGTTACTGTGTTGTTGTCAGGTCGTTACTGTGGTGTTGTCAGGTCGTACTGTGTTGTTGTCAGGTCATTACTGTGTGTTGTCAGGTCATTACTGTGTTGTTGTCAGGTCGTTACTGTGTGTTGTTGTCAGGTCGTTACTGTGTTGTTGTCAGGTCTTACTTGTGTTGTTGTCAGGTCATTACTGTGTTGTTGTCAGGTCGTTACTGTGTGTTGTCAGGGTGTCAGGTCATTACTGTGTGTTGTGGTCTTCTTTGTTTTGTCAGGTCTTTGTGTTGTTCAGGTCGTACGTGGTGTTGATCTTAGGTTTTGTTATGTGTTGTTGTCAGGTCTTACTGTGTGTTTTGTCAGGTCGTTACTGTGTTGTTGTCAGGTCTTACTGTGTGTTGTCAGGTCATTACTGTGTTGTTGTCAGGTCTTACTGTGTGTTGTCAGGTCTTACTGTGTTGTTGTCGGTCATTACTGTGTTGTTTTGTCAGGTCTTACTGTGTTGTTGTCAGGTCGTCTGTTGTCAGGTTACTGTGTTGTTGTTGTCAGGTCGTTACTGTGTTGTTGTCAGGTCTTACTGTGTTGTTGTCAGGTCTTACTGTGTGTTGTCAGGTCTTACTGTTGTTGCAGGTCTTACTGTGTTGTTGTCAGGTCTTACTGTGTTGTTGTGAGGTCTTACTGTGGTGTTGTCAGGTCGTTACTGTGTGTTGTAGGTCGTACTGGTGTTGTTTGTCAGGTCGTTACTGTGTGTTTTGTCAGGTCTTACTGTGTTGTTGTCAGGCGTTACTGTGTTGTTGTCAGGTCTTACTGTGTTGTTGTCAGGTCTTACTGTGTTTTGTCAGGTCTTATGTGTTGTTGTAGGTCTTACTGTGTTGTTGTCAGGTCTTACTGTGTTGTTGTCAGGTACTGTGTGTTGTCAGGTCGTTACTGTGGTTGTTGTAGTCTTACTGTGTTGTTGTCGTCTTACTGTGTTGTGTCAGGTCTTCTGTGTTTTAGGTCGTTACGTGGTGTTAGGTCTTACTGTGTTTTGTAGGTCATATGTGTGTTGTCAGGTCGTTCTGTGTGTTGTTGTCGGTCTTACTGTGTTGTTGTGAGGTCTTACTGTGTTGTGTCGGTTTACTGTGTTGTTGTCAGGTCATTACTGTGTTGTTGTCAGGTCATACTGTGTTGTGTGTCGGTTTACTGTGTTGTTGCAGTCTATGTGTTGTTGTATCGTTATGTGTTGTTGTTGTCAGTCTTACTGTGTGTTGTCAGGTCATTACTTGGTTTGTCATCTGTTGTCAGGTCTTCTGTGTTGTTGTCAGGTCATTACTGTGTTGTGTTGTTTGTGTTGTTGTCAGGTTTGTGTGTTGTCAGGTCTTACTGTGTTGTTGTTGTCGGTCTTACTGTGTTGTTGTCAGGTCATTACTGTGTTGTTGTAGGTCTTACTGTGTTGTTATTGTCAGGTCGTTATGTTGTTGTCAGGTCGTACGTGTGTGTGACGGTCATAGTCTGTGTTGTTGTCAGTCATTACTGTGTTGTTGTCAGGTCATTACTGTGTTGTTGTCAGGTCATTACTGTGTGTTGTAGGTCGTTACTGTGTTGTTGTCAGGTCTTTACTGTGTGTTGTTGTCAGGTCGTTACTGTGTTGTGTTGTCAGGTCGTTACTGTGTGTTGTCAGGTCGTTACTGTGTTGTTGTCAGTGTTACTGTGTGTTGTTGTCAGGTCATTACTGTTGTTGTGTGTCAGGTCATTACTGTGTTGTTGGAGGTCGTTACTGTGTTGTTGTCAGGTCTTACTGTGTTTGTTGTCAGGTCGTTACTGTGTTGTTGTCAGGTCTTCTGTGGTGTTGTCAGGTCGTACTGTGTTGTGTAGGTCATTACTGGGGTTGTTGTCAGGTCAGTTACTGTGTTGTTGTCAGGTCCTTACTGTGTTGTTGTGGTCAGTCCTTACTGTGTTGTTGTCAGGTCGTTACTGTGTTGTTGTCAGATCGTTACTGTGTTGTTGTCAGGTCGTTACTGTGTTGTTGTCAGGTCGTTACTGTGTTGTTGTTGTCAGGTCATTACTGTTGTCAGGTCGTCACTGTGTTGTTGTCAGATCGTTACTGTGTTGTTGTCAGGTCATTACTGTGTTGTTGTTGTCAGGTCGTTACTGTGTTGTTGTTGTCAGGTCATTACTGTGTTGTTGTCAGGTCGTCACTGTGTTATTGTCAGGTCATTACTGTGTTGTTGTCAGGTCGTTACTGTGTTGTTGTGAGGTCGTTACTGTGTTGTTGTCAGGTCGTTACTGTGGTGTTGTCAGGTCATTACTGTGTTGTTGTGAGGTCGTTACTGTGGTGTTGTCAGGTCGTTACTGTGTTGTTGTCAGGTCATTACTGTGTTGTTGTCAGGTCATTACTGTGTTGTTGTCAGGTCGTTACTGTGGTTGTTGTCAGGTCGTTACTGTGTTGTTGTCAGGTCGTTACTGTGTGTGTTGTCAGGTCGTTACTGGGGTTTGTTGTCAGGTCTTACTGTGTTGTGTTGTCAGGTCGTTACTGTGTTGTTGTCAGGTCGTTACTGTGTGTTGTTGTCAGGTCTTACTGTGTTGTTGTTGTCAGGTCGTTACTGTGGTGTTGTTGTCAGGTCTTACTGTGTTTTGTTGTCAGGTCTTTACTGTGTTGTTGTTGTCAGGTCATTACTGGGTGTTGTAGGTCGTTACTGTTGTTGTCAGGTCGTTACTGTGTTGTTGTCAGGTCGTTACTGTGGTGTTGTTGTTCAGGTCGTTACTGTGTGTTGTCAGGTCGTTACTGTGTTGTTGTTGTCAGGTCGTTACTGTGTTGTTGTCAGGTCGTTACTGTGGTGTTGTCAGGTCATTACTGTGTTGTTGTCAGGTCATTACTGTGTTGTTGTCAGGTCATTACTGTGTTGTTGTGAGGTCATTACTGTGTTGTTGTTGTCAGGTCGTCGCTGTGGTGTTGTTGTCAGGTCGTCACTGTGGTGTTGTTGTCAGGTCATTACTGTGGTGTTGTTGTCAGGTCATTACTGTGGTGTTGTTGTCAGGTCGTTACTGTGTTGTTGTCAGGTCGTTACTGTGGTGTTGTCAGGTCGTTACTGTGTTGTTGTCAGGTCATTACTGTGTTGTTGTCAGGTCGTTACTGTGTTGTTGTTGTCAGGTCGTTACTGTGTTGTTGTCAGGTCATTACTGTGGTGTTGTTGTCAGGTCATTACTGTGTTGTTGTTGTCAGGTCATTACTGTGTTGGTGTTGTCAGGTCATTACTGTGTTGTTGTTGTCAGGTCGTTACTGTGTTGTTGTCAGGTCATTACTGTGGTGTTGTTGTCAGGTCGTTACTGTGTTGTTGTTGTCAGGTCGTTACTGTGTTGTTGTTGTCAGGTCATTACTGTGGTGTTGTCAGGTCGTTACGTGGGTGTTGTCAGGTCGTTACTGTGTTGTTGTTGTCAGGTCATTACTGTGTTGTTGTTGTCAGGTCGTTACTGTGGTGTTGTCAGGTCGTTACTGTGTTGTTGTTGTCAGGTCGTTACTGTGTTGTTGTCAGGTCATTACTGTGTTGTTGTTGTCAGGTCGTTACTGTGGTGTTGTTGTCAGGTCGTTACTGTGTTGTTGTTGTCAGGTCGTTACTGTGTTGTTGTTGTCAGGTCGTTACTGTGTTGTTGTCAGGTCATTACTGTGGTGTTGTCAGGTCATTACTGTGTTGTTGTTGTCAGGTCGTTACTGTGGTGTTGTTGTCAGGTCGTTACTGTGTTGTTGTCAGGTCGTTACTGTTTTGTTGTTGTCAGGTCATTACTGTGTTGTTGTCAGGTCGTTACTGTGGTGTTGTTGTCAGGTCATTACTGTGTTGTTGTCAGGTCATTACTGTGTTGTTGTCAGGTCATTACTGTGTTGTTGTCAGGTCATTACTGTGTTGTTGTCAGGTCGTTGCTGTGTTGTTGTCAGGTCATTACTGTGTTGTTGTCAGGTCATTACTGTGGTGTTGTCAGGTCGTTACTGTGGTGTTGTTGTCAGGTCGTTACTGTGTTGTTGTCAGGTCGTTACAAGGACTGGAGAAGTTTACACAGGATACAATAATGTCACTGTGTTGTTGTCAGGTCATTACTGTGTTGTTGTCAGGTCATTACTGTGGTGTTGTCAGGTCGTTACTGTGGTGTTGTTCTCAGGTCGTTACTGTGGTGTTGTTGTCAGGTCATTACTGTGTTGTTGTCAGGTCGTTGCTGTGTTGTTGTCAGGTCATTACTGTGTTGTTGTCAGGTCATTACTGTGTTGTTGTTGTCAGGTCATTACTGTGTTGTTGTCAGGTCGTTACTGTGGTGTTGTCAGGTCATTACTGTGGTGTTGTTGTCAGGTTGTTACTGTGTTGTTGTTGTCAGGTCGTTACTGTGGTGTTGTTGTCAGGTCGTTACTGTGGTGTTGTCAGGTCATCACTGTGTTGTTGTCAGGTCATTACTGTGTTGTTGTCAGGTCATTACTGTGGTGTTGTCAGGTCGTTACTGTGGTGTTGTCAGGTCGTTACTGTGGTGTTGTTGTCAGGTCGTTACTGTGTTGTTGTTGTCAGGTCGTTACTGTGGTGTTGTTGTCAGGTCGTTACTGTGGTGTTGTCATGTCATCACTGTGTTGTTGTCAGGTCATTACAAGGACTGGAGAAGTTTACCCGGCTGACAGAGCTGATCATGGACAACAATGAGCTGAGTGATGACATCATCTTCCCCAGAATGGCCTCCCTTACCACACTGTCCCTCAACAAAAACAGGGTGAGAGTATGGTGTCACTTTCCTCTTAAAACAGTACAATGCTGTGCATGTATGTGTGTGTGTGTGGGGGGGGGGGGGGGATAAGATAAGTTCACTTTGAATCAAGACACAAAGTTTGTCCAATGCAGTGTGGTAAATAGTGTCTAGTTGTAGTACTAGTAATTGATGGAGTTTGTGTTGAAACTTATTTATTGAAATAGGCTTTCTGTACATTAAAAGAAACATGAAAACAAATAAATAAGATGTGAAAATGAAGAGTATTCATCAAGTGTACTTGTTCTCTTGTTTAGACCACACAAGCTTTCAGAATTACCACCAACCCTTTAACATAGAATTGTCATACACAGGTTCTTGTTGACTTGTGTCTGTTTGAGCCTTGAGGTCTCTCAGTATATCACCAGCGCTTTTACTTAGACTGGTCATCTATTCTTGTTGACTTGTCTCTGTTTGAGCCTTCACTTCAGGCCTATCACCAGCGGTTTTACTTAGACTGGTCATCTGTACTTGTTGACTTGTCTCTGTACACATAGACCTGTCATCTGTACTTGTTGACTTGTCTCTGTACACATAGACCTGTCATCTGTACTTGTTGACTTGTCTCTGTACACATAGACTGGTCATCTGTACTTGTTGACTTGTCTCTGTACACATAGACTGGTCATCTGTACTTGTTGACTTGTCTCTGTACACATAGACCTGTCATCTGTACTTGTTGACTTGTCTCTGTACACATAGACCTGTCATCTGTACTTGTTGACTTGTCTCTGTACACATAGACCTGTCATCTGTACTTGTTGACTTGCCTCTGTATACATAGACCTGTCATCTGTACTTGTTGACTTGCCTCTGTATACATAGACCTGTCATCTGTACTTGTTGACTTGTCTCTGTACACATAGACTGGTCATCTGTACTTGTTGACTTGTCTCTGATCTGTACTTGTTGACTTGTCTCTGTACACATAGACCTGTCATCTGTACTTGTTGACTTGTCTCTGTACACATAGACCTGTCATCTGTACTTGTTGACTTGTCTCTGTACACATAGAATGGTCATCTGTACTTGTTGACTTGTCTCTGTACACATAGACCTGTCATCTGTACTTGTTGACTTGTCTCTGTACACATAGACCTCTCATCTGTACTTGTTGACTTGCTCTGTATACATACTAACATAGAATGGTCATCTGTACTTGTTGACTCATCTCTGTACGAGCTTTCCGGCCTGTCACCGGCCCTTGTACATAGTTCCATGGTCATCACTGTGCTGTCTCTCTCACCCTCAGCTCCCGTGTCTCTACTCCCTTCTTGTATGTAGTCAGCAACCAGCAAGTTGAAGTTGGTAAAGGAGAACTTGACGTTCATTGTATGGGAGGGACAGAAAACTTTCTTCATTTTTCATGGATAAAAGTTGTCTGTGTGCATTGATCTGTTTTCCTTTCTTTGTTTTATCTGTGCATGTGTGTGTGTGTGTGTGTGTAAACCAAGTCAAGTCAGACTTTTATTTCTGGGTGGTACACTGGGGCAGTTTGTGGAGGTGGATGCCCTGCTAAGCCAGCTGAAGGAGAAGTGTCCTCACCTGCACTACCTCAGCTTACTGGGCAACCCTGCCTGCCCCAACCAGCTGTCCTCTACAGATAACGATGATGAAGATTATCAGCGATACAGGTAATAAATGATGATGAAGATTATCAGCGATACAGGTAATAAACGATGATGAAGATTATCAGCGATACAGGTAATAAATGATGATGAAGATTATCAGCGATACAGGTAAGAAATGATGATGAAGATTATCAGCGATACAGGTAATAAATGATGATGAAGATGATCAGCGATACAGGTAATAAATGACGATGAAGATTATCAGCGATACAGGTAATAAATGATGATGAAGATGATCAGCGATACAGGTAATAAATGATGATGAAGATGATCAGCGATACAGGTAATAAATGACGTTGAAGATTATCAGCGATACAGGTAATAAATGATGATGAAGATGATCAGCGATACAGGTAATAAATGACGATGAAGATGATCAGCGATACAGGTAATAAATGACGATGAAGATTATCAGCGATACCAGGTGATAAATGATAATGAAGATTATCAGCAATACAGGTAATAAATGACGATGAAGATTATCAGCAATACATGTGATGGATATATACTTACATGAAGTGATGAAGGTTGTCAGAGATACAGATGATAAGTGCACAGATTATGAACATTACATGAAGTGATGAAGATTGTCAGAGATACAGATGATAAATGCACAGATTATGAACATTACATGGAGTGATGAAGATTGTCAGAGATACAGATGATAAATGCACAGATTATGAACATTACATGGAGTGATGAAGATTGTCAGAGATACAGATGATAAATGCACAGATTATGAACATTACATGGAGTGATGAAGATTGTCAGAGATACAGATGATAAATGCACAGATTATGAACATTACATGGAGTGATGAAGATTGTCAGAGATACAGATGATAAATGCACAGATTATGAACATTACATGGAGTGATGAAGATTGTCAGAGATACAGAGGATAAGTACACAGATTATGAACATTACATGGAGTGATGAAGATTGTCAGAGATACAGAGGATAAGTACACAGATTATATTTTATTTATTTATTTATTTATTTATTCTTTTGTATTGAGGATAATGGAATAAGCACTCATGTGCTTTTTTACATCTAGTCCCTGTGTGTATGCGGTTTTGTAAATTTTGTCATCTGTTTCCACCGCCACACAATGGCCTACTCTTCCAAAAAGCGGAACAGGATTTAACGTGTGTGCAAGATGTTCTGCATGCGTTCGAACACGAGGCCTCAGTTTATAGTCTCATCCAAAGGATTTTGACATTCAGTTCGATAAACATTACATGGAGTGATGAAGATTGTCAGAGATACAGATGATAAGTGCACAGATTATGAACATTACATGGAGTGATGAAGATTATCAGAGATACAGATGATAAGTGCACAGATTATGAACATTACATGGAGTGATGAAGATTGTCAGAGATACAGATGATAAATGCACAGATTTTAAACATTACATGGAGTGATGAAGATTGTCAGAGATACAGATGATAAGTGCACAGATTATGAACATTACATGGAGTGATGAAGATTGTCAGAGATACAGATGATAAATGCACAGATTATGAACATTACATGGAGTGATGAAGATTGTCAGAGATACAGATGATAAATGCACAGATTATGAACATTACATGAAATGATGAAGATTGTTACTGATATACGTAGCACAGTGGTGCTACATTAGAAGTTTGTGCTTTGGTGATGAGTCAGTGTGAAGCTGCAGGCACTGTGTTGTTAACTGTGTGTGTGTGTGTGTGTGTGTGTTATGATAGTGTCAGTGTAATGACAGTGTCACTGTGATGATGGTGTCAATGTGATCTTTGTGTCACTGCGATGATGGATGATGGGTCACTGTGATGACGGATGGTATGTCACTGTGGTGATGGATGATGGGTCACTGTGGTGATGGATGGTGATGTCACTGTGATGATGGATGATGTGTCACTGTGGTGATGGATGATGGGTTACTGTGATGATGGATGGTGTGTCACTGTGATGATGGATGATGGGTCACTGTGGTGATGGATGGTGATGTCACTGTGGTGATGTGTCACAGTGATGTGATGATGTGTCGCTGTGATGATTGTGTCACTGCCATGTGATGATGCCACTGCGATAATGATGTCACATGATGATGCTGATGTCACTGTCGTGTGATGGTGGTGGTGATGATGTTGTCGCTGTGATGTGATGATGTGTCGCTGTGGTGGTGGTGATGTGACTGTGGTGATTATGTAACTGTGGTGATGTGTCACCATGGTGATGATGTCATTGTGGCGATGGTGATGTCACTGTGATGTGATATGATGATGTCACAGTGATGTGATGGTGATGCCACTGTGATATGTGATGATTATGTCATTGTGACGACGACGATGATGTCACTGTGATATGATGATGACACTGTGATGTGATGACGATTATGTCACTGTGATGTGATGATGAATGTCACTGTGATGTGATGACGATTATGTCACTGTGATGTGATGATGATGTCACTGTGATGTGATGATGATGTCACTGTGATGGGACGGTGATGATGTCGCTGTGATGTGATGATGATGTCACTGTGATGGGACGGACGGTGATGATGTCACTGTGATGTGATGATGATGTCACTGTGATGTGATGATGATGTCACTGTGATGTGATGATGCTGATGGATCACTGTGGTGCTACAGGTACTATGTACTGTTCCACCTGCCCCACCTCAAGTTCCTGGACTCCAGCGCCGTGAAGCCTGCAGAGCTGCAGGAAGCCAGGAGACGAGGACAGTTCCTGCAGGTGGTCAGACCCCCTCCTGCTGCCGCTGCCTCGCCCCAACAGGTATCCCACACACGCACTCAAGCATGCACGCACACATGCAGGCACACACCCTCCTGCCTCGCCCCAACAGGTATCGCACACACGCACTCAAGCATGCATGCACGCACACATATGCTCATCCAGAGTTAGTTACAGTGAGTAATTTCCAGTGAATAATCAAACATCAGAATCAAAGACCATCTGACGTGGGGTACCCCAGGGATCAGTATTGGGACCACTCTCATTTTCAGGCCATGTAAATGACTGACTCTGTTTTGTGAAATGTAGCTGTAAAATGGTTTTAACAAAACAATAACAAAACCCCTGTTAAATGTTTGCTGATGACTTATCTTTGTATTGTAGTGATTCAGACCCCTGTAACTTAACTTAACTCTGAACCTTCAAGACAATTTTGACAGATTACAAACTTGGACACAGTATCTCCACATTTTGTAAGCGTGTGTGTGTGTGTGTGTGTGTGTGTGTGTGTATAGTCTCATACATCATAGCAGAGACATTAGGGTTTGAGACAACCCAGATGTTGGTCGTTTGTCATGTTTTGCAGGTTTTTTATAAATACTTTCGCTGTTCCCCCATTGCAATTGCTGTACAATTAAATAATTCAAATTGAATTACTTGGACACATTTAACCCCCTTTCCTTAGATGTTCACACACAAAAAGAACTAGGCATATGAATGTATGTCACACAGCTGTTGATTGGAGGCATGGTTCCTATATCCATGTCACACAGCTGTTGATTGGAGGCATGGTTCCTATATCCATGTCACACAGCTGTTGATTGGAGGCACGGTTCCTATATCCATGTCACACAGCTGTTGATTGGAGGCACGGTTCCTATATCCATGCCACACAGCTGTTGATTGGAGGCATGGTTCCTATATCCATGTCACACAGCTGTTGATTGGAGGCACGGTTCCTATATCCATGCCACACAGCTGTTGATTGGAGGCATGGTTCCTATATCCATGCCACACAGCTGTTGATTGGAGGCACAGTTCCTATATCCATGCCACACAGCTGTTGATTGGAGGCACGATTCCTATATCCATGCCACACAGCTGTTGATTGGAGGCACGGTTCCTATATCCATGCCACACAGCTGTTGATTGGAGGCACGGTTCCTATATCCATGTCACACAGCTGTTGATTGGAGGCACGGTTCCTATATCCATGTCACACAGCTGTTGATTGGAGGCATGGTTCCTATATCCATGTCACACAGCTGTTGATTGGAGGAATGGTTCCAGAGTCCATTGTCATGCAGATAGCATTCTGGGTATCTTTGTCATTCCCACCACCAGCCATAAATAATGAGAGATGAAGGGTTTCTAAAGTGTGCTATGCTGTTGTATGTGGGCCTTGGTTTGTTGATGTATTGAAAGATGTGTGAGAAAAAAGAGGTGGAAGGGTGTGTACTGCAGTGGACCAGTGTGTACACACACCTGTGGAGGGGGGGGTAAGGGGTGTGTACTGCAGTGGACCGGTGTCTGTACACACCTGTGGAGGGGGGGGGGGGGGGAAGAGGTGTGTACTGCAGTGGACCGGTGTCTGTACACACCTGTGGAGGGGGGGGGGGGGGGGGGAGAGGTGTGTACTGCAGTGGACCAGTGTCTGTACACACCTGTGGAGGGGGGGGAGAGGTGGAAGAGGTGTGTACTGCAGTGGACCAGTGTCTGTACACAGTTGTCTCAGCAGCTGAACACCACAGCTTCACACTGCCGTCAGGTCAGGTCAGGGTCAGTGCTCCAACTGCTCAGCGGTGACTGCTGGTGTACCAGAAACACCGTCAGCCAGAAAGTAGAAGACAGCAAGTTGAATCCCCTCTGAAGCTGAACTTCACCCCACCCGCTAAACCACGAGTGGTGGTCCGGTTGCTAGTCTTTCAGATTTGACCACAAAGCAAGGTCCAGCGTGCAACACAACTGTAGTGCAGGTAGTTGAGCCTTCACACCAAGAGGGTTGGTTATGCCTGGCAAACTGGTGTGGAAGTGAAGCCAGTGTGGTGAGGAAGCATGCCCGCCACAGCCAGGGCAAGGACGCTGGTGTGCAGCGCAGCGCAGCACTGCTGTCCCGCTGCGTTAGTCCTTCTCCCCAGGGAGAGTCGTCTGAAGGTCATGGGGAGAAATCAGCCATGGCTGACAGCGATGTGATGTGAGATATAATACATGTCGTGGACATGATTCTTGGTTGAGCGCGTGTGTGCTGCGTGTGTGCTGATGACGGAGGGGTGCTGTGTCAGGCACAGAGCAGGGACTCCCAGCCTGGGGGGTACAGCCCTCTGCCCGCCAGTGGGGGCCAGCAGCAGACCGCGGGTCAACACCTGGGTGAGTCAGCCACAGGTAGACAGGCTGTGCAGGCCCACATTTCTCTGTCCTTGTTTGCTCTGTTCTGGTCGTTTTGTCAAATGGGTATATTAGATCACAGAGAGAGAGAGGAGATAGAGAGAGAGAGAGAGAGAGAGTGTGTGTGCATGCGTGTGTGTATGTGCGCAAAATTAAGCCAAATACTTAAATTTGGGTTATCTGTTAATACTGGGATTACCTGTTGATACTGGAATTATCTGGTGATACTGGAGTTTTCAGAAGATGCTGAAGTTATCTGTTAATTCTGGGGTTATCTGTTATCATTGTGGTTATCTGTTGATACCTAAGTTAACAGTCAGTATTAGGGTTATCTGTTAATACTGGTGTTATCTGTTAATACTGGTGTTATCTGTTAATACTGGTGTTATCTGTTAATACTGGGGTGATCTGTTAATACTCAGGCATGGTACATCGTGCAAATTCGCGGAAATCCAGCGAAAAAGACAATTTTTAAAAAAATTTAAAAAGGAGAAAAAAAGTGAAACCCACAGTGATACAATCAAGGGATATAACTCTTCCATGCGGATTACTTCCCTTCTCTGCTTAACATCAGGAGTCATCACTGGCCTAGGTAGCAAGTGAAGGGGACCGCTTGTATCAACAATGGGTATCAGGTTTCATGACAGAAATGGACTAGCCTAGCAGCTCTCCTAAGGCAAAGGGGTGAAGGGAGATGGTAGGAAGGAGGAGAGGGGAGGGGGGGGGGGGGGGGGGGGGCTTTCACTTCAGCCCTGCCTGGTCAGGGAGCCATGTTTGGGCTGCACACCAGTATTAATTTGGGGGTCATGTAGTATCTTCTATAGAATGCAAGTCCCCCCAAAAAATGTTGGTGATTTCCACAGATTTTTTAAAGTATGAAAAAATGCACTGTGCACTTGTTTTTGGGATTGAGGACATAGAGCAATACCAGGTAGTCATGAGAAAGTTGGAAATAATCATCAAATGAGGATTGCTTGTATTCCTACATGTTGAACCCATGCATGCATATTGCGGTAAGGAAGTTAGCAGATGACAAAGGATTGAGGGGGTACAGTGTTTGCTGAAAAATTAACAAATTTCAAACCTACCAAATTTTTTCAAAATCACATGAGTTTTGAGTCAGAGACTAGTCTTTCACAAAAAGTGGTTTTTATTTCTGTGGATGCCTTAGTACGTGCGGTATGAATATGAGTCATAGAAAAACAGAAGGAAAAGAGTGATTTTTTAATACCGGTGTGCAGCCTTTGTAAATATAACAATCAGCAGGGGAAGCAGCCTCCCCTTCTTTTTCAGGGAGTGCAACCCCCCCCCCCCCCCCTTCTCTCTCTCTCTCCACACACACACACACACGCAGACTCTCTCTCTCTGTCTCTCTCATTGCAATTGCCCTTCATGGGATGATTAATGTGTTTTGACTTGACTTGACTCTACCTTCTCAGTCTCGAGCTCTCTCTTTCTGTCATCTTCTCTCTCTCTCTCTCTCTTTTTCCTCCCTCTCTCTCACACCACACACAAATGCATTTTTTGGTATTATTCCATGTGCTTCCACACCACCACAACCCCACTCTCTCTTTCTCCTTCTCTCTCCCTCTCTCTAACAGAGAAAGAGAGCTCACTGAGTTCAGTTCTCTCTCACTCTGTTCTCTCTCTCTCTCTCTGTTTATCTCTCTCTCTGTTTATCTCTCTCTCTCTCTCTCTCTCTCTCTCTCTCCGTCTTGTCTGTCCCTCCTCTTTCCTCCTCTATTTGTGTTAGTGCACATTTGTCTAGGTATGTGATTATGTCCTCATTTTTGCTGTCATTACTTTGGTATAAAACCTCCTTTGGGTTAAGAAATGACTGATAAAAGTCATTCTAGGAGAGCTTATTTTAGGGCAGAAATTGCTTAGTATGAAGAACTGAAATTAGTTGAAGGAGAGGCTGTTTGACAGGCCGGAATTGTTGAAAACCCTTCAGCTTCAGGGGTGTTGCCCCCTGACCCCCACTCTGCCCCTTGACCCTGCCAGGAGGCATTGTCCTCTGGACCCCCAAACCAGTTCAGGGAAAACTGCTTTTCCTCTGGTACCATGCCTGATACTGGGGTTATCTGTTGATACTGGGATTATCTGTTGATACTGGGATTATCTGTTGATACTGGGATTATCTGTTGATACTGGAGTTACCAGTTAACCATGCCTGATACTAGGATTATTTGTTGATACTGGAGTTACTAGTTAACCATGCCTGATACTGGGATTATCTGTTGATACTGGAGTTACCAGTTAATACTGAAGTTATCTGTGGATACTGGGGTTACTAGTTAATACTGAAGTTATCTGTGGATACTGGGGTTACTAGTTAATACTGAAGTTATCTGTTGATACTGGGGTTACCAGTTAATACTGAAGTTATTTGTTGATACTGGGGTTACTAGTCAATACTGAAGTTATCTGTTGATACTGGGGTTACCAGTTAATACTGAAGTTATCTGTTGATACTGGAGTTACTAGTTAACCATGCCTGATACTGGGATTATCTGTTGATACTGGAGTTACCAGTTAATACTGAAGTTATCTGTTGATACTGGAGTTACCAGTTAATACTGAAGTTATTTGTTGATACTGGGGTTACCAGTTAATACTGAAGTTATCTGGTGATACTGGAGTTACTAGTTAATACTGAAGTTATCTGGTGATACTGGAGTTACTAGTTAATACTGAAGTTATCTGTTGATACTGGGGTTACCAGTTAATACTGAAGTTATCTGGTGACTCTGATGTTACTTACCAATGGACACTGGGGCTATGTGTTGACACTGGGGCTGTATGTTAACGCTGGGGCTGTATGTTGACACTGGGGCTGTATGTTAACACTGGGGCTGTATGTTAACGCTGGGGCTGTATGTTAACGCTGGGGCTGTATGTTAACGCTGGGGCTGTATGTTAACACTGGGGCTGTATGTTGACACTGGGGTTGTATGTTGATGCTGGAGTGAGGGCCGCACATCTGCCATTCTACCAGCTGTCTGTCTGTCGCTGCTGTGTGGCCTGACTGACCCTGTGCCCTCTGTTGCAGGCTTCTACAGCAAGGCACGCTCCACCTACTTGGGGCAGGAGTCTGAGGGAAACCGCTTCATTCGCAGCAAAGACTTGTAGCTTCCCTCCCTCCCAGCAGATGTGGCGCTTCTTTGTTCTGTCTTCTGCTGAGTGGGCACTCCTGTGCTGAACTGCTCAGCTGATTTCTTGTGCCATAGTGTGTCTGTCAGTGTCAGCGTGTGCGCGCGCGTGTGTCTGTGTGTGAACATGTACACAAATGGTGACAGCTTTGTGAGCATATATTCAAACCATTTATTAGTTTGTTTTAACTCTTAGCATGTTTTTAACCGATTGATCAATTTATGCTCAGTCATTGTTGGATCTGCCTTTATGCCTGTCCTCTGTGTGTGTGTATGTGTGAGAATTACTGCTAGCGGAATGGGGGGGCAGGTGAATAGGACCTTTATTTAATCCAAGGATCATCATTCTGAATCTCACTTGCGACTGTGAGTCTGGGAGAGGTGAGTGTGGGGCCTCCACTGCTTTTTAAAAATATTATTATTATTACTTTTATTTCGAGGTTAATGGAATAAGCACTCATGTGCTTTTTTACATCCAGTAAATTTTGTCATCCGTTCCCATCGGCACACAGTGGCCTACTCTTCAGAAAAGCAGAACAGGTTTTAACATGTGCGCAAGATGTTCTGCGTGCGTTTGCACATGGGACCTTGGTTTTTAGTCTCATCCAAAGGACTTTTGACCAAAACAGACCTGGCGCAGAAGTGTTGACTTTTTTCTGAAATCTGTGTATACAGACATTTGAGAAAGTAAGGAAAATGTTATAAACTGGACCATGTTAAAGTGTGTGAAAAGAAAGAAAAATGTTATAAACTGGACCATGTTAAAGTGTGTGAAAAAGAAAGGAAAATGTTATAAACTGGACCATGTTAAAGTGTGTGAAAAAGAAAGGAGGTAGTGAATAGTACTCCTGGGGAAAACTTGGCTCCTTGGGAAGACATGACATTGTTATAGTGGAGTCTTCTCATTGGGAAGACTTTACACTGACATAGTGAAGACTGCCCCTAGGAAGACTTTACACTGATATAGTGCAGACTGCCCTAGGAAGACTTTACACTGACGTAATGCAGACTACTCCTAGGAAGACTTTACACTGACATAGTGAAGACTGCCCCTAGGAAGACTTTACACTGACGTAGTGCAGACTACTCCTAGGAAGACTTTACACTGACGTAGTGCAGACTACTCCTAGGAAGACTTTACACTGACGTAGTGCAGACTACTCCTAGGAAGACTTTACACTGACGTAGTGCAGACTACTCCTAGGAAGACTTTACACTGACATAGTGCAGACTACTCCTAGGAAGACTTTACACTGACGTAGTGCAGACTACTCCTAGGAAGACTTTACACTGACATAGTGAAGACTCCCTAGGAAGACTTTACACTGACGTAGTGCAGACTTGCCACACTAGGAAATTATGACACCACTGTAGAGAGACTACTCCTGTTACTTACATGGACTAGTTGGGATGCTTCCTGCTCGTTTTTCAGCACGACTTCTGGAAATATTTCTCTGTTACTTACTGGACATAGTTGGGATGCTTCCTGCTTGTTTTTCAGCAGGACTTCTGTTTGTATAAATGTATGTTTTAGTGCTGGAAAAAGACTATATCAAAGATGTGCATTATAACCAATAGCAGTTTTAAAGGAGAAGGGCAAGATATATGCCTGCTCCTTCTTCCTTCCTCATAAACAAATGTACATTTTTGTTGTTGATTTTAAAGACAGAGTGCACAAAGCTTGTTATTATTTTTCATTTTATTTGTTTAGATTAAGCATTTTTTATTTTTGTTTTTAAAGACAAAGTGCAAAAGGAATGTCATAATTTTTCATTTTATTTGTTGAGATTAATTGAGCACAAAATTACATAATGATATTGTATAATCAGGTGCAAGAAATGTATGCTAGTGGTGGTGTAGTAGCAGCAGTTGCGTTAGTAGTTGCTGTTGTTGTAGTTGTAAGTTGAGGCAAAATGTAAGCAATCTACATTGTTATCATTATTTCTGAGTGCAAGGAATGTGCTTTGTCATTTAAAAAATGTTAAGGATTAAAATTAGAATACCAATAAAGGCACCACTTTAATAATTAACGATTAAGCATCCGAATGCTACGCTACATGACAAAGATCAAATGGGAAGACAGAATCACGAATGAAGAACTATGGAGAATGTGGAAAGTTGATGATCTGAAGTCTGTAGCTAGTACCAATAGACTGTGCTGGTTTGGGCACGTTCAACGGAAAGCAGACCACATCATCAAAAGAGCAATGAACTTCGTAGTGGATGGAAAGAGACCAAAGGGAAGACCTAGCAAAACCTGGGCTGCCTGTATTGCAGATGATCTTAGAGAAAGGGGCATAAATAAGGAGGAAGCTCAAAACAGAGAGAGATGGAGAAGGCTCATCAATGTCAAACCTCCCCTGGGAGAAACATGACAAAAAACGAAGAAGAGGATTAAGCATCTGAAGGTGGTGGTTGTAGTAGTATCATCTGTTCTTCCCAAAAATGTACTCATGTCATCCTCCTTCCACTGACTACCCATGTGAAGAAAAGAATAAATTGTATACATGACATTCAGCTGTGGTCAGGATTTGTGAATGATCCGTGTGTCTGCCTCTTGTGTGAATGATCTGTCTGCCTCCAGTGTGAATGGTCCGTCTGCCTCCCACGTGAATGATCTGCCTACCTCCTGTGTGAATGATCTGTCTGCCTCTTGTGTGAATGATCTGTCTGCCTCTTGTGTGAATTATCGCAATGTTTCTTGTGTGAATGATCTGCCTCTTTCTTTTGTGAATAATATGGTTTTTCCTGTGAATTATCTGTTTTGTTTCTAAATTATTGGTTTCTTTTGTGAATGATCTGTCCAGTCTGAATGATCTGTCCAGTCTGTCTCTTTTTGGACAAAGTCTGTTAACTTCTTGTGTGTGTGGATGTGTTGCTGTTGCTTTTATTTTGTGGATGTGTGATTGAGCCACCACCCTGTTTTACATGGCTGTCCATTTCAGCTGTAAAGCAGCATCTTTAGTAGACCAGAGAGCTATCGCAGAACCTGACCCAATGTTGACCTGGCGCCGACCACGCTGCAGTCTGACTGCTTTCTCCGAGGGGCAGGGCCTGTTTTCTCTTTTTACAGAGGTGGATGCCTTCCATTTGTGCCGTCTTTCACACTTGTGTGTGTGTGTGTGTGTGTGAAGATTTTTTGGATCAGTATTATTTTTGAGTGTGTCTAGATAGTGTGCTTTGTGAAATTATAGTCACATGTACTTTATAGTCACGTGTGCTGTTGGTGCACGAGGCCTATTTGGTTTTGAATGACCAGCAGTACCAAGTTGTGTACTGAGCAGCTTGGTTCTAGCCTTACTTCAGATAGCTAGACTAGCAGTGCTCCCTGTGTGGCTGGCTGTGTAGGTGCGCAATGCCCATGCTATGTTCTTCACAGTTACACGCGTGTACATTTCTTCTTCTTCTTTTCATTGTGATATGATTTTCATCCAAACAGTGTGCTGTTTTTGTAAGCTAGGACTTTGGGAGTGTGTGCGCGCATGCATGTGTGGGTATGCGCATGCATATGCATGTCATTGTGTGTGTGTGGGTATGCATATGCATGTCATTGTGTGTATGTCCAGATACAGCCAATGAACAGACGACCAATGTATTGTGTCGTATTTGTGGTGATCAAGTTTTACGTTATCAAAAAGATGAGGGAATAAAAGCGAGTTCTGTAGGTTTTTTTCTTTTTTAAAAAAGACTTTCTAGAGCACACACACATGCGTGCGCGCATGTGTACCGTTTTTGTCAATGGGATATTAACCTCTTAACTGCCCAGTGCAAGTGCACCCTATATGCCGGGGAATAAAATTCTTATGTACCACTGCTATGTTTATATCCCTCTTACTCAGAAACTACTACATGAATATTCCTGATAGTCTACCCAATGACAGTATATATATCGTAGATTACTTCAAGGCAAGCTCAAATTAGTTAGCATGATATTTCACTGCAAAAATATATTTAAAATGTAAAAAATCGACCAAAAATATGATTTCTTCATCAACACTGTCATTCTGAGTACCCCCCATCTCAATAACGTCAAACATATGTCTAGGCCAAATCTCATTCATTGTTTTTTAAATACACGATCTCCTGAATCATACCCGATCGTTTTCATCACTGTTAGATAAATCTAGAGTTTTATTTGCCACTTTTACAGCTGTTTTAAGTTACTGATGCCTTCAACAAGAAGTGTCAGCAATTTTGAACAAGAACTTCCCAAGCAGTCATGCATAAAAACACAAAATACGAGTGAAAAAACGATCGTTTTTGCAGCTCAATGTTGCCAAGCAACAGGAGAGTGATCTTCATTAGTTTTGGAGTTCTTTCCCTTTAACTGTAGTCAAGGAAGCAGTCTTGTTTACTTTGGTTCGACATCCCGGAAATTTTCCGGGTTGTTGGCGTATAGGGTGCACGTTTAGCCCCGGAAAATTTCCGGGGTAAGGCAGTCTAGTGGTTAATGTAGTAGTTTTATTTTTTAAGTATCATCAAGATCAAAGACAAAGCCAGTTTTGTGACAAATGTGTGCTTACTGTGATGGATGCGTTACAGTGCATTATTCATTGGATTAATTCCTCTTAAAATAGAATGGCAAGGTAGGAACATTTCGTAATTTGTATCGATTTCTCTCACACCCATGTGCAGCATGCCAGGCTGCGATTGTTCACTAAATGCAGGAGTGCACCATTATTTTGGGGGAGGGGGGGGTCTAGAATAGAAAGCTGTATGCTACATCACTCTAGGACACAGATCAGCAGACACAACACTCCGACTTCAAAGGCTGCAGTGTTATGTAAAAGTGTTATGTAAAAAGGAAAACGCTTGACTTCAAAGGCTGCAGCATTATGTACAAAGAAAACAAAAGCAAACAACACTTCAGTAGGTAGTTGAGCTGACTGAGTAAATCAACACTGACAGACTTGCGCAGGGTCTTCAGGTGAGGGTGACCGTAATGGAGAAATGAATCTGATTATGATGGAGTCATACGCTCAAAGGTTATAGCAATAAAAATTATGATACACACAGCACATGCACTTGGATTTTAGGTATGTCCATGTGTGTTCAGAAGTCTGCTCTGAACATTAGAATGAGTTACCAAACTTTATGCCTGTCATATGCAGTATGAGTAAAGGAAAACCCGGTCATGTTTGTTATCGTTAGGGCCACACATTTTAGTACATGAACAGTTCAGCCACATTCAATTCACTGGACTTGTGGCATTCTGACAGGGCGTATTAATGAGAAACCAGACGCCCTATTTAGACAAGCTGATAAGGCAGGCCCCTCAATGCATTGCTATCGCATTGCACTCACAGACTCCAGGACCAGTGGAGAAAAGCAATAGCGAGTATAACCTGACCACTGTCTGCAACGCCCTGTGCTCCAGCTTTCTCTGTGCTCAACAGCTTCTCTGTGCTCCACAGCTTCTCTGTGCTGCTCAAACAGCTTCTCTGTGCTGCTCAAACAGCTTCTCTGTGCTGCTCAAACAGCTTCTCTGTGCTGCTCAAACAGCTTCTCTGTGCTGCTCAAACAGCTTCTCTGTGCTGCTCAAACAGCTTCTCTGTGCTGCTCAAACAGCTTCTCTGCGCTGCTCAAACAGCTTCTCTGTGCTGCTCAAACAGCTTCTCTGTGCTGCTCAAACAGCTTCTCTGTGCTGCTCCAGCATCCTTCTCTGGCTGCTCAAACAGCTTCTCTGTTCTCTGCTCAAACAGCTTCTCTGTTCTTGCTGCAAACAGCTTCTCTGCGCTGTAACGCTCTGGTGCTCAAACAGCTTCTCTGTGCTGCTCAAACAGCTTCTCTGTGCTGCTCAAACAGCTTCTCTGCGCTGCTCAAACAGCTTCTCTGTGCTGCTCAAACAGCTTCTCTGTGCTGCTCAAACAGCTTTGATTCTCTGTCTGGCCAGCTTGCCCTTTCTGACCCTGGCATAGCTGGAGGGGATGGGTGGGAAGGTGAGGCACAGTTATTTCCCTTCTTTTGTCTAACTAGATGTTCTGCTCTGCGCAGCTGTTTTTAGGGAACTTTACCCTGGTGTTCACATTAGTACTGACTCCATTCTCCCGAATGTCCTTTGGATGAGATTATTACCCAAGACCCTGTGTGCAAATGCACACAGAACTATTTGCACACACGTTAAAAGCCCGTCCGCTTTTCAGAAGAGCAGGCCATTTCATGCTGATGGGAATGAGTGGCAACATTTTTTAAAATGCATGCACACAGGTGTTGCATACAGACACCATCTGCAAAGTCATAATGCGGATAATGGTGGGTAAAAACGTCACATATCCCAAAACCTCACCATTGCTTTTGTTGGTTTTATTCTGGTTTCTTGCCTAGAGCTCTGAGGTTCACCAACGGTGAGACTTTGTGTATGCGACGGTTTTTGCCCACCTTTCAGGTAGCCATTTTCCGACTTTGGGGAGCCACCATTGATGAACCTCTCATCTCTACCTGGGGAACAACAACAAAACATTCTCACTACAAATTCATGTCGAGTCTTTTGCTATAGTTACTTGCTCTTGAAGTTGAAAGATGAACCTCTGACTAATGTCAGGACATCCTCACTCTCTCCAGCACACAACCACAAAGGCAGCAAGGACTGGTTAGTGATACAGGTTGTTTTACTTACAGAGGCTCCTCTTCCCCCACACTTCCATCATGATTCCAATGTTGAACACATGGACAATGCAAGCTTATGATTGGTGGGAGAAAGGAAAAAAAAAGACTTGAACATGACAGTCAGAAACTACCTCCACAGCATAATGCCATGTTCACAAACTAATACAATAGTCACAAAATAATGCAGTAGACAAAGGACAGCATGATAACATAAAGAAATGCCATTTTTACAGGACAGAATAATGCAATGAATATTCAAGAGAAGACCATTTCACACAATATTCACAGGACAGCATACTGCCACACTGACAACAATGTGCACTCTTGTCTGATGTCAGTCGGTCACTTTTCTGACCATAATTCAGCAGGGGGCCAGTGGCATAGCCACATTTTCTGACAATGCAAGCTAGATACTGCCTGACATCAAATGGCTGATGTCAAATCATGTTTGTGACAAAGCTGTTGACCTCTTGCTTTTTCCAAGATGCCTACAAGGCCTGTACTATACAAAGCAAGGGGTCCACAACAGTGCGGGCACACTGACCTCATGATTTTTAAAAAAGGATTTTCACTAGCTGTGATCGTGCTTACAGCTAAGTGGCTGACAATTTTGTGGACAAACTGACCTCATGATTTCTCTGAAGATTTTCAGTAGCTTGGATAGTGCTTAAAGCACAAGGGCTGACGATATGTCAACAAGCTGACCTCATGACCCCCTGAAGGTTGACCAGTACTGACCACTGTGAAAAGAAGACTTCTTCTTCAGACCTATGACCAACGCTACAACAGCCTCTTTAAGTTTTTACATCAACACTATAAGCACTCTCGATATACATCCACCACATGGGACTTCTTAGGACCCATTGAGATTGGCAGCATACAACATTCCTGCTTATGTGGAGAGAAGTTCCACAGCCCTTCAGAGTCCAGCAGACCTCAGCCAGTCTCCAGCAGATTGTTGATAGTCCCCAAGAGTATCACAGATTTCAATTCCCATGAAATTTTACTGTCCCCAGAAATCGTGAAGGGTCCCCACAGAGTCGGCAGGAAAAGGTTAGGTATTCCAGCAACACAATCTCCAAGAGTAGTTTACAACTATTAGCATCTATACTGCATACCACAGAAAGGATTCATAAAATAACTGCTTTAACTTTTCAAAGCTGTTGCTGGAAGTGGAACTTTCCTAACGTGCTACAGCGCAGTGGCCAAGACAGCCGCTGGCCTGCTGCCTTACCCGCTGCAGCGTGCGTCACTGTAGTGGGTCACAGCGGGGTGTGCGGAGACTGACACATGACACCCTGGCCACCATGGCAGCAAGTCACACATGCTTGATGCACAGACAAAGACACACACACCTGGGCCAAAACTACACCGAATCACACAATTCTTGAAGCACAGAGACTGACATATCTACACCCTGGCCAGAGTCCTGCCTACATGCCTGCTGTACAGTCAGAGACTGACACGGCATATCACACCCTGGCAAGGACCGATGCACAGACGCTGACAGAGATAGGTGTGTGCCCCAGAGGAAGCCCCCAAAGCTCCAGACTGGCAGCTTTGTGACCAATCAGAATCAAAGTGACCGTTACTTAACAGGCAGTAAGCAGGGCCACACTCCACTACTCTACAGTAAAGAAAGAGGATTTGACAGCAAAGCCAGAAGGGTTGGGGTTTTATTAACAACAAAAACCATTCTCTTCCATTCAGAGACATGTAAAAAAACAACAACAAAAAACCAACCAAAATATGGAGTGGGGTTGTGGAGATTTGACCCTCCCCTACATGATCTGAGAACTCCTGAGTAGCTGTACACTCAGGCTGCTGACAGGCTGGCGATAGCACAATGACATGTCACACAACTGGCAATCACACACAATGACATGCCACATAACTGGCAATCACACACACACTATGACATGCCACACAGCTGTGTACAACACAACACAACACAACTCAACACTTTCACAGCAGTATCAGAGACTGGCCACATGGCACTTTGTTGTTTGACCAGTATAGGCGCACTTGTACTGTATACATCATAGGTAAAGGTACATAATATGTGATGCTCCACCACTTTACTATGAGTCACATTGCACCAGAGGCCAATTTTCAGTTATTAACATATTAATCTGCAATAAATCAGCTACTCAATACAGAAAACCAATCATAAATCGGAAACTTCTATCAAAAGTTATTACAAATTGATGTCATAGTCGGCCAAAAGTGACAAAATGAGAAATTGAAAAGTTTTGCATTGCAATAGGTGGTCAGAATGAGGGCTTGGATGTTTTCTACATGCGTTTTTAAAGTAAAAGGAACACTTTTACGCCTTGATACTTCAGTACAAGGTAGAAAAATGGCTTTAGTTTTATAATCAATCAAAATTTCGTGCACCATTCTTAACAACTCCAAGCTCACCATTCATCTCTTAGCAACATCAAACTCACCCACCGTTCATCTCTCAGCAACATCAAGCTTACCATTCTTAGCAACATCAAGCTTACCATTCATCTCTTAGCAACATCAAGCTCACCGTTCATCTCTTAGCAACATCAAGCTTACCATTCATCTCTTAGCAACATCAAGCTTACCATTCATCTCTTAGCAACATCAAGCTTACCATTCATCTCTTAGCAACATCAAGCTTACCATTCATCTCTTAGCAACATCAAACTCACCGTTCATCTCTTAGCAACACCAAGCTCACCTCTTAGCAACATCAAGCTTACCATTCATCTCTTAGCAACATCAAACTCACCGTTCATCTCTTAGCAACATCAAGCTCACTGTTCATCTCTTAGCAACACCAAGCTCACTGTTCACCTCTTAGCAACACCAAGTTCACCGTTCACCTCTTAGCAACATCAAGCTCACCGTTCACCTCTTAGCAACACCAAGCTCACCGTTCACCTCTTAGCAACATCAAACTCACCGTTCATCTCTTAGCAACACCAAGCTCACCGTTCACCTCTTAGCAACACCAAGCACTTGTATCTCCTAGCAACACGAGCACATGATCGTAACCCCTGGCAATACCAAGATGACGTTTACGTTTCATTTCCAAGTAACACCCTGTGTCACCTAGCCACACCAAGCCTGTCCTTCTGACACCGCCACCAGGAACATCACCTCATGGTTGTGACAGACACCGCACACCACCACCAGGAACATCACCTCATGGCTGTGGCAGACACCGCACACCACCACCAGGAACACCACCTCATGGCTGTGACAGACACCGCACACCACCACCAGGAACACCACCTCATGGCTGTGGTAGACACTGCCACCAGGAACACCACCTCATGGCTGTGGCAGACACCGCACACCGCCACCAGGAACACCACCTCATGGTTGTGGCAGACACCGCACACCACCACCAGGAATACCACCTCATGGTTGTGACAAACACCACCACCAGGAACACCACCTCATGGCTGTGACAGACACCGCCACCAGGAACATCACCTCATGGCTGTGGCAGACACCACACACCGCCACCAGGAACACCACCTCATGGTTGTGGCAGACACCGCACACCACCACCAGGAACATCACCTCATGGCTGTGGCAGACACCGCCACCTCATGGTTGTGACAGACACCGCCACCAGGAACACCACCTCGTGGTTGTGACAAACACCGCACACCACCTCATGGTTGTGACAAACACCGCCACCAGGAACACCACCTCATGGCTGTGACAAACACCACCACCAGGAACACCACCTCATGGCTGTGGCAGACACCGCACACCACCACCAGGAACATCACCTCATGGCTGTGGCAGACACAGCCACCAGGAACATCACCTCATGGCTGTGGCAGACACCGCACACCACCACCAGGAACACCACCTCATGGCTGTGGCAGACACCGCACACCACCACCAGGAACATCACCTCATGGCCGTGGCAGACACCGCCACCAGGAACATCACCTCATGGCTGTGGCAGACACCGCACACCACCACCAGGAACACCACCTCATGGCTGTGGCAGACACCGCACCACACCAGGAACATCACCTCATGGCCCTGGCAGACACCGCACAGCTCTGAACACACCACTCCCTGTGCACACCGGATTCACTTCAGTTGATTCACTTTTGTCATAACATGTTGCTAACAATCATTTTTCTTCATTTCACTTCAGCGACTTGACCACCCTCCACTACTGTTTGTTGCTGTCAGGAATTTTTTTTTCCTATCCCAGCAGTGGCATTATCCCACTCCACCACTGCTTGTTGCTAACAGTGTGTATTCTTTTGATATTACACAGCTTTCCGGGTATTCTCTCCTTTTTTTGTGTGTGCTTCATCTTCTGTGATGTTTCTAGCCTGCAGTTGTTCCCATGTCAGTCATGATGATCAATCTGCCCAAGCCATACCTAGCTTTGTTGTGTTGCATCCCCATGAGGCCACCAGCTGCAGGGACCCTGCACTACTGCTGGGTCACTTTTGTGGTGTTTAGAGAAGCCCGTTCTGAGCTAACGTATGCAGGACACCACCAAATAAGCCCCCTTGTGATGACAATAACTGCATATAGACAAAGCCAGACTAATAAGTCTTGATTCTGCGTGGAAGATGCCCCATATAACAAAATTTTCAACTGAAGAATACGTGTGGCAAGTACTACTCTCAGCATCAACGAAACATCTACCTCACTTCTGTGGCCATAGGTTGAAATGGCAAATTTCCTTGACAATAGTCAAGAAGAGGAAACTGAAGATGGAACAGCCCTTCACATATCACCTTGCAAAGCACACAGCCCAGCAAAGAAACTAGAGGCAGACAGACTCAAACAAACAAGCCAGTAGGTAACATCACTGAACAGACACAAAAGAGCTTTCCTCTGCCTCAGATATTTGATTTGAGTGCAAGCGCTTCGATTTGTTTGTTTTTTACAAGATTCAGCGCTATATAAATTCCATATATTATTATTATTATTATTATATTGGCACACAACTGACACAAATGGAGAGAGAGGTGGATTTATCAGTGCAACTTCACCACTTTCAGATAAGATACTAGTGTAGTTGTAGTGTAGAAGCAGTCTTCTCATTGCCTGGTGCTAACAACTTTTGCTATTCATTTCATTGACCTTACAATGTTACTTTTACTTGTGGATAGCAAAGATCACTTTCCATGTCATTGACTTTACCATCATGTTACCATTACTTTTTGATAATGATGGTTATTCTTAATTTTTTGCATGAACCTTATCACAGTTTCACAACATACGCACAGGGCAAGACACAGCAACAAGACAATCCATACATACTTTCACACAGAGGCAGAAAACACACACACAAACACAGAGCAAGAGCACAGGATACAGACAAGTACACGACAGTGCAAAAAATGTGTACATAACCCTTTCATCCTTATCTATCCCTGTAAATTCCATCAAGCCAAAAACACCAATCAACATCAGTTTGAACACCAAATAACAACAGCATTTCACAATACAAACAAAACACATGTACCTCTTCTAAATTCACAGGCTACAAAAATGCAAAATATCTAAAACAAAATGAGAAATATAAAAAAGTTGGGACAAAATGATTTGATAAGTCGCCAACTTGCTCTTTCAGCACCCAGGTATACTGACTGACTCCCAAACCAGGGATCTTGACAGAGGAAGCCAGGTCACCAGTTAGGTACAAGGACTAAGCCCTACACCCAGGCAGTCAACTCACTGCAGTCGCAGTCAAGTTTATACTAAAAGTTATTTTGAGACGTACTATTTTGACCACTATTAAAAAATTCAGCAAATGTAATAAAAATGATAAAACCACACGTATTACAAATCAATTAATTTTTTAAAATGAAGTCAAAGAATGAAAACACAACAAACTCAACCCAACCCTGACACACCTGCATGCTTTCCTTGACAAATAGGTATCTAACAGCTCTGTCCACACACAAAAGAATGTTTTGATTTCACACACAGCAAACCATCCTCAGTTTCAGGAATTTGTTTTGAAATAAACAATGTCCATATTTACTGAAAAACCAATAGCTTCTTTTCTGGTGCCAGCATCTTTTCTGGGAAGAACCTATAACAGTGAGAAGCACAATGACTCAATCTTTCCCTGATACAGAACCACTGCAGGGGCTTTTCTCTATTGCCACAAGCAGCATGCACATCCCTGCTGATGTGGTGTTGGCAGTTTTATTCATTATCCAAACCACCTGCAAAACACAGTTCCATTATGCTTTTTAATTAAGCAAAATGACTTGGAACAGGCTGGAGCTGTGATGCCATTTTCCACAAAGGTAACTGATCATAAAAACTGCGCGTGTGGTGGTGTCATTAAGTGTTTCTCTTGTTGTCAACTGGATTAAGATGCTCAACAGTGCCAACCTAGTCCAAAAGAAACTGGAAATGATTATTATCTCCATGGAGCAAGTCCGTTTTTTGCCAGCAAAAACCTATTAACACCACATACACTCGGCGAGCAGGTGGGGCGGGATACCCCAACAAGGGCGGCTTTGTTTTAGCATCACCAGTGACCCTGAACTCCAGGTGAACTGAGAAAGAGGAGCATGTGCCGCCAAACTGTGGAAGATCAATTATTTATTACTTTGGTTTCACAGCAACTGACCTCACAGCTGATGTCAGATGGTCACAACAGACCAACAAGTGACCAGGCGCTGAAACCAGTGGTGGTTCTTCTCAAACACTGGGGAAATGTCATCTTCACAGGGTCATCCACTGTACGAGTCACACCACTCATGCTCTTCAAGCACATCACAGACAAAATCACCCACATCACAGTGAAACAACAGCTACTCACCTCACAGCACAACTCTGGCAAAAAGGAAACCCCCTCCAAAAATACCAATGTGTTTACAGGGACAACAGGAGGAGTGCTGTAACCTAAGCAGTGGCTGGACAGAACAGGGACAACAGGAGGAGTGCTGTAACCTAAGCAGTGGCTGGACAGAACAGTATTGGAAACTTCAGGTTCTCTCCTGCCAGAAGGCTGAAGATGGCGCCCATCTCCCCCTCCCCACAGAGGGCAGGCAGGCAGGCAGGTACTCACCGACAAAATGGAGAAGCCATTACTGGATCACCAGTCCACAAGACCGCCATGTGGTCTCACACTGAAGTTGTAGGAAGCAAAGACAATGTGCTTTCCTCTCTATCATTCACTGACCAAAACAGGCAGCTGTGAGCAAAGCCAGCTACAGCAGTGACAGTGACCAACCACAGCTACAGCAGTGACAGTGACCAACCACAGCTACAGCAGTGACAGTGACCAATCACAGCTACAGCAGTGACAGTGACCAACCACAGCTACAGCAGTGACAGTGACCAACCACAGCTACAGCAGTGACAGTGACCAACCACAGCTACAGCAGTGACAGTGACCAACCACAGCTACAGCAGTGACAGTGACCAACCACAGCTACAGCAGTGACAGTGACCAACCACAGCTACAGCAGTGACAGTGACCAACCACAGCAGACACCAGCTTTCTATCAGAGGATGTAGCCGTGAACAGATCAAGAAATGACAGATTGCACATGCCAAGTTCTTTAAGACCACACGAACAGACAGAAAAGTTGGTACCTGTAACACACTAAGGTCATATTTTATCCCCCATTTTCAGATTTCATGGTGAGGTCAGAGTGTTCTATTGTCAGTTTTTCAAGATGGGGGTCAGTGTGTGCAGACTATTTATCGCTATAACCCATGTACCAACACAGGCCTGACAATGGAGTTCCCTGTGGACTGACTGCTGAAGCCTCACCACATGCTGCAAGTGTCCACGTGTCTGTCAGCTACGTCGTGTGACACAAAGCAGGCTATCTTTTCACACACACGTTTGATCTTCTACGTGCATAGCTGCATCGTGCAGGTTAAGGCACTGGCAGGACTGTACAGAAGATGATTTGGAAGATCATACAAATCTCCATGTGTAATCTGCCAGGTACCAGCAAGAACTGAACCAGTGACTGACGACGATACTACTACAAGTCTGTAGGACTAGAAAACAGTTTCCATACACCACTAGCCCCCTTGGAACAGCTGTCCACCACAAGGAAAGAAAGATAGATTTTTGAACTCTTGGGAAAGAAACCTTTGGCTGGCTGTAATATGGCAATGATGTTATGGTATAATATGGCATTGATGTGAATACTGTGACAGTGATGTTATGATCTAATATGGCAGTGACATGATTTCATACCCCATGTAGAAGTGATGATTGACCTGCTACGACACTAATGTTAAAATCAAATATGGCATATGACCTCACACGACACTGATGTTACAACCTAATTTCAGTGATGCTATGTCTCAACACCGCATTCACATGACAGCTTCACAGTAATGGTAATCCTACCATGACTATTGTTCAATAATAAATGACGTGACAATGACCACATAATTTGACACAATGATTCTGTATAGGCTGCCACTGACAGTTTGGACGATCCCAAACTCAACTTGCTTGCTCTCGCTCTCTCTCACGCACGCACACAAACACACACCCACACAGAGTACCATTTCTTCATAAATACATATTAACAAATTATACTCTGTGCTGTGGAGGCCCAAAATACTCTCCTTCACACTCTACACGACTCAACCTTGGTGTTTACAACAGATCGGATGGTGTCAGAGGACACACACACACACACGTACGTACACTGGGAGTCCATAGAACCCCGTCATAGAAAGCAAAAGATACAGATCAAGCAATGTACATCACATGAATTAAAATGACAAGGCTCCGAACACACCGCCATGTGTTGATGTGGCTGTAGCAGAAGACATGGCCGATGACCTCACTTCACACTGACAACACAGAGCAATGTCCATGACCTCTACGGCTGTCTGCAGGCGCTGTAACCACGACAGCAGCAGCAGCAGGACCAAGAACTCTACCGCTTCTTGCCTCCCCTGGAGAAGGAGGGCCGGGCCACATACTGGTCCTCCTCACTCAAACTCCTCGTCCTCATCGCTGTCCACCTCCTTCAGGGACTTCCTGGCCGACCTCGAGGCTGACCTGGGGGTGCGTGCTTCAGGGGCAGGGGTCGCCTCTCCTCCTCCTCCTCCCTTCCTGCCCCCCCCCCCCTTCCTGGGCGTGCTGACCTTGGCCTTGCTCTCCCCCCCTCGTCCACCTCCCCCTTTTCGGGCAGGAGGAGGGGCCTTCTCCTCCTCCACCTCATAAAAGTCTCCTTCTTCTTCTTCCTTCTTCCTCTTCCTTCTTCCTCCTCCTCTTTCTCAGGCTCTGGGGCTCTGGCAGGGCGTGTTCTCCTGGCTGCTGGCGGGCTCCTGGCTGCCGCTGCTGCAGGGCTCCTGCTGCTCCTGCTGGCAGGGGGCTGAGAGCGACTGACGGAAGGGGGCTTCCTCTCTTCCTTCTTGGCTGCCTGGGTCACCAACGGAGGCTGTCTGGGGGGCTTGGCTGGCTGCTGCCGCCTGCCGGCCTTTCTTGGCAGGAGTGGGGGTGCTCTCCCCTCTGCTGCTGCTGCTGCTGCCTCGGCTCCTGTCCCGACGTCTGGCTGCCTGGGTCTGGACTTTGGGGGGAGAGGCTTTCGCTGCAATTTTCTTGGGGGGTGGGGCAGGTCGCCCTCGGGATTTAGTGGGTCTGGGGGTGTAACTTTTCTCCTCCTCCTCTTCCTCCTCTTCTGAGGATTCTTCCTCCACCTCTTCCTCCTCCTCACTGCTTTCCTCGACATACTTGCTTTTCTTGGCGGCTGCTGGCTGGCGTCTGCTGTGGCTGACCTTGCTTCGTCCTGTGGGCGCTGGAGGCATCTTCTTCTTCTTGTAGGTGGCGCTGAAGTCCAGCTGCGTTTTCTCCAGGGGCGCGCGCCGCCCCGACTTTGTCTGGCGGATCACGTAGACCTCTTCTTGCCAGTGCCCGGTTCATAGCCCTCACCCTCCTGCTCCTCATCCTCATCGTCATCCTCATCCCCAGCCAGCACTGCAGGAGAGGGCATGAACTGCTCCACCAACTGAAAGCTGCCACTCATCCCAATGCCACTGATACGTCTGCCAACACACAGAACAGATAATGATGATAGCAAGTCATCACAGCGTACACCTTTACCACTGACCACAATATACCACTATGACACTGATACGTCTGCCAACACACAGAACAGATAATGATGATAGCAAGTCATCACAGCGTACACCTTTACCACTGACCACAATATACCACTATGACATTGATACGTCTGCCAACACACAGAACAGATAATGATGATAGCAAGTCATCACAGCGTACATCTTTACCACTGACAACAATATACCACTATGACACTGATACGTCTGCCAACACACAGAACAGATAATGATGATAGCAAGTCATCACAGCATACACTTTACCACTGACAACAATATACCACTATGACATTGATACGTCTGCCAACACACAGAACAGATAATGATGATAGCAAGTCATCACAGCATACATCTTTACCACTGACAACAATATACCACTATGCCATTGATACGTCTGCCAACACACAGAACAGATAATGATGATAGCAAGTCATCACAGCGTACACCTTTACCACTGACAACAATATACCACTATGACACTGATACGTCTGCCAACACACAGAACAGATAATGATGATAGCAAGTCATCACAGTACACCCTTTACCACTGACAACAATATACCACTATGACACTGATACGTCTGCCAACACACAGAACAGATAATGATGATAGCAAGTCATCACAGCATACACTTTACCACTGACAACAATATACCACTATGACATTGATACGTCTGCCAACACACAGAACAGATAATGATGATAGCAAGTCATCACAGCGTACACCTTTACCACTGACAACAATATACCACTATGACATGATACGTCTGCCAACACACAGAACAGATAATGATGATAGCAAGTCATCACAGCGTACACCTTTACCACTGACAACAATATACCACTATGACACTGATACGTCTGCCAACACACAGAACAGATAATGATGATAGCAAGTCATCACAGCATACATCTTTACCACTGACAACAATATACCACTATGACACTGATACGTCTGCCAACACACAGAACAGATAATGATGATAGCAAGTCATCACAGCATACATCTTTACCACTGACAACAATATACCACTATGACATTGATACGTCTGCCAACACACAGAACAGATAATGATGATAGCAAGTCATCACAGCATACATCTTTACCACTGACAACAATATACCACTATGACATTGATACGTCTGCCAACACACAGAACAGATAATGATGATAGCAAGTCATCACAGCATACACCTTTACCACTGACAACAATATACCACTATGACATTGATACGTCTGCCAACACACAGAACAGATAATGATGATAGCAAGTCATCACAGCATACATCTTTACCACTGACAACAATATACCACTATGACATTGATACGTCTGCCAACACACAGAACAGATGATAATAGCAAGTCATCACAGCATACACCTTTACCACTGACAACAATATACCACTATGACATTGATACGTCTGCCAACACACAGAACAGATAATGATGATAGCAAGTCATCACAGCGTACACCTTTACCACTGACAACAATATACCACTATGCCACTGATACGTCTGCCAACACACAGAACAGATTATAATAGCAAGTCATCACAGCATACACCTTTACCACTGAGAACACACAGCGCGCCTATACAGCAGCGCTCAGTCAAAGGTTCAGGCAGAGTGCTAAAATTAGAGCCCCCCCCGACCTTTTTACCCCCACACCCCTCCCATTTCTTCACCCCTTCCCTTCCCCCTCCTCACAGCATCTCAAGCCTAGTAGCACGTACACATGCTCGCGCGGCAGGCCTAAGACTAAGGCTACAGATCTGGGCTGGGTTAGACCTACAGGAGACAAGCCCGCTGCGTGCGTGCGTGCGGCCTGCCTATCCTCTTAACACACACAGGCACTAAGCCTAGGCTAGATTTAGACAGCAAACAGACAAGATTTTGCCCAAATTTGAGCCCTTCAAAACTGATGAACACGTATCCTAAATACAACAAAAGTTGATTCAGCTTAAAAAATCAAACATTAACATTACATACCTGACTTTGCCAAAGTGAAACTTAAACAATTTCAGGAGGAAATATGCGATCAATTTACGTCACTAGCACAGAAATTATCACTCTCAATACTAAACAAAGAAGAGCTATCTGGTGAGAACATCCAATCTATCTGTTATTTTGGTTTATAACGCCAACACAAAAAAGCTGTACTTGTTCAAATTCACGTCTCCACAATAACAAGAGAACACTGCACTGAACACACCTGAATGTAGCGCTGAAGAAACTGATAAACGTATCACAAAGCACTTAAAAGTTGGAAATGAAAAATCCATGTAGCCACTTTTCCCACTGAAACAGTGGAAAGAACGCCACGTTATCTTGATGGCGCCAAACTGGACCATTGCATCTGGTCCGTGCCAGAGCTAAAAATAAGCACATCAGGGGTAAAGTTCCAGCGTCTAAGTGCAGCAGAAAATGGGGGAAAACGACTGCCGTGAACAATATACCACTATGATAAAGAGACCTTTGCCAACACATCCCGATAACAAAAAGTGATCACCACACATATCTAACAGCTGATTACAAATCACCAATAACCACAGAAAATGACCATAGTTCACTTGTCTTTACCACCAACTGCAAAACATGCAATAACGCCGATACATCTACCATCACCGATGAATAAAAACAGTAGGGAGACGTCACAGCACCTATCTGCACCACTTTCCACACCTCTAATGGCCCCTCACAGACCTGCCCTTCACTATAAAATAGTATCAAGTCATTACAGCCCATACTCTTGTCCACTACACGGCCGCTCAAACAGGAAAATCCCAACTCTTTAGTTGGCGGCTGGAACTTGCACTCCTAACCTAAATTCCATCTGGCTGCTATCTAGGCACCGCGCGGTCAGGGGTCCAAGTCCAGCATCTCGCCATGCTAGTACACATTCCTTCTTTGCTGTCTATTAGCAACTGGGCAAATTTATATTTGAAAGGCATTTTTTACCATAGGCTGCCGGATTCCCTACAATTTTTACAGTGTTCATACTTCAGTGAACAAAACTTCAATACTTGCTTTACTTGTTTGTGGTGACTGTTGTGCAGCCTTTTTTGGTAACTATTTTTAAAGCATTTCTTTACAAACACGGTGTCTTCCAAGAAACAGAGGGCTGAGTATCAGCTTGTTCCTGATTTTCACAGGCAAAGCATCTTTATCTGTGAGAAATTCTGTGGATTTTTCTTCTAATCAAGACGTTCTCTTTTGCATGTGCCGTTTGTATTATGTGAACCTTTTACTTGATGGCGTAGTTTGTTAATAGTTTGTTTGTTTGAAAGCTACTGTGTTTGCTTGTGCTTTGTTGGTGTATTTAAAGTTCACTTAGTTTGTATCAGCACTTGTCTGAGCGTCAACCATGTGTGTATATATTCGTGCGTGAGTGCAGTGTGTGTGCGCATGCGTGTGTGTACGTACGCACGTATGTGTGTATGTGCCCCCGTGTGTGTGTGTGCATGCGTGTACGTACGCACGTATGTGTGTGTACCCGTGTGTGTGTGTGTGTGTGTATGTGGTATGTGATGGGCCACAGCAACTACATGTGTTTCCTGGCTGTGTGTCACTATCAAGTTGTTAGTTTTCTCAACAACTATCATCATCCTTATCATAATTTCCTTTTCATTAAGGTTTGGTGTTTTTGTTTTTGTGTGTTGTTTTTTGTTGTTATTGTTTTTTTTATCTTAGATGGCTTGACAAAAAAAACGCAAGTGTTTTACTTATTCAATGTACCATCTGGAAATAAAAGTTTGACTTTGACATGTAAATACAAGAAGACGGGCAAGGCACACATGTGCTTGAGAAAACTAGGCCTATGTGCAATTTGTTCTTTTCTTCACATCACGGAAGTAGATACGATTTTGATCACAATATTTTGTATTGTGTCAGAAACATCAGTGAAATAATAATCTGAGTCATTTGCGAGCTATTTTTGCCTGATGACAGTAGGATATTGTCAAGACATTTGTTTTCTACTGTGTTCTCGGGGCTATAATTATGAGCTGTACTGGAACTGGCTCATGAACAAACCTTCAGCTGTAGCAAGGATACTGCTAAAAGCTGATGAAACAGTGGACTGTGTATGTGCTGTATGGCCTGACCGTGCAGTAGTGTTTACAGTGAAGCCAGATAGGCTAGCCGACACGAATGACTGCCTGACTCGCACCACGCTCTCCATCACCCCGCTTCTTGCGCTACTGTGCAAAGAAGCCCGTAGCCTACGGTGCGCCCAACGTGTCCCTTCTCTCATTCTTTCACGTCAGGACTGTTGCAATTCTCTTTTGTCTGGTCTGCCAGCATCATTTATCCACTGCCTTCAACATATACAAAACTCTGCAGCTCGACTAGTTCTCAGAAAAAAAAATTGGAGCACATTACCCCTCTCTTGCGATCTCTCCACTAGCTGCCTGTGCCACAGAGAGTAGATTATAAGATCAGTACCCTCTGTTACAAATGTCTCCACAAAACTGCACCCTCCTACCTCTGTGAATGTCTCCACCTGTACACTCCTTCACATTCCCTCCGCTCTGCCGCAGATACCTTGTGCCTACGAAAACCTAGATTCAACCAATCCACCGTTGGCCGCCGCTCTTTCTCTATTTCGGGTCCATCGACCTGGAATGAGCTCCCTCTCTCTCTTTACCAGAAACCTAGTTATCACACTTTTAAATCCAGCCTCAAGACATACTTATTTCAAACCTAAGATTTCCCCCCTCCTGTTTCATATCAGAACTATCCCACCTTCACTAACCCATGTCCTATCACCTGCTAAAAAATACTACATGTGTGTGTGTGTCTACTTTTGAAAAACATTTGACTATTGAAATTTTATTCATAGATTTTGTCTGCAGCGCACCATGTTTGTAATATCTGTTTGTTTAAACTATTGATTATTTATCATTGATTGCATGATTAAGATTAGGTTGAATGCATGCGCTTTGATTTGTCTTTGCAAGATATAGTGCCTTATAAGTTGCATTTATTATTATTATTTATTTATGGCCTCGCTGTGCCAACAGGGACAATTTTGCAACCAAAAAATCCAGTTAGTCTGCATGCAGACGAGCTCAATGTTTTCTCTATGTTCATTATTTATATATTATAAATCCCCGTTTTTTAAGAGAGTTTAAAATGTCTGTTTTTGTGATTGTGTTTCTGCCTGTACCTCTCCTGTTTATCTTCATGTATGTTTGAACTGCTGTCACATCAACCAGTATGAAAGAAAGTATATGGAGTTTGGAGTCAAATGAAAGTTTGTTTAAAGCTCTGTTTAAAGAGTGCTTCGCTCGTCTGTTTTTTTGAAAATTCACTGTACAAGACTACGCGTGAAAGGCACAAGGGTAATTTACGGCTGAACAAAGCTACAGCCACCTTTCCCTTTGCTCTGTTTATTTATATCCGCGCCCCCCCCCCCCCCATCCCCCAGCTGCGGGTCATAAACTTTGACTGGAGAACTAAACGGAGGCAATGAGAAGCGGTGGCTAGCAATAACACACCTGCCTGTACACCACCCCTGTGTTTGCCATCTTCTGTGCCTTCCCTTATCAGGTGAGGTGGGTGTGTGGTGCCTGGTCTTCTCCTGTGCTTGTCATTTGGCAGAAGGAGGTCTGCCCACCCACCTCAGCCCACACACTCAGAGCAACTTGTGGTTTTAAAAAACCCACCAAGATGCATGTTGGGCATGTTCATGTTCCGTAACCCATCGAAAGCTGACATCAATGATGGGATCTTTAACATACATGTTTGATCTTCTGCATGTGTATAATATACACAAAAGAAATTCAGGCAATGGCAGGTCTGCACCTGACGTTGACCTGGGAGATTGTAAAACCCTGACCCTTAATTCACCTGATGCTGCCTAAATTCGAACTCAAAACTTCATGGACCCACAGGATTTAAGTAAAATGGTCTTAACCACTCAGCTCTAGTATTTCTCACCTGAGTTGTCCCTGGCAAAATTCTTAGAAAAAAGCCACTCTGATAGGGAAACAAATACAGCTGCAGACCAAAAGAAAAAAAAAAGAAAAAAAAGGGTGGCGCTGCTCTTGTGGCGACGCGCTCTCCCCGGGGAGAGCAGCCCGAATTTCACGCGAGAAATCTCGTGACTTTTAAGTGGTATAAAAAAAAAAAAATACTCTCTCTCTCTCAAACACACACAAACGGAATGGACAGCAGTCAAAACAAGAAGATAGGGCCAAATGGCTCACACGCAACAGTCTGGAGATGAGAGAGGCTATGCCAATCAGGGAGATTAACAGCCATAGCATGGCTCTTTTCACACCAAAGGGCTTGAACTGAGAGGTGCCAGTGAGAGACAAGTTAGGACCAGGATAATCTCTACTGCTTGCACCTCTAGTTACTGCAATCATCATCCTTGGAACTCCAGTCCCTTTGATCACCCGTTATATTTTCTCACCTACGCTGGTTTTGTCTGGCTGTACTTCTCACCTGCGCTGGTTGTATGAGCTGGTTGTACTTTTCACCTGCGCTGGTTGTATTTCTCACCTGAGCTGGTTGTATTTCTCACCTGAGCTGGTTGTATTTCTCACCTGCGCTGGTTGTATTTCTCACCTGAGCTGGTTGTACTTCTCACCTACGCTGGTTAAATTTCTCACCTGCGCTGGTTGTATTTCTCACCTGTGCTGGTTTATTTCTCATCTTAGCTGGTTGTACTTCTCACCTGTGCTGGTTGTATTTCTCACCTGAGCTGGTTGTATTTCTCACCTGTGCAGGTTGTATTTCTCACCTGAGCTGGTTGTATTTCTCACCTGAGCTGGTTGTATTTCTCAGCCCTCTCCAGGGCGTTCCTCAGTTTGATGGGTCTGGTGTTGATGTTGAACTCGGGGTGGTACTCAGAAATGTAGGACTTGAGCAGTCGCACTGACGACACTTTGGGCTCTGTGCAGGCAATGATGGCGGAGCACACCATGTCTGTCAGGGACTCCGCTGCAACACACCCCTGGCATGGTGAATGAATCAACACAGCCCTGGCATGGTGAATGAATCAACACACTCCTGACATGGTGAATGAATCAACACAGCCCTGGCATGGTGAATGAATCAACACACCCCTGACATGGTGAATGAATCAACACACCCCTGGCATGGTGAATGAATCAACACACCCCTGACATGGTGAATGAATCAACGCACCCCTGACATGGTGAATGAATCAACGCACCCCTGACATGGTGAATGAATCAACGCACCCCTGACATGGTGAATGAATCAACACACCCCTGACATGGTGAATGAATCAACACAGCCCTAACATGGTGAATGAATCAACATAGCCCTGACATGGTGAACGAATCAACACACCCCTGACATGGTGAATGAATCAACACACCCCTGACATGGTGAATGAATCAACATAGCCCTGACATGGTGAATGAATCAACATAGCCCTGACATGGTGAATGAATCAACATAGCCCTGACATGGTGAATGAATCAACACAGCCCTGACATGGTGAATGAATCAACACACTCCTGACTTGGTGAATGAATCAACACACTCCTGACTTGGTGAATGAATCAACACACCCCTGACATGGTGAATGAATCAACACACTCCTGACTTGGTGAATGAATCAACACACCCCTGACATGGTGAATGAATCAACACACCCCTGACTTGGTGAATGAATCAACACACCCCTGACATGGTGAATGAATCAACACAGCCCTGACATGGTGAATGAATCAACACAGCCCTGACATGGTGAATGAATCAACACACTCCTGACTTGGTGAATGAATCAACACACTCCTGACATGGTGAATGAATCAACACAGCCCTGACATGGTGAACGAATCAACACAGCCCTGACATGGTGAACGAATCAACACAGCCCTGACATGGTGAACGAATCAACACAGCCCTGACATGGTGAATGAATCAACACAGCCCTGACATGGTGAATGAATCAACAAAGCCCTGACATGGTGAATGAATCAACGCAGCCCTGACATGGTGAATGAATTAACGCACCCCTGACATGGTGAATGAATCAACACAGCCCTGACATGGTGAATGAATCAACACACACCCCTGACATGGTGAATGAATCAACACACCCCTGACATGGTGAATGAATCAACACACCCCTGACATGGTGAATGAATCAACACAGCCCTGACATGATGAATGAATCAACACACACCCCTGACATGGTGAATGAATCAACACACCCCTGACATGGTGAATGAATCAACACACCCCTGACATGGTGAATGAATCAACGCACCGCTGACATGAATCAACACATCCCTGAACATCTTGCGCACAGGTTAAATCCTGTTCCGCTTTTTGTAAGAGTAGGCCATTGTGTGCTGGTAGGAACAGATGACAGAATTTACAAAACTACATACACACGGGGACTAGATGTAAAAAAGCACAAAGTGCTTATTCCATTATCCTCGATATAAAAGAATATATAAAATATATATATATATATCCCTGACATGGCGAATGAATCAACACAGCCCTGACATGGTGAACGAATCAACACAGCCCTGACTTGGTGAACGAATCAACACAGCCCTGACATGGTGAATGAATCACCACAGCCCTGATGGTGAACGAATCAACACACTCCTGACATGGTGAATGAATCAACACACTCCTGACATGGTGAATGAATCAACACAGCCCTGATGGTGAACGAATCAACACAGCCCTGACATGGTGAATGAATCAACACAGCCCTGACATGGTGAATGAATCAACACAGCCCTGACATGGTGAATGAATCAACACAGCCCTGACATGGTGAATGAATCAACACAGCCCTGACATGGTGAATGAATCAACACAGCCCTGACATGGTGAATGAATCAACACAGCCCTGACATGGTGAATGAATCAACACAGCCCTGACATGGTGAATGAATCAACATAGCCCTGACATGGTGAATGAATCAACACACTCTGATATCTTCTTCTTCCTTTTTTGTCATGTTTCTCCCAGGGCAGGTTTGACATTGATGAGCCTTCTCCATCTCTATCTGTTTTGAGCTTCCTCCTTATTTATGCCCCTTTCTCTAAGATCATCTGCAATACAGGCAGCCCAGGTTTTGCTAGGTCTTCCCTTTGGTCTCTTTCCATCCACTACGAAGTTCATTGCTCTTTTTATGATGTGGTCTGCTTTCCATTGAACGTGCCCAAACCAGTGCAGTCTATTGGTACTAGCTACAGACTTCAGATCATCAACTTTGCACATTCTCCATAGTTCTTCATTCGTGATCCTGTCTTCCCATTTGATCTTTGTCATGTAGCATAGCATTCGGTTTTCACAGCTCTTCAACAAACATTCGACGGTTTTTGTGAAAACCCAGTCTCCGAGCCATACAGAAGAACAGGTCTGATGCAGGCCTTATATATCAGGCAGCGTCTCTCCAGTGGAATTTTTTGATTTCCGAGCAGACTTGCCAATTCTTTCCATTTCTTCCAAGCACTCGCAATCCTGTTCTGACAGCTAACTCAGATTTTGCTTCGCAGCTCATCAGGTGAAAGGGTGGCGCAGCGCTAAGTGGCGACGCGTTCTCCCGCTCTCCCCAGGGAGAGCAGCCCGAATTTCATGGAGAGAAATCTGCCGTGACTTAAAGTGGTATGAAATAAAATCTGAGCGCTTTGATTTGTTGCTTTACAAGATTCAGCGCTATATAAATTCCATACATTATTATTATTATTATTATCATCCCTCCCAGGCAGCAGAATTCGTCTACCACTTCTATCTTCCCTTATTCAAATTCTAGCTCCTCCTTTCCTGCATCGGTATTGTCTTCACCCTTCTTATTCATACAACTGGGGTAGACAAATACTCCGTCCTCCTTCTTCAGACTTTTGAGCTTTGAGCATCTTTTGTGACACCAATATTGACATTTGGAGCATTTGATCGAATTGTTCCTTACACCTATGTGGCAGACACCACACCGGTATTTGCCTTGCTCTCTATGTGTTCTGCGGTCTTTTCCAACTGTCATTGCTTTGGTCTTGTCAACATTTACCTTCATTCCTATGCGTTCTAATCTCTGTTTCCAATTGCCAAATCTTTGAGTTGCGTCATCACTGTTCTCAGATACCAGTACTAAGTCATCAGCTTACAGTAGTTCCCAGATCTCTTCTGGCCTCTCCACTTCCTTGGATATTTCATTCATCATGAGGATAAAGAGCAGAGGGCTCAATGCGGATCCTTGGTGCACTCCTACGTTTATCTCAAAGCTTTCTGACGTCCCAATTATAGTTTTCACTTTTGATCTGGAATTTTTGTACAAAGTCATAACCATTGAGATGGTGCGCTCTGGTACACCTTGTTTCCTCGAGGCCCATTGGATTGCCTTTCTGGGTACTCTTATCAAAAGCTTTTTCCAGGTCGACAAAGATGTGTGTCAAGCGCTTTTTCTTCTCCATATACTTCCCCACCCTGACATGGTGAATGAATCAACACACCCCTGACATGGTGAATGAATCAACACAGCCCTGACATGGTGAATTAATATACACACCGCTGACATGGTGAATGAATCAACACACCGCTGACATGGTGTATGAATCAACACACCCCTGACATGGTGAATTAATATACACACCCCTGACACGGTGAATGAATCAACACAGCCCTGACATGGTGAATGAATCAACACACCCCTGACATGGTGAATTAATATACACACCGCTGACATGGTGAATGAATCAACACACCGCTGACATGGTGAATTAATATACACACCGCTGACACAGTGAATTAATATACACACCCCTGACATGGTGAATTAATATACACACCCCTGACACGGTGAATTAATATACACACCCCTGACACGGTGAATTAATATACACACCCCTGACACGGTGAATGAATCAACACACCCCTGACATGGTGAATGAATCAACACACCGCTGACATGGTGAATTAATATACACACCCCTGACATGGTGAATTAATATACACACCCCTGACACGGTGAATTAATATACACACCGCTGACACGGTGAATTAATATACACACCCCTGACATGGTGAATTAATATACACACCGCTGACACGGTGAATTAATATACACACCCCTGACACAGTGAATATACACACCGCTGAATTAATATACACACCCCTGACACAGTGAATATACACACTGCTGACACGGTGAATTAAAATACACACCCCTGATACGGTGAATTAATATACACACCGCTGACATGAATCAACACACCGCTGACATGGTAAATGAATCAATACACCCCTGACACAGTGAATGAATATACACATAATGGATGAATCAACACAATAAAGGAACACACTGCTGACATGGTGAATGAATCAACACACCCCTGACACGGTGTATTAATACACACAGCCCTGACATGGTGAATGAATCAACACACCCCTGACACGGTGTATTAATACACACACCCATTACATGGTGAATGAATGAATAAACATGTTCATGTCATTGGGACTGGCCGTTAACGCAGTTCCCGGTGATGCCAACAGGTGAGATCTTGATTGCGAGTATGTATCTACATATACACACATGTATGTGTGTATCAGCGAGAGAGTGTGCATGTGTGGATGATTGCGCAAGAGCACAAGTCCACATTTACACACACGTGTCTAAATATGGATGGCTATCACCGATGTTAAACTGTCCTCCATCTACAAGAACAACAATGGGTTGCCCGAGTTTCTGATACCGATTAATGATTTGTTTCTTCTTCTTCATGCGCCAGGTCTGTTGCAGACATCAGCGATCATGGCCTTCCATTCCTCTCTGTTGTCAGTTCTCCTGATGAGTTCATTGTTGGGGGATTCTTTCCTTGTTGCGTAGCTATTCAGACTGTCTGTGTATTTTGTGCGTTGTCTTCCTGTCTTTGGTACCACAAATCTTTCCACACAATATTTGCTTTTCTATTCCATCAGCTCTGTTTATGTGCCCAAAAAATTGTAGTTGTCTTTTTCTGATGGTTTTGAGTAGGGATCTTTTGTACCCGGCCATTTCCATTACTTCTTCGTTTGACTTCTTTTCAGTCCATGATATTCTCATAATTCTTCTGATATACCACATTTCTGCTGCTTCAAGTCTTCTTTCGAGGTCTTTTGTCAGCGTCCAGCATTCACATCCGTACAGAAGGATGGACCATATGTAGGCTTTCAGAGTGTTGATTTTGGTGCTGAGTCTTATATTTCTGTTGGTAAAGATGGGCTTTATCTTGGTGAATGTGTCTTTAGACAAAGCGATTCTCTTCTTTATTTCTGTGTCGCATCTGGCATCTGGAGTTATTGTGAAGCCCAAGTATTTAAAGGTGCAAGCTTGTTTTATTCTTTCCCCTTTGCATAAAATGCTACATACAGGCATGTCTGACTGTTTTGAGATTACCATGCACTCAGTCTTCTTTGCATTCAGTTAGAGTCCTTTGTTTTCACTTTCGATTGTGACTGTTGTAAGGATATTTTGTAGTTTTTCTTCCGAGTCAGCAATTAGCACTGTGTCATCCGCATATCTTAGATTGTTTATGTTGTGACCTCCTACTTTGACGCCTTCATGCTGCTCTATGTTCCGTAGAATCATTTCGCTGTAGATATTGAAGAGGTCTGGAGAAAAAACGCAGCCCTGCCTCACTCCCCTACAGATCAGTCTGTACTCGCTGCAGTCATTATCAACTCTTATTGCAGCTTCTTGTTCCCAGTACAACTTTCTGATCACTCTAAGGTCTTTTCCATCACAGTTATGTCTTAGTATAATGTCGAACAGATCGGAATGTCTTACTTTGTCAAATGCCTTAGAATAGTCAATGAAGCAGAGGTACAAGTCCTTGTGTACCTCAATCGCCCTTTCCATGAGGGTCCTCAGGGCAAAGATGGCATTTCATATGATTTGTTTACTACACCTAAATGAGTTTCTCTTGTTTTGAGATAACGACGACTAGTATTCCTATAAATCTAAAAGCCTAGGTATGGCCGGGGCACGGAGATGGGAATGAGTGGCAGGGGAACACACCGTTAGGAGACGCTACAGAAGATGAGGCAACATGAACAAGAAAGGCAGAAAGGAAACCAGGCAGAGAGGAGGGGGAGACAACAGGCAGAGAGGAGGGGGAGACAACAGGCAGAGAGGAGGGGAGACAACAGCAGAGAGGAGGGAAGGAGGGAGGGAGGAAAAAAGGCAGAAAGGAAGGAAGGGGGGAGGGAGGAAAAAAGGCAGGAAGGAAGGAAGAAGGATAAAAGGAAGGAAGGAGGGAGGAAAAAAGGCAGGAAGGAAGGAGGGAGGAAAAAAGGCAGGAAGGAGGGAGGGAGGAAAAAAGGAAGGAGGAAAAAAGGCAGGAAGGAAGGAAGAAGGATAAAAGGAAGGAAGGAGGGAGGAAAAAAGGCAGGAAGGAAGGAGGGAGGAAAAAAGGCAGGAAGGAGGGAGGGAGGAAAAAAGGAAGGAGGAAAAAAGGCAGGAAGGAAGGAAGAAGGATAAAAGGAAGGAAGGAGGGAGGAAAAAAGGCAGGAAGGAAGGAGGAAAAAAGGCAGGAAGGAAGGAGGGAGGAAAAAAGGCAGGAAGGAAGGAGGGAGGAAAAAAGGAAGGAGGAAAAAAGGCAGGAAGAAAGGAGGGAGGGAGGATAAAAGGCAGGAAGGAAGGAGGGAGGGAGGATAAAATGAAGAAAGGAAGGAGGAGGCAAAAGGTAGGAAGGAGGGAGGGATGGAGGACAGAAAGGAAGGAAGGAGGTAAGAAGGCAGGCGGGAAAGAGCTTACTGTGTTCAGGGTTGAAGGAGTCCACCTGCAGCTGGAAACTTCCAGAAGCCCCAGACCCTGACACCCTGTCCCACATGCCCGTGTCACAGCCATGCTCCATGCACTTCTTCAGTCTGTACAGAGAGATAAGATAAACAGTAATAATGCATAATTAACAATAATGTATCATAAACAATCATGCATAATATACAATACTGTATAATAAGCAATACTGTATAATAAACAATACTGTATAATAATAATGTCAGTTACACACACACATACACACAGTGGACTCATTCGCACACATGTGCATGCATACATAAACCAAACTATCATAACTCGTATGATAAACAATTGTTATCAATGACAGTATCTTAGTATTTATATTGATCTGTAGTAAAGTTTAATTTGTTATCAATGACAGTATCTAAGTATTTATATTCATGAACACGTTAAACTTTATACAGTCTATTGCACAGATCCAGTGCAGGTTCTGGGTTCTTGCGAAAGTCAGTCAACATTTCTTTAGTCTTTTTTACATTTAAATCGAGATAGTTTCTTTTACACAGGAGGGAAAATGCTTCTACTTTTTCAGAATACTTGGAACAAAAGTTGAATAAATCTTCAAGGTCAGAATCATCAGAATATATAATCAATGATGTAATTTCAGAGCCAGTGCAGTCATTAGTACATAGAGTAAAAAAGATAGGAGACAGAACAGTGCCTTGAGGAGAGGCAGAAGATGTTGACTTTTCAGCTGATATTGCTTCTTGAAATTGAATATGCTGTGTTTATTTATCAGAAAGTTCATAACCCAAAGAATGAGGCGAGGGCAGACATTCACTGAAAGTAATTTGCATGCTAGGAGATGGGGCTGGATGGTACTGAAGGCAGAGGAAAAGTCATTGAAGAGTGTGTGACCACAAGAGCCAGGTTTTTCCACATAAGAGTAGGCATTGTGCAACAAGGTGAGAGCTGCATCATTTGTGCTCCTGTTTGCTTTATATGCAAATTTGAGAGAATCTAGGTAAGATGAAGTGCATGGGAGAATATGTTTCAGAATGATGTGTTTGAAGCATTTCATAACTATCGGTGTCAGAGCAACATGTCTGTAATCATTCAGAGACTTAGGGTGGTCAGTTTTGGGTATGGGACAAATGACTGATTTCTCTTCTGGAGCCTGGGTACACAGCATGTTTTGAGAGATAGAACAGAACACTGAAAACATGACATAACTTCAACAATCTTCCGCCAACACCATCCACACCCAAAACTTTCCTCACATGCAATCTCTTAAACACCAAATTCACATCTTTTGCATCAACAGTAAAGTTAGCAGTATCATGATCATCATCAAAGACTTTTTGTTGTAGATTAGATAGAACACATTCGAGTTCATGTTCAAGATCTTCATGCTAAAAGTGGCAATAGAAGTAAAGGTTCCAAGGTTTAGTGGTAATGCACTTAGCTACAAAGTGTGAGGCCCTGAGTTTGAATCTCATCCAAGGCCAGTATCCCCCATCCACTGGACCATGAGTGTTTGAGTTTTAGTCTTTCAGTTGAAGTGAGAAACTAAATGAACATGATAAAGTGAAAGACAATTCTAGTAGTATCAGGATGCAGAGAGGAGAAAGATAGGGTTACAAGTGTCTGGACACACAAAAAAGAAACAACTCCAAACTACATTCCCTCTCTAATAAAAATCTAGCAACAGCAACACACAGACTCATCAGAAACTTGATAACAGCAACATCCTCACCGATCACAATGCAGTGTACCTGAGGCCTCATAATAATAATAAAATGGAATTTATATAGCGCTGAATCTTGTAAAAAGACAAACAAATCGAAGCGCTTGCACTCAATCATTTACAGGCATGCAACTCTCCTTAAACATAATGAAAAACAGATTTCAAAACCATGCGCGCGCACGTATGCAACATGCACGCACACACACTCAGAACAACACTTAGAAGGTGAAAAATGCTGTTGAAAATTAGGGACAGATATTTGGGGGGAAAGTCTCAGGTAGGAAATAAGTGTGTTTTGAGGCTGGATTTGAAGGTATCAAGTGAAGGCTTTTGTCGAAGTGAAAGAGGGAGGTCATTCCAGGTGGATGGACCAGAAACAGAGAAGGAGCGACGGCCAACAGTGGTTTGTTTGAATCTGGGTGTTCGAAAGCACAAAGTATCTGCGGCTGAACGAAGGGAACAGGATGGAGTGTACAGATGAAGACAGTTACAGAGACAAGAGGGTGCAGATTTGTGGAGACATTTGAAACAGAGGGTATTGATTTTATACTCCAGTCTTTGTGAGACAGGCAGCCAGTGAAGAGATCGCAGAAGAGGAGTGATGTGTTCAGATTTTTTCTTTCTTAGGACCAGTCGAGCTGCAGAGTTTTGTATGCATTGAAGAGAGTGGATAGATGATGCTGGTAGGCCAGCCAAAAGAGAATTACAGTAGTCTAAACGTGAAAGAATGAGAGATGTGACAAGCTTGGAAGTTGCATCAGTGGACAGATACTTGCGAATCGCGCTTATGCGCCGTAATTGATAGTAGCAAGACTGGCAGGTCTGGGTGATGAATTTTTTCATAGAGAGTGTGTTGTCAAGAACTACTCCTAAATACTTCACAGAGTTGGACAAAGGAACTGACGTATTGCCGATTTCTATTGAAGTTTTTGCGATAGAGGAAAGTTTATGTTGGGTCCCTATGAGCATGGCTTCGGTTTTATCGGCATTAAGTTGTAACTTGTTCTGAGTCATCCAGTTTTGAATGTCTTGAAGGCAGTAGGACATATTTGTCAGGAGGGAAGGCAAGTTTTCAACAGTATCACTGCACTGAAGCTGAGTATCATCGGCATAGAAATGATGAGCAATATGGTGGTTGGTTATTATATGTGAGAGTGGAGCAGTGTAGAGAGTGAAGAGAACAGGACCCAGAACTGATCCCTGTGGGACTCCACATTCCAGTTTGACAGGTTTTGATTGAATTTTGTTTACAATAACTTTCTGGATCCTGTCTGTGAGGTATGAACTAAACCCGGTGAGGGCTGTGCCATTAATACCAAACGTATTTTGGAGGCGAGAAAGAAGAATTGAGTGATCTATGGTATCAAAGGCTGCAGATAAGTCAAGAAGAGTGAGGAGGGAGATTTTTCCTGCATCAGAAGCAAGTAGAAGTGTATCTAAAGTGTGGACTAGGGTGGTTTCGGTGCTGTGGTTGGGACGATAGGCAGATTGAAAAGTGGGAAGGAGATCATTGGAATGAAGGTGACTGTTGAGCTGTTTGAGAACGACTTTTTCTAGTACTTTAGAGACAAAGGGTAAGTTTGAGACAGGCCTATGATTCTTCAGAATGTTGGGATCGAGGTTGTGCTTTTTCAGTAGAGGCGTGACTATTGCTGTTTTAAGAGCTGATGGAAAATTTCCTGACACAAGAGATGAGTTTACTATTTTAGTGATAATAGGTACAAGTTGTGGAAGGCATTGTGAGAAAACAGGAGCAGGTATGGGATCAAGGTCGCATGATTTTATAGTCATTTCCTTCAAAATTGTCATGATTTCTTTTTCACTTGTGGGATGGAAGGAAAAGAGAGGAGTGCCATTGAACTGGGCATCAGGAGGCGCAGGTTGGAATTGAGTCTGATCCAGTCTGGAGCGTATGTTTCGAACTTTGTCTGAGAAGAAGGCAGAAAATATGGATGGAAGTTCAGACAGGCTGTGGGTGTTAGGCAGAGGAGTTGTTTTTGCAGATCCAAGGAGATTTGAGGTGAGGGAAAAAAGAGATTTTATGGATGTAGCACAGAGAATTTGGGAAGAGTAGTAGTCTGTCTTTGCTGAATGGATTAAGAGTTTGACTTTGTTTATTTGTTTTCGGAAAAGTTGTTTGTTGATTTCGGTTTTTGACTTCCGCCACTGCGTTCTAGTTGCCGGCGTTTGCGCTTCGCTATCAAGATGTCTTGGGTATACCATGGCGCAAGTGAATACAATAACAATAAGATAAGAGCAGCCCCCACCCCAAATGAGCCTACTTGGAATCAATGTCGGTTTTGCCGTAGTACTTTTCCAGGTACTTTCTGATGCGGCCGAAAGAGGCTTCCTTGGGTTCAGCCATGTAGGTCATGGCCAGGGGAAAGACGTCATTGATGGTCTGGGGGTTGCTGTGTCGCGGGCCATTCGTCCACTTTCTTGGCCCTGAAGCAGAGTTAACATCTTTTCTTACCCACACCCTACCTCTCCAACAGGAAACCTGAAATACACACACACATACCCATTACACATACAGGTAAAAGTATCAACAGAAAAATGACCTCCTCCACTCAGCTCTGAAGGCTGTTTTTTATTTACAAAAAGCGTCTGGTGAAAAAAAAAAGATACTGCCAACCAGACTTTGAAGGCCCTTTTTTTTTAGTTGGTACTAAAAGGAAAAAGTCTCCACACAAAAGGACACTAACTAATAAGCACTGAAGCCCTGTTCTCTATGTGTGTGCAAAAGTAATACTTGCTAGGCTTTGAAGGCCACTTTCCCCCTACTTTTTGCACACAGCATAATTATATCTGAAAAAGAAGACAACTCGCTGGGCTTTGAAGGCCCCCCCCCCCCCCACCCTCTTTTTTTGTACACAGTATATTATATCTATCTGAAAAAGAAGACAACTCACTGGGTTTGGATGGCCTTTTTTTCTTTTTCTTGGCTTTCTTGTCATCTTTCTTGTCATCGGCTTCAGCATCTTTCCCATCCTCTGTATCATTGGCACTCTCCTCCTCTCCCTCCTTCCTCTTCTTGCCATCACTCTGCTCAGCGGAAGAGTCCTCCACTTTCTCCTGCGACTTGTCACTGTCCTCCTCTTCCTCTTTGTCAGCGCTGTCATCCGCTGACTCTCCCCCCTCCTCCCTTGCTTTGTACGACAGAGACACACCAATGCATGATACCCTCTCCCCTTTAGGCGCGTATCCAAGATCACAATGTTCACTCTCTTTCCCTATGACTCAGTAGACATCACAATTGACACTCTCAGCTCCCTTTCATGATCGTAGAACATAACAATGTTCAGCATCTCCCCTTGCTGTTGACATTAACACAATGTACATCATGCCCTTGATACCTTACACATTTTTAACAAATGTTCACATCATCCACCTTTAGACCCTCTCTTAACATAACAACAGTAACTCCCCTTTGGCTCTTGAACACTCCATTTAGATAACAAGAGACTCATCATCACCTTGATTATAAACATCTCACAACTGTTCACATCACCCCATTGCAGTTTGAGACTCCACCAATGTCTTACATACATCACCTGCTTCTTACAAATTAACACATTTCAGTCATCTTACCCATTCGGCTGTCTCTAACATAACAACTTCTCCCTCCCTTTGGCTAGTCAGTAAGCACATTAACTAAGTCAGCTCACTCCTCCCTTTGCTCTGAAACCAGTGACAAAATATCAGCTCCCTTAGGCTTCTGTAACAGTGACACAATGTTCAAAGTCATCTCCCCTTTGCCCTTTGTAACGCATGAACAGGTACATCATAATCCCCTTGCCTTCCGTAAACGCACTAATGCTGTAACATTACATCTCCCCATTGCTGTCTAGAGTCTGTCAAAATTCACAGTTCATCATCCCCTTTGCTGTCTGTAAACATTAACACAATGTTCAGTCATCTCCCTTTGGCTGTCTGTAACAGTCAAATAATGAACAGTCATCCTCCCTTTGGCTGTTGAACACCTACAACATGACACAAGTTCCTCACGACTAACGACAGTTATCCCTGTGGAAAAGATAATAGTCAGGCATACTGGCATGAGAGATGTGTCATGTCATCTGCAATAAACTGCCCAACAGGCAATTGGCCAAACTTTCACATCCCTTGATTCACTCTCCCTAAGATGACAACTTAAACTACCTAACTATGTCAGTCCATCACCTATTCCCAAGCAAAATCATGCTAAGAATCCTCCTGTACAGACTGAACCACATCTGACGTAGCACATCTAATTTATATAGCCTGTATCTTCACTATGCAAATCAACGTGCACAATTCAATCATTCCACCTAGTCATGAACCAATATAACAATAGTTACAAGTCCAATCTCACACAACACTACGTTATAACACTTTGGCAAGGTAGAATTTTTGGCCTCTTGAAAAGCAGTAGACTGTACACAATTGAAACAGGAAGCAATTCTTGGTTTTAAACAAATATTCTAGCCAATTTAAATGTCACAAGGCTTTGGAAGAGAAATGTGAGGTCCATTCCCAAATCTGATGTAACATAAACAGAGTAGGCACGGCCCCAGTGGACTTGAATCTAGTATTTGTAGCACAACGAATCTGCGCGTAGCAAGTGAACGAGAAGTTGTACAGTTGGCGCTTTGAGTGTTGAGAGTTACGCATTTTTTGAGACCATTTAACAGAGTAACGATTTACAAATGTTTCTCTTTTGCCATGGCAGCCAGTGGAGAGACGAAGAAGGGTAATGTCATCCCGTTTTGTCTTTCTGAACAGTCAACAACAAGTAAATCCTTACTGACTAATGACAGGTATCCATGTGGGAAGAAGATAAAGTTCAGGCAGGAGAAGAGGCCATGAGAGATGTGTTCATGTCATCTGCAATAAGACTGCCCAACAGGCAAGTGGCCAACACCTTGGTCACAGTCCCTGATTATCACTCTCCCAAGAAAGACAACTTACAACTATGCCTAAACTACTGTCAGTCCTATCAGCCTGATCATCCATCCAAGCAAAATCATGCTAAGAATCCTCCTGAACAGACTGAAGCCACAAGCTGACGACGACGACGATCATTGAATTTATATAGCGCTGTATCTTGCACAGACAAATCAAAGCGCTTGCACTCAACTCATTCTTACACAGTCATGCAACCAATAGTAAGTAATAGTTCTAACAAGTCCAAATGCACACACACACACACGTTATACACTTTGGCAGGGTGATGGAATTTTTGGCTGTTGAAAAGCAGGGATAGCTATGAAATGAAACAGGAGAGGAAATTCTTAGGTTTTAAACAAATATGTCTTGAGGCCAGATTTAAAAGTGTCACAAGGTCTTTGGCGAAGAGAGATAGGGAGGCCATTCCAAATCGATGGACCAGAAACAGAGAAAGAGCGACGGCCAACAGTGGACTGGCTGAATCTAGGTATTTGTAAGCACAAGGAATCTGCAGCAGAGCGAAGGGAACGAGAAGGGGTGTACAGTTGGAGACATTCAGAGGTGGGAGGGTGCTGTTTTTTGGAGACATTTGTAACAGAGAGTACTGATCTTATAGTTTACTCTTTGTGGCACAGGCAGCCAGTGGAGAGATCGCAAGAGAGGGATAATGTGCTCAGATTTTTTTCTTTCTGAGGACTAGTCAAGCTGCAGAGTTTTGAATACGTTGAAGGGAGTGGATACATGATGCTGGAAGACCAGCCAAAAGAGAATGGCAATAGTCCAGACGTGAAAGAATGAGAGATGCCACGAGTTTTGATGTTGCGCCTGTGGATAGGTACTTTCGAATTGCACTAATACGCCATAATTGATAGAAGCACGACTGGCAGGTCTGGGTGATGAATTTTTGCATAGAGAGTGTGTTGTCAATAATGACCCCTAGATACTTTACTGCAGTGGATAGAGGGACTGATGCATTGCTGAATTCTATTGAAGCTGTTGTAATGGAAGAGAGTTTGTTTTTGGTCCCTACAAGCATGGCTTCAGTTTTATCAGCGTTTAGTTGTTGTTCTCTATCATCCAGTTTTGGATATCTTGAAAGCAGTGGGCCATATTTATCAAGAGAGAAGGCAGATTTTCAGGAGTGTCACTGCTAAGAATCCAAGAGTCATCTGCATAAAAGTGATGGTTGATCTGATGGCGGTTAATTATATGTGACAGTGGAGGGGTGTAGAGAGTGAAAAGAACAGCGCCCAGAACTGATCCCTGCGGGACACCACATTCCAGTCTGGCAGGTACTGACTGAATCTTGTTTACTGTGACTGTCTGGAATCGGTCAGTCAGGTATGAGCTAAACCAGGTGAGGGCTGTACCAGTAACACCGAACATTTCTTGTAGACGGGAGAGAAGGATAGAGTGGTCAATAGTGTCGAAGGCTGCAGATAAGTCGAGTAGAGTGAGGAGGGAGATTTTCCCTGAGTCAGAAGTAGAAGCATGTTTAAGGTGTGAACTAGGGTGGTTTCAGTGCTGTGGTTGGCGCGATAGGCAGACTGAAACGCAGGAAGAAGACTGTTGGAGAGAAGGTGATTGTTGAGCTGTTTCAGAACTACTCTTTCAAGGACTTTAGAGATAAAAGGTAGGTTGGAAACAGGTTTGTAATTGTTCAGAATGTTAGGGTCAAGGTCATGCTTTTTGAGTAATGGTGTGACTAAAGCACTTTTGAGAGCTGAAGAAACATTTCCAGAAACAAGAGATGAGTTTACTATCTTTGTGATAGTGGGTATAAGCTGTGGCAGGCACTGCGCGAAAAGAGAAGCAGGTATGGGGTCGAGATCGCATGATTTTATAGTCATTCCTTTCAGAATTGTCTCCATTTCTTTCTCGCTTGCTGGATGAAAGGACAGGAGAAGAGTGCCAGAAAATTGAGGATGACAAATTACAGGCTGGAAAGGAGTCTGATCCAAGCTAGAGTGAATGTTGCGGATTTTGTCAGAAAAGAATGCAGAAAATATAGAAGGAAGTTCAGAGTGGTTGTAGATAGAAGGCAGAGGGCTAACCTTCACAGATCCAAGCAGAGTGGATGTGAGGGAAAAGAGAACTTGAGAAGAGTAATGCTTTGTTTTTGCTGAATGGATTAAGGTTTTGACTTTGTTGATTTGTTTGCGAAGAAGCTGTTTATTTCAGTTTTTGTTTTTCGTCATTGCCGTTCTAGTTGTCGGCGTTTGAGTTTTGTGACAAGGATGTCATGGGTGTACCATGGTGCACAGGGCCTGTCAGGCAGGAGATGGTCAGTAGGAGGTGCATGCTCATCAAGGAGTTGGCTGAGGACGGTATTGTAGTGTTTAGAAGGGTCAGTATGGTCAGGGATTTGTGATAGATGTTCAGCAGCTTGGGAAGAAAACTTTGAATATCTATGGCCTTGAGGTTGTGACGGGTAATGCACTTCTTTATGATAGGTTTGGCAATGTTTAAGGAAAAAAGAATGGTAGAATGATCGGAGAGCAAATCGTCAGTGACAGATACAGACTGAGATGCGACTAGACCTTGTAAAACATCAGTGATAAGCCAGTCTAAAATGTGACCAGATCTGTGTGTTGGTTCGTTTACCAGCTGGGAAAGAGAGTGGTTAGACAAAGAAAGAGAAAGAGAGAATAAGCTGAGGAGATCATCAACAAAGAACAGGCTGGTTTCAGGGCAGGACAGAGAACAAAAGAGAAAATATCAATCTTAGAATACTTTGCGAGAAATACCTGCTACATCATCAAGCTCTTTATTCCGTCTTTGTGGACTTCAAGAAGGCATTTGACGCAGTTTGGTATACTGTTGTGGGCAGCAATGCTGCATAGCATCAATGTCAACCTAATCAGAACACAGAATACCTCTACCACAAGGTGGCCAGCACCAATGTTGATTCTAGGATTTTGGAATGGGGAAACAGAGGGCCCCCTGAAGAGGGAAAAAAAACCAACCCCAGAGTAACTGCCCCCTTCCCTCACACAACCAACAGACCTGTACAAAGGAAATGGGGAGATATTTTGTTGTGTATTTTCACCATTATCATGTCATGCAGCATGTGCACAGTTGTCATCTGTGTATCCCGTCTTCATATTGTTCAGTCACAATGGCATTAATTAAGAACTCAGATGAGTCTTGGCACTGATAAAAGTCTTTTCCCTGTTGTAACTCATGTAAACTTTACACCCTCACCCAACTCTTGTAGGTACACATTCACACATCACACCTTACCTCTGTGTGTGTTTTTGTTTATTTCTTATGTGGTGTCCAGTGTGTGTGTGGTGTGTGCTGTGTCGTGTGTTGAGTAGTGTACATGTGCTGCTGCAGACACAGATGAAGCAAGATCACAGCACAGCTTATCACCTTTTTGCCTCCTTTTTTCTTGGACTTTACTGATTCTTCCTCCATATCCGGGGGTCCAGGCAGGCGGTAGAAGCCACAGAACCCAATGCCCTTCACCTGAAGGCAGAGGGAAAAAACAATAATAACAATAACATCACCAATGCTGACTTCATCAGAAAAAACAATAATAACAATAACATCACCAATGTTGACTTCATCACCACAGAACCCAATGCCCTTCACCTGAAGGCAGAGGGAAAAAACAACAATAATAACAATAACATCACCAATGCTGACTTCATCAGAAAAAACAATAATAACAATAACATCACCAATGCTGACTTCATCAGAAAAAACAATAACAATAACATCACCAATGCTGACTTCATCAGAAAAAACAATAATAACAATAACATCACCAATGCTGACTTCATCAGAAAAAACAATAATAACAATAACATCACCAATGCTGACTTCATCAGAAAAAACAATAATAACAATAACATCACCAATGCTGATTTCATCAGAAAAAACAATAATAACAATAACATCACCAATGCTGACTTCATCAGAAAAAACAATAATAACAATAACATCACCAATGCTGACTTCATCAGAAAAAACAATAATAACAATAACATCACCAATGCTGACTTCATCACCACAGAACCCAATGCCCTTCACCTGAAGGCAGAGGGAAAAACACTCCTATGCCACCGATGTTTACTTCATCAGGTAAAAAGAAGAGTAATTAGAATGTCAACAAATATAAGTCTTGATAATGATGATGGTTATCACACACATAGAATGTCAACAAATATAACAGTCTTGATAATGATGATGGTTATCGTAATTAGAATGTCAACAAATACAACAGTCTTGATAATGATGATGGTTATCACACACATAGAATGTCAACAAATAGAACAGTCTTGATAATGATGATGGTGATCACACACATAGAATGTCAACAAATAGAACAGTCTTGATAATGATGATGGTGATCACACACATAGAATGTCAACAAATAGAACAGTCTTGATAATGATGATGGTGATCACACACATAGAATGTCAACAAATACAACAGTCTTGATAATGATGATGGTGATCACACACATAGAATGTCAACAAATAGAACAGTCTTGATAATGATGATGGTGATCACACACATAGAATGTCAACAAATACAACAGTCTTGATAATGATGATCACACACATAGAATGTCAACAAATACAACAGTCTTGATAATGATGATGGTGATCACACACATAGAATGTCAACAAATAGAACAGTCTTGATAATGATGATGGTGATCACACACATAGAATGTCAACAAATGTAACAGTCTTGATAATGATGATGGTTATCACACACATAGAATGTCAACAAATACAACAGTCTTGATAATGATGATGGTGATCACACACATAGAATGTCAACAAATACAACAGTCTTGATAATGGTGATGGTTATCACACACATAGAATGTCAACAAATACAACAGTCTTGATAATGGTGATGGTTATCACACACATAGAATGTCAACAAATACAACAGTCTTGATAATGGTGATGGTTATGACACACATAGAATGTCAACAAATACAACAGTCTTGATAATGGTGATGGTTATCACACACATAGAATGTCAACAAATACAACAGTCTTGATAATGATGATGGTTATCACACACATAGAATGTCAACAAATATAACAGTCTTGATAATGGTGATGGTTATCACACACATAGAATGTCAACAAATACAACAGTCTTGATAATGGTGATGGTTATCACACACATAGAATGTCAACAAATACAACAGTCTTGATAATGATGATGGTTATCACACACATAGAATGTCAACAAATACAACAGTCTTGATAATGATGATGGTGATCACACACATAGAATGTCAACAAATACAACAGTCTTGATAATGATGATCACACACATAGAATGTCAACAAATACAACAGTCTTGATAATGATGATCACACACATAGAATGTCAACAAATACAACAGTCTTGATAATGATGATCACACACATTCAACAAATACACATCTTGATAATGGATCAACAAATTCAACAATCACAGTCTTGATAATGATGATGGTTATCACACACATAGAATGTCAACAAATACAACAGTCTTGATAATGATGATGGTAATCACACACATAGAATGTCAACAAATACAACAGTCTTGATAATGATGATGGTTATCACACACATAGAATGTCAACAAATACAACAGTCTTGATAATGATGATGGTTATCACACACATAGAATGTCAACAAATACAACAGTCTTGATAATGATGATGGTTATCACACACATAGAATGTCAACAAATACAACAGTCTTGATAATGATGATGGTAATCACACACATAGAATGTCAACAAATACAACAGTCTTGATAATGATGATGGTAATCACACACATAGAATGTCAACAAATACAACAGTCTTGATAATGATGATGGTAATCACACACATAGAATGTCAACAAATACAACAGTCTTGATAATGATGATGGTTATCACACACATAGAATGTCAACAAATACAACAGTCTTGATAATGGTGATGGTTATCACACACATAGAATGTCAACAAATACAACAGTCTTGATAATGGTGATGGTTATCACACACATAGAATGTCAACAAATACAACAGTCTTGATAATGGTGATGGTAATCACACACATAGAATGTCAACAAATACAACAGTCTTGATAATGGTGATGGTTATCACACACATAGAATGTCAACAAATACAACAGTCTTGATAATGGTGATGGTTATCACACACATAGAATGTCAACAAATACAACAGTCTTGATAATGGTGATGATTATCACACACATAGAATGTCAACAAATACAACAGTCTTGATAATGGTGATGGTTATCACACACATAGAATGTCAACAAATACAACAGTCTTGATAATGATGATGGTTATCACACACATAGAATGTCAACAAATACAACAGTCTTGATAATGATGATGGTTATCACACACATAGAATGTCAACAAATACAACAGTCTTGATAATGATGATGGTTATCACACACATAGAATGTCAACAAATACAACAGTCTTGATAATGATGATGGTTATCACACACATAGAATGTCAACAAATACAACAGTCTTGATAATGATGATGGTTATCAAACACATAGAATGTCAACAAATACAACAGTCTTGATAATGGTGATCACACACATAGAATGTCAACAAATACAACAGTCTTGATAATGGTGATGGTTATCACACACATAGAATGTCAACAAATACAACAGTCTTGATAATGGTGATGGTTATCACACACATAGAATGTCAACAAATACAACAGTCTTGATAATGATGATGGTTATCACACAGTCCATCCCCAAAACAAGAATGCCGCTACCTACATGGTCGGGGAAAAACGGTCGCATACACAAAATCTGACCAATCAAACTAAAGCTCTACACAACATCTGACCAATCAAACTAAAGCTCTACACAAAATCTGACCAATCAAACTAAAGCTCTACACAAAATCTGACCAATCAAACTAAAGCTCTACACAAAATCTGACCAATCAAACTAAAGCTCTACACAAAATCTGACCAATCAAACTAAAGCTCTACACAAAATCTGACCAATCAAACTAAAGCTCTACACAAAATCTGACCAATCAAACTAAAGCTCTACACAAAATCTGACCAATCAAACTAAAGCTCTACACAACATCTGACCAATCAAACTAAAGCTCTACACAAATCTGACCAATCAAACTAAAGCTCTACACAAAATCTGACCAATCAAACTAAAGCTCTACACAAAATCTGACCAATCAAACTAAAGCTCTACACAAAATCTGACCAATCAAACTAAAGCTCTACACAAAATCTGACCAATCAAACTAAAGCTCTACACAACATCTGACCAATCAAACTAAAGCTCTACACAAAATCTGACCAATCAAACTAAAGCTCTACACAAAATCTGACCAATCAAACTAAAGCTCTACAAAGCCCTAATTCAGACTATCCTGCTGTGTGGGAGTGAAACCTGGACATTGACTGCTGAAACAGCAAAGCGAATCCAGTCATTTGAAACAAAATGCCATAGAAAACTACTGGGCATATCCTGGAGAGAACAAAAGACCAATGAATTTGTCAAGAGCCAAATAACACGGCTGGCAGGTCCACAGGAGCCCCTTCTCACCATCGTCAAGAAGAAAAAGCTGACATGGTTCGGCCACGTCACCCCCACAACACTCTGCCAAAAACAGTACTGCAGGGAACACTCGAAGGTGGCAGAAAGAGGGGAAGACAGAACAAGTCATGGATGGACAACATCAGAGAATGGACCAGGATGAATGACTCGGCACTACTGCGCAGAGCCGAGGACCGAGATGGATGGAGGAGGCTTACCACGGCATCGTCTTTCGTGTCTCCCCCACGACCACCAAGGTCACGGGTCTGATGATGATGATGATGATGAAGATGAACCTCGGAGCAATAGTCCCCCCAAAAAGGTCAACCAACTTTGTCCAACCTCCTGAGCAGGCAGAGTCTTTTTTCCCATTTTAGTTCTTTGTGCAGTAGGCTTCTGGTTCACGCACAAGAGACAAGGCACAGTGATCTCCACTTGATGATTGTGATGCTGGAGAACAGCACAACAGACACGACAGCAAAAAAATGACCACGTCCATCCACACTGGCATGGCACACACCACATACATCTGAGCACACACATCCCTCACGGGATAATCTGGTGGTTAGAGTGATGTATTCGTGATCTGCTGACCCGTGTTTGAATCTCAGTCAAGAGGATTTTAACATCAGTGCTGACTCTACTCTCCCCAAAAGTCCCTCGGATGAGACTATAAACCAAGGTCCTGTGTGCATACGTACACAGAACATCTTGTGCAACCGTTAAAACCCGTTCCACTTTCCGGAAGAGTAGGCCTTTGTGTGCTGGTGGGAACAGATGACAAAATTTACAAAACTGCATACACACACAGACTGGATGGGGAAAAAAAAGCACATGAGTGCTTATTCCATTATCCTCAAAATAAAAGAATAAATAAATAAAAATAAACGCTCACACTCCGAGGAAAGAACTCACCAGCTCCACTTTCCCGGAGTAGATCTCCCTGTCCAGAGCTGACCTGAGGAAGTGTGGCCGTAGCTCTATCTGCAGCGCTGGGTATTTGGCGGCGATGAATTTCTTCACCCAGGCAAACATCACCCCCTTTGTCTGACCGCTGTCAAGGAAGACATCACTCACTTCAAACTCTGATGGCTCTAAGGTCATGCACTCATAAAGCAGAGATGATGGCAGTCTGCGTCACATATAAAAGACGTCTTTTCCTCCTCCACTCCACCGTGAATACATCCTATAAACTGACTAACTAGACGTCTTTTCCTCCTCCACTCCACCTTGAATACATCCTATAAACTGACTAACTAGACGTCTTTTCCTCCTCCACTCCACCTTGAATACATCCTATAAACTGACTAACTAGACGTCTTTTCCTCCTCCACTCCACCGTGAATACATCCTATAAACTGACTAACTAGACGTCTTTTCCTCCTCCACTCCACCTTGAATACATCCTATAAACTGACTAACTAGACGTCTTTTCCTCCTCCACTCCACCGTGAATACATCCTATAAACTGACTAACTAGACGTCTTTTCCTCCTCCACTCCACCGTGAATACATCCTATAAACTGACTAACTAGACGTCTTTTCCTCCTCCACTCCACCTTGAATACATCCTATAAACTGACTAACTAGACGTCTTTTCCTCCTCCACTCCACCTTGAATACATCCTATAAACTGACTAACTAGACCTATGTTCTACAAAAACATTGGAATTGTTTAAAACCCCACCAACGACAGAGGCCATATTGGGGTTATCACTTTGCAATTTTTTCTTCAAAACCTCAGACTAAAACTGTGCAACTACATAAAGAATAAAACAAGAGTTTAAAACAAACTCTACTGTATCTACTTGTACCAACGCCCTGACCAACAATAAGGGTCAACCCAGGACAGCCATCATATTGTGGGATAACCACATCCATGACACATAAAATGAGATAAAACCTATTCCTTAAAAACAACCTTGGTCTTAGTAGCCAGCTCAGACATCTTCACTTGTTTCAAACTGAAAATGTCCGATTCTCTCAGGAAGTTAAAAATGTTTTTTAGTGGAATATCACGAAAAAGGAACTTCAGGGAGTCTGTAGTAAAATGCTTGTGCCTAATATCCTGGACATCTTGACAATCCAGAAGCAGATGCTTGATGATTACTGGACTGCCACTGGCTTCGAGTCATGAAGGGGGTCTTTTTTCAAAGCATTATTTTATTATCAGCAGCATTACCACTGCTTTCACTGACAGTGTGATGAAGAACAGAGGAGAAAGGTTACAGGATTGCCACTGGCCTTAAAAACCTCCTGGATCAGGTCCTTTTCTTTCATTATCATTATTGTTACTAGACTTATTGTCGGCATTATCACAGCCAACACTATCAATGTGATGAAGAAGAGAGGGGGAAGGATACAGGATTGCCACTGGCCTTAAAAACCTCCTGGATCAGGTCCTTTTCTTTCATTATCATTATTATTGTTACTACACTTATTGTCGGCATTATCACAGCCAACACTATCAATGTGACGAAGAAGAGAGGGGGAAGGATACAGGATTGCCACTGACCCGAGTCAGGGATCAGGGTCATTTGTTATCATCATTACAATCGTCCTTACAATTATCATCAACAGATGAAGACCAGAAGGGGAAGGATACAGGATTGCCACTGGCCTTGAGGGCCTCCTGGATCAGGTCTTTCATCTTGTAGCCCAGAGAGGGGGCCACCACAGGCTTCTTCCTGGGCTTGCTCTCCTTCAGCAGACCCATGTATGGAGAGTTGTCCTTCAGACCAAACTCCTTGCCGAACTTGTTCTTCAACATCTGTAACATACAGTTTACAGTAAATATCAGACAGACAGACAGAGACAAAGAGAAGAGAGAGAGAGAGAGAGAGAGAGAGAGAGAGAGAGAGAGAGAGAGAGAGAGAGAGAGAGAGAGAGAGAGAGAGAGAGAGAGAGATCTCTAAGAAAAATTAAGTATGAGATTTGTGATGATCCACCATGAAATGAGTCGCTTTGCACCTGGCCCACTTTTCCGCTACAGGCCAGTTTAGGCAGGTGGGGGTCAGGTTGTCAGTTTTGAGATTTTGAGCCATGGCCATTTCTACCTTGTACTGAAGTCTGTAGCTAGTAGCAATAGACTGCGCTGGTTTGGGCATGTTCAACGGAAAGTGGACCACCACATCATAAAAAGAGCAATGAACTTCGTAGTGGATGGAAAGAGACCAAAGGGAAGACCTAGCAAACCTGGGCTGCCTGTATTGCAGATGATCTTAGAGAAAGGGCATAAATAAGGAGGAAGCTCAAAACAGAGAGAGATGGAGAAGGCTCATCAATGTCAAACCTCCCTTGGGAGAAACATGACAAAAACCGAAGAAGAAGAAGAGGAAGACTGAAGTATCAAGGCATGATTTTGTTTCCTTCTGATTTAAATGTGCATTTAAAGACACCCAAGCGCTCATTCTATCTATTGCAATACAAAACTTGTCATTTTCTCACTTTCTGTAGTCTATGATTCCTACTTATAATAACTTTTCATATAATTGTCCAATTTTCAATCTGTTTTTTTGGTACTGTATAGCCTTTTCATTGCAAATTACTAACATGTGAATGACTGAAAATTGACCTCTGGTGCAGTGCGACTCGTTATGTGGTGGAGTGTCACATTTATCATCTATGCCCTCTATTACACAAAAATTGTTACAATGCATTTTCTGATGAAGAACATCTTACACCTTTCTTTGCTATCAGCTGGTATGACTCTCTACAAATGCATATCACATGATTGTTTAGTTTGAAAGTGGACTAACCAGCACCTATTTAATTGTCAGATAAGAAGATCCCTATGTGTTTGCCACTATCAAGCAGCCAATGGCCCCTTGTGTTTGATGCCAAAATCATCCTTCAAAACAACTCACTTCCATTTTGATGTTCTTCACCAATTTTTTACTTTGAGAAAAAAAGGATTTGACTGTCACTGCTTCTCAATGCCTCCATTTAGTTCCCCAGCCAAAGCTCATGACCCACAGCTGGCAGCGCGTGGATATAAATAAACGGGGAAAAAGGAAAGGCGGCTCTAGCGGCTGCTGGTGTAGCCGTGTTCAGCCGTAAATTACCCTGGTGTCTTTCACACATCCTCTTGCACAGTGAATTGTCAAAAAACGACAAGCAAAGCACTCTTTAAAATGAGCTTTAACCCTTTCCCATTTTTACCCGCTGTAGCCTGCCGATGCCGCTCGCCCGCATATATTTATACCCGCCACAGCCCGCCGGACGTCAATTCAGCCTAGTGGGAATTTCCCTCATGCACTAAGCTCTACCTAGTACACGCACACTATGAATGAACATTCCACTGAGGTCAGCATAAACTAAGGAAGGAATGGGCACCAAATTCAGTGCTACACTGCCTCCCTTCTCAAGAAATTGGCCAGTGACTGGTTTTGTCTTTCCCACGCTTTCTTGTAGCTAAAAATGGCCGCAAAAATTGAGGATATGATTTGAGAGGAATACACTGATATGGAAATTGAAGCTATTTTGGCTCAAGTGGAACAGTTCGAAAGAGAATAAAATGTTGAATCCGATGTTGAAGTAGATGAATCCAATGTTGAAGTAGATGTAGAAGAAGGAGATGAAATAGGAGAAGGTAGTGAGTCGGAAAGTAATGTTGAGGATAACATTCCGTTGGCTTCATAGCAGACGACATGGCGCAGCGCACAAGTGCCTTGCACAGTGCAAGACTTCACGTTGCCGACTGGGCTGGCACAAACTCTCCCACTGAATGCCAAGCCCTTAGATAACTTTGTTTTGTTTGTGCCCCAACATTTTTTTCAAACTGTAGCAGATAAAACTAACAATTATGCCAGGCAAAAGATTGCCGCGAAAAGCTTAGTCATAGATCATTATGGACAGAAACAACACCTGAGGAAATTAGGGCTTACCTGCCAGTTTTGATCATGATGGGGATCAAGCGTTTGCCAAGGCTTCATCTCTACTGGTCTACTAATTTGAGATTTTCTAAGTCATGGATCGTTAATATTATGACGAAAACCAAATTTATCAAAATTAATCAGTATTTTCACCTGAGAAACATGCCAACACACATGGACGCGACACTGGGCTGTGACACCTGCATTGTGACAGCCATGTAACTGGCTATTGGTGAAGGACACACTAGTGTTTTTTGTAAATAGTAGGCGTGAGCATATATTTGTAAATAATGTACATATGCGCATTAGTCAACGTTGTTTTCAATATGTTTGAATACTTTCCACTCAGAAAATGCAGACTTGGTGACAGTAATTTTGTGACAAGTGTGATTGGTCGATTGGATTGCCATGACGATGGATGCGATGGAGGACACATTCGGGCAGGACCACACTTATAATTTTTTTAATCACATACTTATATTGCGCATGTTAGAGGGTAGTTGTAGACTAACAGCATGATGTCACTGCAATGTTACCATTATTTGGTGACAAAAAGGGGACAGCAGCACGACACATGTAGGTAGGACACACATCTTGGGGTGCAGAACAAAGTATGACATCATATGAAAATTTTGGCCAAATATGAATGCTCTGCAAACAATAGTAACTGTACAGCACTACGTGTACTTGAGGTACCTTATTTTCTTTAAAAAACTGCGTGAATTTTTGAATACTACAGACAGTTTCTCTGTAAAATATGCGAATGGTAAAGGGTTAAACGAGCTTTCTTTTGACTCTAAACTCCATGTACTTTCTTTCATGCTGGTTGATGTGACAGCTGTTCAAACAGACATGCAGATAAAGAGGAGAGGTGCAGGCAGAAACACAATCACAAAAAACAGACATTTCTAACTCTCTCTAAAAAAGCAGCTGTTTATATTATATAAACAATGAACATAGAGAAAACACTGAACATGTCTGCATGCAGACTGACCTTTTTGGGGGGCTGTTACATTGAACCTGTTGGCAGAACGAGGCCATAAATAAACACACCTTAGGGGCTACCGCGCGGCCAGCGGCGTGAAAGGCAGGGTGATGGAGAGCGTGGGGAGAGAGTCTGCCGCAGTCATTAGTGTCAGCTAGGCCTATCTGACTTCTCTATAAACACTCCTGCTGGTCAGGCGTTACAGCACGTACACAGTCCACTGTTTCATCAGCTTTTAGCTGTATCCTTGCTACAGCTGAAAGTTTGTTCATGAACCAATTCCAGTACAGCTCATAATTACAGCCCCGAGAACACAGTAGAAAACAGATGTCTTGTCAGTATCCTACACTGTCATCAGACAAAGATACCTCACAAATGGCTCAGGTTTTTATTTCACTGATGTTTCTGATACTATACAAAAAGCATTTTCAGATCCTGTTAAATTGTTGTGATCAAATGTTTATCTATAAATGTTATAAATGTTTGACTATTGCAATTTCATTTCATAGATTTGGTCTGCAGCGTACCATGTTTGTAATATCTGTTTGAACTATTGATTATTTGTCATTAGTTGTATGACTGTGTAAGATTAGGTCGAATGCATGCACTTTGATTTGTCTTTGCAAGATATAGTGCTATATAAGTTCCATTTATTATTATTATTATTATTACATATCAGTTCTGTGTTGTGTAAAAAAGAACAAACTGCACACAGGCCTACACTTTGACATCAAAGCAACACCAAAAAAAAAAAGCAGAAAGAAAACACACACAAAACGGATGACAAATTTTACAAAACTGCATATACACAGGAACTAGATTTTTTAAAAAGCACATGAGTGCTTATTCCATTATCCTTGAAATAAAAGAATAAGCAAAATAAATAAAAACACACACATGAGCGCACGTGCACACACACAAGCAGACAAATACACACACACACACAAAATGGCATAAATACATCTACGCATACCCTTTACTCACATTTGCGTGCACACACACTCATACATGCGCGCGTGTGCACACCACACACATGTAACTACAAGAAGATGCGCACGGCACACATGTGCTTGAGAAATCTAACAACTTGAAACTGACATACAGCCAGGAAGCACCTGGCACATGTAGGTGCTGTGGCCGATCACACACACGTTCACACACGCATGCACACATGTGTGTGAACACACACCACGCGTAAACGCATACGCGCGCGCACACGCACATCCCCGCACACACACACACACACAATAACACACACGCACATGCATGCATGCAGGGACACACACACACACATGCACTCACACAAAGTAGATCTCTCCCCCCCCCCCCCCCCCCCCCTCTCTCTCGTATTCAGTCTCCTATTTTAGGGTTGTCTGGTATCACTTTAAGTGGAAGGACGTTAAAATTGAAGACTTACTTACTTACACACACACACACACACTCACAGAAACACACAAACACTCAGCCCTTCGTTTCTTGGGACACACCGTGTTTGTGAAAAAAAAAGTTTAAAATTAGTTAACCAAAGTAGCGGTACAACCGTCACCACAAACAAGTAAAGCAGGTATTAAAGTTTTGTTCACTAAAGTATGAGTACTGTAAAAATAAGGTAGGAAATCCAGCAGCGAATGATAAATAACAAGCCTTTCAAATAAAAATTCGCCCAGTCGCTAATAGACAGCAAAGAAGGAATGTGTGCTGGCACCGCGAGACGCTGGACTTGGAGCGCTGACCGCACGGTGCCTAGATAGCAGCCAGATGGAATTTAGGTTAGGAGTGAAAGTTCCAGCCGCCAACTAGAGTTGGGTTTTTCCTGTTTTGAGCAGCCGTGCTGTGCTTTCTTGACTTGTCAGGCGACAATCACTTTAAAAAATTACCGTGGGGCGGGACAGCCTAGTGGTCAGAGCATTGCGCTTGTGATCTGATGGCACAGGATAGAGCCACCATGGAGGTGCGTGGCTATGTTAGGGAATTTTACCCTGGAGTTAATGCAAGTATGACTCCACCCCCCACAAGTCCCCCAGATGAGACTATAAACTGCGGCTCCGTGCGCAAACGCACACGTATAGAATACCTTGCATACACACTGAAGACCTGTTCCACCTTTCAGAAGAGTTGACCACTTCCTGCTGGTAGGAACAGAAGATCATTTTTTTCAAACTGTGCATGATAACAGATGTCCTGTTTGTTTAGACACCATCCCTACAGTCAGAATGCAGCTACTTGATGGTGGGTAACAATGGCTGCTCATGCACAATCCAGTGATTGATTGGTCAACCTTGGAGCTCAAACCAAGGAACAAAAAAATATTCAGACACACAAAACCCCTTATTGTGTCAAACACGACTTTTTGACCATTTTCCACACGACGTCTGAACAAAAATGCCAGTTTCATAGTTGCAAGAGATGTAGCTTAGATCCAGCATCTTACTCAAAAACATGAACAGACGAGCTTTGCTATCTGTGCGTCTACTTGTGACTACACCTCAAGTTAGTAAGGTTGCCCAGTAAAGTTGCCTCATTTTGGGGCTGCTGCAGGGCTTTTTTCCACTGAATTTTGGTCAGTTTGGTCGCTTTTCTATATATACCTCTTCATGCAATCACAAAACGTAAGCCTCTGTACATCAAACTTCAAAATACAAGCATCTTTTCCATTTTTTTAAAACCCTCTGACAAAAAACAGACACAGTTGCTCATGTAAGGGGACAGCAAGAGCACACACTGATCAACACCAACAGATACATAATGAAGACACCACCACATACTGACTCACATGTCTGAAAACCTCGATCTCCACCACATTGGAGGTGTCCTGTTGACACATGTCTGTGTAGAATTGATACAGCTTCATCACAGACAAAGTACTCTCTGCCTTCTTCTCCAGGTTCTCATCTAACCTGTCACACACCACAAACAAAATTTCAAAAAGCAAATTATAAATATGCAAAAACAATGGAAAACCCCAATCACAACTAAACCCATTTTCTTTTTAAAAAACAGATTTCACAACTTAAAAAAAAAAAATTAATTGTTTTTCTTTTTGCAATTTAACATTTTAAACTATTCAAGATCCCTACCAGCAAAACCCCACCTTCCATTGACTGCATATCTTAATAATAATAAATGGAATTTATATAGCGCTATATCTTGCCGAGACAAATCAAAGCGATGCACTCAACTCATTCTTACACAGTCATACAACCAGTAACAATTAATAGTTCCAACAAGTCCAAATATGCACGCATGCACCCACCCACACAGGTCATACATCCTGACAGGGCGATAGAATCTCGGCTGTTGAAGGCAGGGAAAAGCTATGAGATGAAGCAGAAGAGGAAAATCTTAGGAGACGGATAGCCTGGTGGTTAGAGTGATGCACTCATGATCTGCTGACCCGGGTTCGAATCTCGTTCAAGAAGATTTTTTTCTCTGGAGTTAACATCAGTGCCCACTCCACTCTCCCCCAAAAACCTTCAAATGAGACTATAAACCGAGGTCCCAAGTGTGAATGCACGCAGAACATCTTGAGCACACGTTAAAACCTGTCCACTTTTCGGAAGAGTAGACCATTGTGTGCTGGTGGGAACAAATGACAACACAGGGGGACTGGATGTAAAAAAGCACATGAGTGCTCATGCCATTATCCTCAAAATAAAAGAATAAATAAATAAAAAGAATAAATACAATATATGGAAAAATGAAGGGCATCTTCCCCATTGGCAGCATGAAAAAGAATAACTCGGTGTCAGAGACTTCAACAACAAAAGAGAGAGAGAGAGAGAGAGCAAGAGAGAGAGAGAGAGAGAGAGAGAGAGAGAGAGAGAGAGAGAGAGAGAGAGAGAGAGAGAGAGAGAGAGAGAGAGAGAGAGAGAGAGAGAGAGAGCAAGAGAGAGAGAGAGAGAGAGAGAGAGAGAAGAGAGAGAGAGAGCGAGAGAGAGAGATAGAGAGAGAACTCTGAACAGGTTTAATGTACATTGGTCTTTGGCCACAATACATACAGTGGGCAAGGCAAAAAGGCAAGTGAAGGAAACGAAATGCAAAAAGAGATCGTCACATTTTCTATCTAAGCCAGCTCTCCTGGTGACATCACACCAAGTACATCATTCAAATAAACAAAACAATAAGACGTTAAACCTTGAAAGCAAAACACAAAGTCAATGCATATAAGATAAAAATAACAGTACATCAAGCAGTCCACAATGAACTTATAATGGAAACAAGGAGTAGCCTACAAACAACAGCACAATTACAAAATGCTTTTCTTTCGTCTGTTCATAGCATGAAAACCATACCTGGAGAGATTATGTCGGTGATTTTCATTTGTTCCTTTCAGCAATCTGGATAGTGTCATGCATTTTCAATCTTTAAGAAATTTCTCTGAAATTTGTATACAAACTGCAATCAAATATGAAGTGACATTCATTTTCTATTTTGTTCACACAGAAAGGACAACTTTTGTCTCTTACAGATTCGCTATATCTGTTAAAATTATTATTGATAGGAAGCACATTTAATCTTAACTGTGTAAAAGCCACACGAAAACAATACATCTCCATATCATAAATGTACTTCTCCTTTTAAAAAATTGCTTTAAAAGACCTATGCTATACCTTTCACGTTCTCTGATTGTTCCATCCCATTCTTGGATAAACATATCAATTAGTCGCAGTTTAAACAAACGTAGAAACATCTTTTCATCTCCAACACCTTGCTGCATCCATACAATGTTAAAACCTGCCCCACACAGAACTGCTCTCACCTTTGAAGCCCAACAGCTTTTGCCAGTTATGTCTAAATTAAGTAACATTGTGTACGCCATATGAGGCAACCTTTCAACATCCATCCGCAACACTTTCAACCAATATCTTAAACAAGCTACATAAGAATTGATGTACAATGGGTATCTCCCTAACTCTCCATATACCATGTTATTTGGTGTTCTCACTGGGACACCCAAGAACCTTTTACATGCCATGACATGTACTTTTTCTATGTGATCAAAATTCAGCCCATTCCGTTATATTCATCTGAAGTATGGGACTGTTCACTTCAGATGAATATAACAGAATGGACTGAATTTTGGTATAAAAAATGTTAAAGAAAACATTTGGTGTCATTTCCTTATATTTACTAAAAACTCTTTTTAGTTCAATGACAGCTTTCCTTCCTTTCACAGCTAGATGTCTGGTTCCTTTTTTAACGCTGATCTTAGTTGTAAAAGTAAATCCTAGATAGCAATAGCTGTTTACTCTTTCTAATTGCTTTCCACTGTAATGCCAATTTTCGTGCTTTCCTAAAAATCCACCTTTCCTGAAAACCATGACTTTTGTTTTATCAATATTTACATTTAAGCTCATCTTACTACAGCATGTTTGTAAAGTATTCAATTGGTTTTGGAGACCGCCGGGAGTTGTTGACAACAGCGCTACATCAACTGCAAATAACAGAATGAACAGTTCCATAATGTCTGGCAATACCTGGATCCCATGCTTACCCTCTTCATTCACATCGTTTGCTAACTGGTTGATAAAAACTGAAAATAGTGTAGGACTCAAAACACACCCTTGTCTAACCCCAACTGGACAGTCAAACATCTCTGACAGCTCATTCTTTGCACGCACACACGACAATAGTGAATTATACATAGCCTTCAGGCAGGCAAAAAACTTTCTTCCAACACCTTGTTCTCTCATACATTGTAAAAGTTTATTATGTTGCACAGAGTCAAAGGCCTTTCTGAAATCGATAAAAGCTGTATATAGCTTTCTTCCTTTCTTACTCATGCATTTCTGAATAGTTGCCAACAATGTAAAAACATGATCAATTGTCGAGTGCTCCTTACGAAAACCTGCTTGATTTTCAGAAATTAAGTCATTATCTTCTAACCAAGAGTATAGCCTTGTATTCAATATTGTAGTGTAACATTTAGAAATAACACTTAACAAAGACACATCTCTGCAGTTATCAACCGTATCTAATTCTCCTTTCTTAAATATTGGAATGATTATGGCCTTAGACCATTCTAGTGGGTAGATTCCTTGATCAAAAATAGAGTTAAATAGCTTTGTTAAAAACACTTGAACATCCTCACCACCAGTTTTTAACATTTCAGCTGAAATATTATGAATTCCAGATGACTTACCTATCTTCAGTTTGGTAATGGCATGTTTAACTTCCTCTTCTGAAATTATCTTATTTAAAACATGGTCCCTTTCTTCTGTCAAAACGACATTTATTTCACTCTGTTCCATATAGGCCTCACTGCTGTTTTGAAAAAGTTTCTTAAAATGATCAAATCAATCATCCAAACTGATATCATTATCTATTTTTGCTTTCCCCCCACATCCCATACTTTACAAATATTTTCAAAAGAGCAATGGATTGTCACTTTCTCTAACAAATCTATTCAATTTCTCATGTCTGAATGCTTGCCTTTTTTCCTTTAAAATGCGTTTGTACCTTTTTCTTGCCTCTACATATTCTTTCCTATCTTCTTCACTTCTAGATTTTCTGAAACAGTTTAAATTTCCTCCTACTCTCTTTTTTGGCTTGTTTACATTCCTTATCAAACCATTCTGACTTTTTGTTTTTATTTACATGAAAGGTTTTAAGCATGCATCTACTAGAATCTTTTAGACATTCCACAAAGAGGCTTAGAGCATTGTTCACATCTCTATTTAACCCTCTTGTCCCCGATCCGGCCGCAGCCGACAGTAACGGAGGCTGCTGCTAGATTCCAATACGACCGCAGCCGACAGTTGGTGCTGCCCACGTGGGCAGTACTTTTCCATCACACACAGATCCCGTGGTTTTCACACTATGTGTCTGAAAATTGGTGGGGCGATGCAGAGAGGGTGTCAGAGGATGCCACATGCGTGTAGTGGGGAGGGAAGGAAGAAATAACAGCTAGCGACCGAAACGCTTTTCAGTGGTGCAGCGTAGTGAAAAAAAATGGCGTTTTCTTTAGTAGAGGACGATTCATCTGATTAGCGAGACGATAAATTGAATGTTATTGTCTTGGAAGTAGAAACATTTGAACGAGAATTGTTAAGTGAGTCCGATATTAAACGATTAGGAGGAAGAGGAGGAGGGAAATGCTGCAGTTAGGGAGAAGAGTGAGCCAGAAAATAACGTGCTACACGGCACATTCCTGACCTGTGCTACACACACTGACTGTGGAGAAATTTGACCTCCCGGCCGGTCCGCGGCATAGACGCCTGAAAGCGTGATGCCTTTTGACTGTTTTCTCATTATTACCACACTTTTGCTTTGAAACTGCAATGGCAGAAACGAACAGATATGCTGATAATGAAAATAGCAAGAAGGAAAATAAAATAGGTCTCCGTCTGCCAAGGTTCGACAGGTGACAGCAATGGGTACCCCCCCCCCCCCCCACATCCATAATTTGTGCTTTTTGTGATGTGATGTGACCCTGTGCCACCACTACGACTACTTTAGAGACTACCAACATTAAAATTTTGTAGAGTTACAGAAGTTCTGTGTTGTTTCGAGTTTGTCACACCTGTGCTGTGACAACGGTGACAGTCATGTACAATAATACACTTCTGTACACTTAACAAACATGTGGTAGCACACGCAGATATGAACTGCAGTATAAAGGTCACATGTTGATTGAATATGACTTGTTTTCAAAAGAAAAAAATAGTTAAACAAAACTTCTGTCTCCTCTAGACTTACCATAAAACAACAGGTGCTATGGGGACATTGTGTGACACATCCTTGAGGTGCTATGGGGGCATTGTGTGACACATCCTTGAAGTACTATTGCACATAACTGTTGGTAAACACATCAGCTGGGTATCACTTCCTTATTCGACACTAATATGCTTAAACTATTGTCAAGTCCATGCAGGATTTGCTGTTTTATCATATATACCATATTTTTACCTGTGATTGGTAACAAATAAGGTGACAATGACAAGACATCTGGTGACCAGACACATAAACTTGCGCCTAAATGCAAGTACAAAGACATGCCTAGCTTGTGACAAAATTTCAGCTTGATAACTTGTCATGCACACACACAATTGCCTTAGGAGTAACGTCAAGTCAGATGGAGGTAGAAAACCTGCAAAGAATTCAAAATCTACAGGCAATTTAGCTCTGAAGAATCCAACAACAAGAGGGTAAAAGAACTAGCAGCAAAGGCAAGTCTGTTTTGGATATCTTTGCTTTTTAGCATCTTGACAAACTCTTTTTCCCCATTCTCATTCCATATGTATTTCTCACAAACAACAGCTTTATCAAACCGTGCTGGACTAGTATGGGTATTGTTATTGTCTTTAATATATACCGTCATGATCAATGGTAAATGGTCAGACTCTGTCTGGCTTTCAACTGTGAGTGATGTAATGTTAAGACACATAAGCAAATCACAAGAAACAATAAAATAATCAACCGTACTTGCTCCTGAGGATGCAATATATGTGCAACTATCATCAAAATTGTATCCAATGAGTCCATTTAATATAACACAGTCAAACATATTACATATCTCAATTAACTGCTCACCAAAGTTATTTATTTGACTATCTCAAGATTCTCTTGGAAACCTATTATCATTTGGAATTCTAGTATCACTGATATTATCATCCCCAGTAAAGGTATTATTTTCAGAACTGGTTCTTGCATTAAGGTCTCCATTTAACAAAATGAAGAAATCATCAAAATATTCATATAAATCAACAATGCATTGCTCCAATAATTTCACACCATAAACACCCTCCTGAGATTTCCAGTATGGAGAATCATATGGAGGAAGATAAGAACAAATAAACATAATGTCTTTTTCCATCAAAAATAGGTCCTTATGTACTTTTATTACTACCATGTTTTCTGTGTCTGTCTTTATACGTTCTACAAAACATACAAATGTCTTTCTTATCATAACTACAATGCCTCCAGAGTACCTCCCATGATGGGACAGCTTTTTTGCTTTCTCTGTAAATATAATCACTGAAAACAGACGATTCAAAATCATTAGCAATGAAAGTTTCTGTTAAACAAATAAAATCATGAGAAAGAAGAAAATTAATGAAGTGACTGTTCTCCAGTTTTTGAAAAAGACCATATTATAACTCAAGAGTTTAGCTTGCATGCTATTAAATTTTTTACAAGTGATTCTATCCTATGCCCCTGATTTGTAGTGTTTTGTTTTTCTTGTACTGTGGCCTGGCCATGTCCCTATGCGTTAGTGTCTTGTGTATCAGATGTTTTTCCCTGGTTGTACGTCAATTGTATTTTGCCCTGTCAAGTCTTCTTTATCTGTATTGTCTAACTCATTCTTTTCATCATAACTTATAGTTTTGATGAACTGTTCTTTATTTTGTAAAGCATTACAAGGTATGTCTACATCACTTAGTCTCTCATAATTCCTTTGAGTTTCACTCTGACCATCAGTGTTACCCACCTCTATTTGAGAGTCCCCAATGTCACCCTCATCAACTCTCTCATCACCATTTGACCCCCTATTTCTCTCATTGTCATCTTGACTCTCAACACCCTCATCCTCAACACTCTGGGTTACTGGTGTTTCTCTGCTCACAATTACAGTGACAGAAAATATGTTCACATCTTTTGCCTGATTGGAATCATGTACTTGTATAAGTTGGTCACAATCACTTATCTGTTTTTCCACACAGCTTCCCAACTGTCTGCTGTAACCTTGGAAGCCCCATTCATTCAGTTCAGAAGCAACAGAGTCCAATGTTTTGGATCTAGTCGTGCTGTCTTTTACCCAAACAATTCTCCTGTGCCCGGGTGTTCTCCTTTCTTTTGATGGACTATTACCTCTGGTCACCTCACTGTATGTATATGTCCCTGGAACAACTGGAATGTAAGTGTTCCTGCTTGATTTGCTGTGCTGGGTGTTTTCAAGTTCTCGTGAATTCTGAGTCCGTTTGTTTCGTCTGTAGCTGGAGTCTGAATGGTCCCTTGTAGGCCCTTCCTTCTCTGGTGGAAACTGTTGATATTCATGTCCTTGATATCGTGATGACCCGGTCTTCTTCTGTTTATCATTCTTTGAATAGGTCCTGCCACTTGCAGGAATGCAGTCACTATTATGTGTGTCTGGATCGCCATTGCCCCAGTACTTCTGGTTTCTTCCATATGCCTGCCTGTTGTACTGTGGACTTCTTTTTGTTTGTCTGTTATTTGCCCAGTCACCATAGTCTCAAGAGAAGCGATGTCTGCCATCACAGTGCGCCTATACAGCAGCGCTCAGTCAAAGGTTCAGGCAGTGCTAAAATTAGCATGCCCTGACCTTTTTTACCCCCACACCCCTCCCATTTCTTCACCCCTGCCCTTCCTCACAGCATCTCAAGCCTAGTAGCATGTACACATGCTCGCGCGGCAGGCCTAAGCCTAAGGCTACAGATCTGGGCTAGGCTAGACCTACAGGAGACAAGCCCGCTGCGTGCATGCGTGCGGCCTGTCTATCCTCTTAACACACACAGGCACTAAGCCTAGGCTAGATTCAGACAGCAAACAGACAAGATTTTGCCCAAATTTGAGCCCTTCAGAACTGATGAACACGTATCCTAAATACAACAAAAGTTGATTCAGCTTAAAAAATCAAACATTAACATTACATACCTGACTTTGCCAAAGTGAAACTTAAACAATTTCAGGAGGAAAATTGCGATCAATTTACGTCACTAGCACAGAAATCATCTCTCAATACTAAACAAAGAAGAGCTATCTGGTGAGAACATCCAATCTATCTGTTATTTTGGTTTATAACGCCAACACAAAAGTGTTATACTTGTTCAAATTCACGCTCCACAACAAGAGAACACTACATTGAATACACCTGAATGTAGCGCTGAAGAAAATGACAAACGTATCAAAACGCACTTAAAAGTTGGAAATTAAAATCCGTGTGGCCACTTTCCCCCGCTGAAACAGTGGAAAGAACGCCACGCTATCTTGATGGCGCCAAACTGGACCAGTGCATCTGGTCAGTGCCAGAGCGTCTAAGTGCAGCAGAAAAAGGGGGAAAACGACTGCCGTGCCATCAGTGCCATGGAAAGAAGCAGTTTGCTGCCTGTCTCTCACATGCAGTCTTCCATTGTGAATATAGGCAATCTTGCCAAGACCTCAATGAAAGTCAACCATGTCTCTCTGACGGGTGGTCAGGTCCGAAGCAACTCGCACGCCACTGCACCTCAAATTGTCCCTCAGCTCTTTATCCCCAAGCACGGCCATTTTGTCTGCCCAGCGACAAAACTGGACAAGAATTGGACGGGGGTCGCTCCTGGGTGGTCGAGGCCTGCCAAGCCTGAAGGCTCTGGTGATGTCCTGTTGCTGCCAAGTGGGATTATGAGAATGATGATTCAGCAGGTCAATGACGACTTGTATAGTACTCTGTTCATCCTCCCATTCAGTCTCTTAAACATTGATGACTTTGATGTTGCAAGCCTTTAAGGTTTGCTCATTGGTTTCGAGTTTTCTCTCCAGTTGCTCAATTCTTTCTAAGATGTTGTCTTTGTCTTCTTTAAGTTCCTTTATCTCCTCAGCATTTGCCTCAATCATCTCTTTGAGCTTGCTGATTTCTGAGACAAAGCGTCCAATGGTACCTTCAAGAGAATGAAACTGTTCGTCCATTTTGTTCTGTAATCCTGTTGAGTGTGTGACAAAGCCCTGCTGCATTCGGGCCAAACGCCAGTCGATCATTTACAGGAAACTGGTTGTGGTGGAAACGAGTTTTCTGACATTTTTATTTCAGGTGCCTATGGTAGTACTGGACAAAGTTTGCTTTTCAGCAGCCACAACTCTGGTATCAAATAAAAGTACATTTCATGCGCCTGTGTTCTTCATCAGCATGCTCTTAGTCTTACACAACCCCAAATAGCAACAGTTCTTGCAACTCTCACTTTTTACATAAATGCAATGTAAATGCAGTGTATGACGTAGTAGTCTAGATCTAGGGACATGAATAGCGTTTATTATCCAGCTTTTCAACATGTCCTGTTCGTGTTAGAACTATACTGAATATATGTTATTTATGTGGCTGTTACTGACCTTTTCAGATATCCAATAGCATCTTCATAAGCACTCACATACAATACAGGACTATGCAAAACTTCGCCATGGTTTTAACATTCAGTCTGTCACAAATTGCAGAAGTGACAGAGAGCATTTCTTCTAGTGTCCATCAATTGCGGCCTGCCACATCCGCCCTGAGAGAGAGAGAGAGAGAGACAATGACAAAAATTTAATGTGTTAGGTTTTTCAACCCCTTCACAAATGGGTAATTGGGGGAGGGGATCGAAATCGAAAAATACAATAACAAAATAGAACACTACAATATCAACGATTCTTCGCGAGCGGTAACCAGACCGCGGTATTGTTCATACATAATAGCACATGTGTGCAGATGTCACTGGAAAAGGTAGCCGATAACGGATATCGTAGTAGGATGGAGGAACTGTCACACACAGAGCGGCATTAGCAATGCGGTTGTACTGCTGGCTGGTCACTGGGCGTGTCCGGAAGATTCCCGTCTTTGGCTGCTTTCTTTATGGACTCGAAGCCCCTGTCCGTTGTGTTTTGAAGTTTTTGTATATGTGCCATCAACATCTGGCAATCCTCGGGGGAGACAGTGGTGGTGCTTCCGGATTCACTGATTGCATTTACACTTTCTGCAGTTGTTTTGAATGGTTTCACTACCCCCATGTTCTCCCTCACATCTTCCTCAGAGCTGTACTCTGTCAGTGTCACAGGCGCTGTTGTTGGTGTGTCACTGCAGACAGACATGATATCTTCATTTTCAATATCGTTGTCCGTGTCAGAATGCCAGTTTCTTAGCATCAATTCGTGCGGCTGCACTGTCACTGGGTCAACACGACACAAGCTTGACGGAGAGGAGAAGGCTGGCCGTGTTGCACGTGCAGGTTGAACAGCACAGCGAGGTGTGCCAGTGGGCATGTCACCAATGACTGTGTCCAAAGCAGTTTTATTTTTCTGTATTATAAAATAAACTAGGGGGTGTTGGCAAAAACAAATCTGAAGGGGAGACAGGATTTTCATGTTGCATTTTCATCAATCTGACCTTATGTGTCTCCACCCTCCTTTTGTCCCTGGCAATTTGCGCTGCCCCTTTCCTGCGGTACAGAACACTGTCACTGTGTGTTGCTTGACGTTGGTGGGCTGGCGACAGGCGCAACACAATAACGGTTTGATTCTCTCTGCCATCGATTTTGAAAGATGTTAAGGCCATTTCCTGCAGAAAGGTGTTCAGAACCGTTTCTAAAGAAGAAGGTAGACCTGTTACTGGCATACTGGAAGCCTTTCTTGTAGAAAACAATAAATTTGTTCCACTCACTTTTGAAAACACGTCTTGCTGGTAGCCAAGCAAGGGACGTCACCGAGAGAGAGAGAGAGAGAGAGAGAGAGAGAGAGAGAGAGAGAGAGAGAGAGAGAGAGAGAGAGAGAGATATTCAGACTGTTACTGTACACCAGCCTAACACACACACCAAGAGTCCAGCTTGGATTCTGCAGGAGGAAGTGTGCGTTTCCTCTTCTCCACCAACACTTCTCCATCCAGCCCCTTCAGCAGGTGGGCTCCTGTTGGTGCTTTGCGTTTCAGGGGGGAGCTGCCTGTCATTGGGGGAGGAGGTGGGACAGGAGGGAGGTTCTCCTCATCCATATCTCCAGCACCACGCCCGTTCTGCTCATTGCGCTGCTGCTCTCTCTCCAAGTATTCTGCCGTGATTCGCTTTTTGATAGCAGGCATGCTGATACTGTCAGTACAGCACAAACTGCAATGTCTCCAATCCTGGGCACCCAAACAATCAGACAGAGTGATGAAGAAATTATGATGTTCAAAATGAAGACATGATAGAATCTCTTACTTATGAATCTTATTTTCATTCATTTGTTTTGAGGATAACAATCAAGGTGCTAGTTACCTCAAAAAGAGGACTGATATAGGCATGTGCAAGGCACTAGTACTATCAGTTATGGTCCTTTCGGACTTAAACATTTAAAAGGCAGGAATGGTAAACTGCTGTCAATGATTGCATTCGTCATTTAGTGAGCTACAGCACAGTATGTCACTATGTGTAACTTGTGCTTTGATTTCTTTTTACAAACTATAACGCTATATATAAATTCCACTTAATATCAAAAGCATGTCAATCTGAGTGTCTCGTTATGTGTCTAAGCCCAAGGGTCATTAGATTGTGTGTTAACCACTAGACTGCCCCACCCTGGAAATTTTCCGGGACTAAATGTCAGTGTTGATTCTAGGATTTCAAAAATAGGGGCCCAAGGGCCCCCTAAAATGAAAAAAAGGGGGCATTGCCCGTCCCCCCACCCATTCATAAAAATGGGGATAAGTTGTATTTGCTTACAGTACTCTCAGTTTCTGCTATTTTTCAAGGAAGAGAAACAAAGCAAACAGGCAGATACTATGCAGAAAGGATTAAATATTCACCTGAAGTGTAGCAGTTAATCTGTAGTAAGCACTCATGACAGAGGGGGAAGGGAGAGTCAGAGTGGGAGTGGAGGGGAGAGAGGGGGAGAGAGGAGAAAGAGGGGGGTAGAGGGGGGATGAGAGAGGGGGGGGGATTTTTCTCTCCCCTACATGGTACAATGAGAGAGAGAGAGAGAGAGAGAGAGAGAGAGAGGAGAGAGAGAGAGAGAGAGAGAGAGAGAGAGAGAGAGAGAGAGAGGGGTAGTTTTTGTCACATCAGAGAGATAGATCAGTAAGTAATGTCAAGTCTGTCCCCCCCCCCCCCCCCCCAGATCGTACATTGAGAGGAGAGAGAGAGAGAGAGAGAGAAAAGAGAGAGAGAGAGAGAGAGAGAGAGGAGAGAGAGAGAGTGTCCTAGTCCTAACTCATGGAAGTCTTTCTGTGATCAGCAGTGGTTTTTTGTGTTTTTGCATGATGCTCAAAGACAAGTGCTGTTCTGTAATTAGGGCATCCTCCTTTAGTGAAGGCATTGCTCTTTCCATGTGTGCTACACAGGGGATCTATCTTACTGCATGCCATGATCACTGTTCTCAAGCCTGGGCTACTTGTCTGGCCAGATCTATCTGCTCTGTAATAGCAGGAACCTGCTGTTAGCAGCCTCTGTAATCTCCTCAACAATCTCTGTCCCAATCATCACATCACTTGTTTCTGGAGTACAAGGTTTCTTGGATTGTGACATAAACAAAGAGGGCAACAGAGCTTTATCATGAAGATGGCTGTAGGTGCGAATCAGTAAATCTTGCCCCCCTGGGGTAGCCCACCAACTTAATGACCGCTTAGCCAATCAGAAGCATCAATGGAGAACTTTCTCGGAAGTAGCCCTTAATTTTAGAGATGATACAAACAGCAGTTTGGATGTTGGTTCAAAAACTGTTGGTTCAAAAACATGCTGTCCAGGATTTTTTTGGCGTCCGTTGGGGCAAATTCCCACATCATTTTGTGGCAATTATGAAAAAAATGCGGGAATCCCGCAAGGGCACATCCTAGAATCAACACTGAATGTGCACTCTATACGCCTACAACCCAGGAAATTTTTCAGGGTTTCAAACCGAAGTAAACAAACCAACTTCCTTGACTACAGTTAAAGGGAAAGAACTCCAAAATTATAGATCACTCTCCTGTTGCTTGGCAACATCCAGCTGCAAAAACCGTGACAAAAATGATCGTTTCTTTAGCTTGTATTTTGTGTTATTATATATGACTGCTTGGGCAGTTCTTGTTCAAAATGGCTGACACCTCATGGAAGGTATTAATAACTTTACACAGCTGAAAAAGTGGCAAATAAAACTTTAGATAATCCTAACAGTGATGAAAACGATTATGTATGATTCAGGAGATAGCACATTAAAAAAAAAAAAAGACTGAGATTGTGCCTGGACTTATGTTTGACGATACTGAGTTTGGGGGTACTCAGAATGACAGTGGTGATGAAGAAAGTGTATTTTTGGTCGATTTTTTTACATTTTAATATATATTTTTGTAGTGAAACATCATGCTAACTAATTTGAGCTTGCCTCAAAGCAATCTCCGATCTTTGGGCAGACTATCAGGATTATTCATTTAGTAATTTCTTAGTAAGAGGGACCTGAACATAGGAAGAAGTACATGAGAATTTTATTCCCGGCATATAGGGTGCACTTGCACTCGGCAGTTGGAGGTTAAATTGCTTAAAATTAGTATAATAAATCTACAATCCCCCCTTTTTTTGAATGCAGCATCACAAATCTACATAAAACATTAAAAGTCTTTGTTTGATGTCTTTGAGCTTCCACCCTCTCCTCTCCCCCAAAATTAATGCACCTTGTTGCGACCTGATTGTCTATCATTAGTATCATGAGAATGCGTACAACTATAAGTACTTTGCATAATGAATCCACAATATGATAAAATCAAGTGGAACAGATTGAAAACACAGAAACATGCAGTCTCGCCCTTACTCTCCTCCCCAACCCCCCCTCCAAAAAAAAAACCCACAAAAAAAGGGAGAGAGAGAATAAGAGAGTGGGGGGTGTGGTAGTCATACATGTATGGCACATATCTCTCTCACCCACAACATACACTGATACAATGAGCACAATTCTTTTCACAAAGATGGGTGTCCTCACACCCACACCATACTAATCCCATTCATGGGACAATACCATAGTTCTATAATGAATAATGAGTATAGGTGGCTCCACACCCACAATGTACACCATAATATATACTGTCATATACGTTCTTTGAGGTGTGGGTGCACTCAAACTAGTCAGTCACACCCTTGACATACTGAAGACTTTTTGTTTGGTAGGATGTTTATTTGTAAATACAAATTTCTGTGGATGTGTAAAAGTCTAAAACAGTAAATTGACTCACTTCAGATTGACTAACTTCAGAGAAGTATCCTTTTCTTTTTAAGTTGCAGCATATAATCTTGAGTAGAACTAAAGTGTGGGTGATTTCAAACATGTATGTTAAACATGTATAAAATGATTAAATACTGATTTGATTTTTTTAAAACTGAGAAACTCTTTCAACAGTTGATTGCACTGCCCTGTTGGATCTGCTATCATAGGCCTACATGTTTATATCATACCAATTAGATTTTTGGGCAATCTGTGAATTCATTCTATGACATTCTTTGTCACTTTATTGATTAGATGTAATATAGTTGACCTGCCAGGAACTGCCCGAGAATACAAGTTGGCACCAAAGAAGCTGCGGCCATTAGCCTAGCCTAAGCCTCCCCCTTCCCCCCCTTGCGTCCCACAGCCAGACGTTCGAACGAGACCCGTCTCAGCTGCGTAATAACCATCATGATCATGCCTGGCCATGGACTTGCATGACCATCCAGATCAAATCATTCTACAGTCACGATATAGGGCGCTTTGAACTTATTGTGCACATCAACGCCTTTATAGGCTGATAAGGTTGACCCCAAAAACAGAAAAACGTGCCAAAGCTGCCCCATTCATGAACCCAAGGCTGTGTTCCACCAGCTCATGTCAAAGGCTTCGTTTGCAAACAATCGCGGCCTTGCGTGCAAGCTAAATCAAGGTCAGGCAACTAGCCACATTTCATCAATACAAAGCGCAAATTAATTTCAAAATCAAAACATTACATTCGAAGCAATATGCATGATACTCAAAGAACAAACCTGCACAAGGAGTCTTTGAAATTTCTGCACAATAAATGCCTGCTTGGTCGATGATGATTGCAAGGCCCAGTAGCCGACGCTAGACCTAGGCCTAACAGTGATGATTATGCGCGCATGCGCAATGTTTCAACAACTCTGATGAGCTAGGCTAGTGTCGTCTGCTTTCTTGGGTTTTCAGTTCCACATGATTTTTCCCAATTTTCTTGACTTTAGAAGAAAAAAATTGTACTATCTGCCTATGATCTTTAAAATTGTACTTCTTTACTTTGTGCAAAATAAATGAGGCCTTTTGGGTATTTATAGTCAAATCGATTGTTGTTGATAAATTTTAATGCACGGGCGATTATTATCGTACCTAACTCAGTTATTACTGTAGTCATTACCTCCCTTCCTGTTTGTTTTTAGGACTGCTCATCTTTTGTGGTTAAACTTAAAGACGTTTGGACTGTTTTGAAAAAGAAAAGAAAAAAAGTGCCACAACCAAGAAGATAAGATCCGACGGCTCGAGCCAGAGCGTGTCTCAGGTAATCGTGGATATTCAGTTATCAAACCATTTGACTGGAACTTAATCGTAAGTCTGTTTTTCTCAGTTTCTGATCTAAAAAATGGTGACGGGTAGGCCTATAGGCGTATAGCCTAATATCTGGATCTGGATCTGGATCAATACGTCGCAGTAACCACTTCTGGCTTTACGCGACGGATTGGGGGTTTGCGCTTAACTGCTAGTACTAATGCTGGTTCTCCCTGGTGAGGCCCCCTATGTAACAACGCTGTAAACACGACAGATCAACTGTGACTACTACTGTGTGTACTAGTGTAGTACTACTGAATGTCACACTCACGACGATTTAGGCTTGAGACAGTGAGATTGTGTTACTGTTAGGATTAAACAAACAAACTTGCTATCACACCTTCCAGTAATCGCTACTTAATGAAGCGTTCTATTAACTTTTAATAAGTCTCCATTTAGGCCCTAGGCCTACAAAGTTGACTTGTTCCACGGTTGAGACCAGTTAGTCTGTTCGTGGTTCCTCAAGGCCTAGGCCTACGTGAAACCTTTAGATAGGCCTAGGCCCTACTTGGTAATTGTCATGCATGGCCAGCAGATAAACTGATTTTAATTTTGGCATTTGGTTCTGCAGGCTAGGCACCTACAGGAATCAAAATAAAATAATAAAGTGAGCCTACATCAGTACATAGCAAAGTAAACATTTTGTAGATCATTCTGAACTGTATCTGTCTTGAGGTGAGCAACATTCTAAAACTGTAAAATTAAAATAATGTTTTTTCTGTTAAGCCCCATGTAATATTTGCAGTAAATGAATTCTCATCAATGTATATATTATATGAGACAATGCCAAAAGATCATGGTAGGGTTGATGAGGAAAATAATTTTTAATACAAGTTGTAGTTTATAGGCTATAGTATAAACTACCCAAAATATGTTTTTTGGTTGGTTGTGTAATTCTGTCAGCTCATACCACGATAAAATGATTTATACCACAATATCAGGAAGATGGGTTTGGTGGATTTGTGAAAACTGATGTTTGCAAAAAGAATGTCAAAATCAACCAATCCAAAATGGGACATTCACTGATATGCCTCAAACATTGTGTTTGTACAGCCAGGCTAAGTAAAGTAAGTTCATACAAATAGTTAAACATGTATGTGAAATGGAAAAGGTATCCAATGGACCCTCATGACAAAGCTGGAAGATCTCGATTTTGGTGATGACCTGGCTCTGCTATCCCACCGCCTGCAGCACATCCAAGACAAAGTCACTGCCCTAGATACCACAGCTAGACGTGTTGGCCTCAGGATCAGTCAAGAGAAGACCAAGCTACTGCGTACCAACAACCAGCAATAGGCTCCTGTCACCATCTCTGGGAAAGCAGTAGAGGATGTCAGTGAATTTGTGTACCTGGGCAGTAAGATCAGCCAGACAGGAGGCACAGACAAAGACATCAAGGCAAGAATAAAGAAAGCACGCCAAGCATTTGCCATCTTGAAACCCGTATGGAGAACAAATGCGATCTCCACAACCACCAAGCTCAGGATCTTCAACTCCAACATAAAGTCTGTGCTTCTCTACGGGTCAGAAACTTGGTGGGTCATCAACACCAGCTCCTCCAAGATCCAGACCTTCATCAACGTATGTCTCCAGCAGATCCTTCATCTCAAATGGTTCGACAGAGTGCCAAGTACCGACCTGTGGATGAGGGCGAACCAACAGCCTATGGATGTCCAAGTAAGGCGGCGAAAGTGGCGTTGGGTTGGCCACACCCTACAGAAGGAGCCTTGCAACATCACCAGACAAGCACTTGAGTGGAATCTGCAGGGGAAAAGGAAGAGAGGGCGCCCCAAACAGACCTGGAGGAGAAGCCTGCATAGTGAGCTGAGAGACTCCAGCCTGACATGGGAAGAGGCCAAGACCCTTGCCAGAGACAGGAGAAGGTGGAGGGACGCTGTTGAGGCCCTATGCTCCACTAGGAGCTATAAGGACTAAGAAGAAGAAGAAGAAGTATATGAAATGATTAAAACATACCTTTGCTAACATTTTCATCCCTTGTAAATCATGTGTGCAAGCTGTTTGGTGAAGTTTGTGTTGCATCAAGTTGAACTGGTCAGTTATGACTCGCAGTGTGCCTGTTTGCTATGTTGGAAATGAGGGAACATATATTAAATTTATTAAATCAAGATGTGTTTGTGACACAATAAACCTATAAAATTTAGGAAGATTTCAGTTTACACATTTTTCAAAAAAAAAAAAATCTTCTGTGTTCTGAATTCATGTCCACTCATCATAACGGACCATCTTAGTATCTTATGGAGGAAATTTTATGTACTGCATGTCTCCGCCATGTGTGTTTAAAACCGCCAGGTTACATGTTCTTCTGCAGAAGCAAAACCAGGAGCATATGATGCGAGACAGGTGAAATATTGGTCAGTGTTTTAGTCATGTCCACTGCTGTTTGCATCATCATCACTGACAATTGACATAGGAATCACCTCTTAACTAAACTGCAGTGAAAAACACATTAAGTTGCCCTGAAAAAATGCATTTTAAACACTGCCAAGCACAAACACATTGATTGTCATGAGGCACACAGCAAGAATGATGCTTTAAGGTGGGACATGGGGGTCAAAACTAATGAAATTTTGTTTACAAGCTCATGTTAGAAATTGTACCATATAAATATTGAAAGGGCATCTATAAATTACTCATTTTTATGCCTGTTGCCATGGAAAGAATCCAAAATGGCTGCCAAAATTAAATGAACATTCAAACTCCTAAGCCTTGTTACAGGTACAAGAAATCGGTTTCTTCAGACATGTTTTACACCTAAATTCTTTAAATTCATGCAAGGAAATCTCCATATATTTGCATTGAGCAATTTTTTTAATTCTAAAAAACAACATGATTTTGGCCTCTTTTACACAGGTGTCTAACCTTAATTCACTTCTCTGGAATTTCTGTCATGTCCACTGTCATCACTGACACTTCTTCAGAAATGTCCAAAAATCATAACTGACACATTCATAATTCATCTTACTACAAGGTATTAGCCATGTAAAACAGCATAGCACTAGCAGCAATCAAAAGCTGATAGACTTTACTCATTGGGTTTGCTTTGCCTAGTGATATTTGTAGACCATGATTAAGGGGTCATCTCAATGGTCAATTTAGTTTAATGGAAAAGATACATTTCATTGTGCTTGTCATGTCCATACAAATAATTGTCATAACTGACAAAAGTGACATCCATTCTTTCTTCAAACAAATAAAGATACAAAAGAGAACCAGACTGCTTGTCAGTGCTTCACTTCTTTAAAATGGGCATATTGAATTGCTTCACTTCATGCTGTATCAGTGTATGGCAGCTGCAGTGGAAGTTTGCTTGACATCTGAATAAGCACAGACATGAACTGGTGTCAGATATGATGGTGGACTTGAAAACAGTACTCCATTCACGGTATTCACCAGTGGTAACTGACAAACCACTTTTTTTCTTCATCATTATACTATACTCTATAGTAGTGTTATCCATCTGTCACGAAAACCCCTGCTTTATGACCCTTGCTCTGCTATTACAGTTTTCATGTCCAGTATCATAACTGACTTTTCAGTTTTTGCTGGGTGGTCAGACATTTTCTATGTTATTAGAAAAAAATAATACACAAGTTACTTTTTGCTTTTAGTTTTCATGCAGGTAAATGGTTTACCTTTAACTCAATGGAGTTGCAATGAAATGGATCCTGCCATTTTGTGGTGATGCGTTTGTTTGTTTTTTGTTTTGTTTTGTTTAATGTCTATTCACTACATGGTGATTTAGACACACCCGCATTCATACCAACGTACCTATTATTACACACCGCATCTCTCTCTCTCTCTGGTGATGCGTGATTTTGGCTATATTTGAAAAATTCAGCAGACTCACCCAACATAATAATGACATACACATTATAACAATGACATACACATTGAAAAGTTTATAATGTCTTTTATTGAGACTTTTCACAGTTTTTCAATAGATGACTGTATTTATTTTCTACAAATTTTCAAAATATGTCACTGAATGCTGAAAAATGAAATGTTTTGAAAATTAGGGCTGCGTATCTTACATGCCTTGAACTGTTCATCAACTACTCCCCTTGAAGCAATGTGATGATTTTTCACCAAAGTAAAGTTCCCTGAAGTTGGCTGAATCCATCTGATGTCACTTTTTGTACAACAGATTTAAAAAAAATATATATAACACTGGAGAGCCTGAAATCCCAAAGATACCACATGTTGACATGTCAAACAAAATTAGCCAACAGACACAAACTACTTGAAACTAGGCAAACTTATGGTCAAGGAAAGCAACTGTGTTTAGAAAAATGAATGCCCTACAGGCCAGAGTATTTTCACTTGAGTTGAACATCACTTAGTGTATTTAAAAAAAAAAGAAGTAATTCTGCTGAAGCTTAAGCTTCGGCATGTCACAGTGAAGGAGAGGAGTAAGCTTCGGCACAACCTCAATGAGTTAAAAGATTACAGAAATTTTATATGATTTCACATTTGAAATTCTATGACCTGTGTCCTGTTTCTTGCACAACCTTTTGGCACTGTCTCATATAGATCTTTGCACAGCAAGGCCTAACAGTAACAGTAACACTGTAGGCCTAATAGCCTCTGATTTTAGACATTTGAAAAGTTGCATTGTGGTCAGTATGTTATCCACTTTGTAACATGATATTACAGTATTAGTAAATTTATATAATTAGTATTATATTTATAAGGCCAGTATCATACCTTTTAAAGGATTTGACTCATAGTCATACATTATTGTTTATACTGATAGTTATAAAAACATTGATATGATGTGTCACCAACCCTTTATTCCATTTAACTTAAGACCTTGCCAATGCAGCCAAAGCTCTAATCCTTAATTTGCACAAGGAGATGACGTACCTAATACCAAATACTGATATATATATATATATAATATATACCATCTATAGATAGGCTAGTTTGAACACAGTAACAGTGGCTCAAGATCTGACTAAAAGTGAAAAGAAATGACCTCACAGTCACAATGGTAAACATCAACAGGCAACAACCAGGATAATCAAGTCCTGAGCTTCCTCATTTTTTTAATGATGGACCCTGGCTGAAGTTGTGAAGATCATATTTTGCATGTCATTCAGGCCAAAGCAGCTGTAAACCATACTATTTTAAGTAAGTAACTAGCTTCTAAGGCTCGGTTTGATTTTGAGTAAGGATTTATTCTGTAGGACCCATATTCTGCAAAGTACTCTGGTCCAATACAGAAGATCTCTCTCTCTCTTTCTATATATATATATATATATATATATATATATTATTATATTATTATTAGAAAAAATAGTGCATGATGGGTTATATATAATAGTAATAAACAGTTACAACAAATTACTTCTTGTGCTCATACTGACAGTTATGGAGGTCATGTATGCATAATTTATTGTAACTGATAAGGAGCCTGAAATTGAATGGGAAGCCCTTCTTCAGAAAAGAAAGGAAATCAGCATATCTATTAATTAATATCTGTTCTATATTATTCTAGACATAGTCATGGACACCTGAGTTATCCTAAACATCTTTGCTCAATCTGCTAGTGTCAAAAAAAAAGAGAAAAAAAATCATGCTCCTGCACAGTCCCAGGCACACTGGATGCCCTACTCTACTGGCTACTGTACAGCGTTTTATGGGTTTTTTGTTTGTTAGTTTGTTTTGGTTTGTTGTTGTTGTTGTTCCTCAGCTAGAGCTCTTAACTTTACAATGGTGGTGAGATTTTGTGTATGTGACCATGTTTACCCACCATTATTTAAAGTAGCCTCATTCTGATTTCAGAAATGGTGTCAGAACACTACACATATGTGAATGTGTTTTTTGTTTTGTTTTTAAACTGTAAATCACTCTGATTGGCACAAATTGACAAAACGACCTAATCATCTACTCTTCCAAACTGAGGCAGAACAGATTTTTAATGTACACATGTTCATGTGCAAGATGTTCTGCATGCATTCACACATGACACAGGGCCTTGTTTTAAATACAAGTTTATTGTTCATCTGAAAGACGTTTGCCATTTTGGGGAATTAAGTCAGTACTAATCAATGTTAACTACAGGGCAAAATCCCTAAAATGGGTGCTTCCATGGTGGCTTGATATTGGGCCATGCAGTTTTAATAATAATAATAAATGAAATTTATATATATATATACACTATATCTTGCAAAAACAAATCAAAGCGCTTGCAATATTCAACTTATTCTTACACAGTCATGCAACCAATAATAATTTATAGATTAAATTAAGCAAATTCAAATGTACACACACGCATGTATACACACACACAACTGACACAAGGTTAAATACATTTTGACAAGGTGATGGGATTTTGGTTGTTGAAAGAAGGGACAGATCTGAGATGGAACAAGAGGGGAAAATTTTGGGTTTGAAATAAATACACATTTTATGTTTTGAGGCTGGATTTTAAAGTGTCATTTGTAGGCTTTTGGCAATGAGGGAGGGGGAGGTCATTCCAGGTCGATGGTCGAGAAATAAAGAGCGATGGCCAACAGTGGATTGGTTGAATCAGGGTGTTCGTAAGCACAAGGTATCTGCAGCAGAGCACAGGGAATAAGAAGGAATGTACAGGTGAAGATGATTCACAGAGGTAGGAGGGTGCTGTTTTGTGGAGACATTTGTAACAGAGGGTACTGATTGTATAGTTTACTCTTTATTGCACAGGCAGCCAGTGGAGAGATTGCAAGAGAGGGGTAATGTGCTCAGATTTTTTTCTTTCTGAGGACTAATCAAGCTGCAGAGGTTTTTTTATACGCTGAAGGGAGTGGATAGATGATGCTGGCAAACCACTGAGACCAGCCAAAAGAGAATTGCAACAGACATGAAAGAAAGAGAGATGCGACAAGTTTTGGGGTTGAAATATAGTCACTTGATATAGAAGTTTGCTTATCCAGCAGCTACACTAACTTGACCAGAACAGTAAAAGTATTGGTACAAAAATGACAAGATTTTAAACAGATTTGTCCAGTTCCGACACAGTTTTTGTTTTGTTTTTCTTTGTTTTGTTTTGTGCAAATCTTTTCTGTTTTTTAAGTTTACCACTTATATCAATCATTATCATGTACTTCACCAGCCATGCACACACAAACAATGTGCACACACAAATGCACGCACACGCATGCACGTACATGCATAAACACACACACTATATATATATGCACTGTACATACATGCATCATAGTCAATCATACACACACTTGTAAGCACACACATCACATGCACACAACATGCATTGTATTGTATACCACTTTAAGTCATGGCAGATTTTTCTGCATGAAATTTGGGCTGCTCTTCCCAGGGAGAGCATGTCACCACAAGAGCGGTACCACCCTTTTTTGTTTTTTTTCCTTTTCCTGTCTCAGTGTCTGCAACTGTATTTGCAAAGTATTTGTACACACACACTCGCACTCACACTCACACACACACGCGCTGAGTATATCTAGTTTGGTGATGAGCTGTTTGGTTTGCATCCATAATATATCATGTGTTGATTTGTCATTATGATGTGGTATTGGTTTAGATCAGAAAATCTGGTTTGTATTGAAAAATGAGTGAACTGCAAATCCAAAACCTTTCCTGTACTATAACTAGTATAAGTATAAGTAAAATTCAACAGGAATCTAAAGAGTATTGCTAGTACTTGCTATACTTGCTAGTTTTCAGTACATTGTCACTATTGGAAGTACACAGATCATATTCGTGATATTGGTTATATAGTCAATTGTCTTTTTCTTTTCCAGGGATTGTTCAGTTGAGCTGACCCCTGATGTTGGTGCTGATGTCAGTGGTCAGGCTAAGGTGTCCAAAGTGGACAGCAGTGTGTAGGACATGCAGCTGCTTTGGCCGGTCAGTCAGCCTCAGAGGCACAGCTCTCAACCCCTCTCTTCCTGCTGGCAGGAGCATTCTGACATCAACCTCGGTCTGCAAGGTCCTCTCTGACCCTGAGAACAAAGGCCAGCACCAGCGTGGAGTGAACTTTGACACCTTAGGGTCATGGAACAACCGCCTGTCGTTATCGATTTTGATGGAGGAAAGCATCAAGAAAGGAAAACTGATCCCCAAGATTCCCCTAGAAGCCGTCGGTACTGCTTCCTTAATTGGTCGTCGTAAAGTGAACGAAGATCGTATTGTGATCAAGGAACTGGCCAACAACTTGCTGTACGTGGGTATCTATGATGGGCACGCCAGTGCCTTTGCTGCCCAGTATGTTGTGGACCACCTGGAACACCACATCCACTACCAGCTGAGCAAGACCAGGGATCTGAAGCGGGTTCTGCACAACTCCTTTGTGGAGGTGCACAACGTGTTAGCCAGACACCTCGCACACTATTTTGTTGGTGAGATCTGCTGCTGTATAATTATTATTACATTAAAAGTTTGTCTGATATGTTTATCTGCATCTGTATGCTTGATACAGTATTATTGTAACTGTTAGTGTTACTCACACTGCACTAGTTCATTGATAAAAAAAAAAATTCATACTTGTATGCCTGTTGTCTATTATATTTTAAATTTGAGTTCATTGACAATTTGATGAATTAGATCTGTAACACTAACAGTGTATGCCTGACGTGTACAGTAATGGGTAGTTCAGTGATATAAGTTCAAATTTGTGTGCCTGGTATGGTATATTATATTTTATATATATATATATATATTATATATATATATATATATATATATATATAAATTAATACACACTATACTGTTCTGGTAGTCCATTGATATTGTCTCATCACAATATCAGTGTATATCTGATGCATACAGTAAGTCACTAAGTGTAACTGTTTGTCTATTGTCATTGTATGCTTCTAGAATCTAGATGTATAATCATTACTGTCACTTTTAGTCCTTTGTCAGTGCATGTCTGTTACTACTACTGTACTAACTACTAGTGTTAATTAATAGTAATACATGGCCAGTGTATGTCTAATGTATACTGTAACTGTTTGTGTAAATCCATTGTCAGTGTAGTATGTCTTAAGTATATTATGTTACTACAGTGTCAGTTTATGTCTGATACATGTACAATATATCCATTATCAGTGTCTGCTCTCAGTGTCTGAATTCGGTTTATGTAATATGGATATATATATATAAAATATACTGTCAGGCTGTCCCTCTTTCTCTCTGTCTCTCCCTACCTGACAGTCTCTCTCTCTCTCTCTCTCTCTCTCTCTCTCTCTCTCTCTCTCTCTCTCTCTCTAAGATATTTATATGTATTGTATCCTTTGTGTCTGCCACAAAGGTGTAGGGAACAATTCAATCAAATGCTCCAAATGTCAATATTGGTGTCACAAAAGATGCTCAAAGCTCAAAAGTCTGAAGAAGGAGGACGGAGTATTTGTCTGCCCCAGTTGTATGAATAAGAAGGGTGAAGACAATACTGATGCAGGAAAGGAGGAGCTAGAATTTGAACAAGGGAAGATAGAAGTGGTAGACGAATTCTGCTACCTGGGAGAGATGATGAGCTGCGAAGCAAAATCTGAGTTAGCTGTCAGAACCAGGATTGTGAGTGCTTGGAAGAAATGGAAAGAATTGGCAAGTCTGCTTGGAAATCAGAAAATCCCACTGGAGAGGCTGCCTGATATATAAGGCCTGCATCAGACCTGTTCTCGTGTATGGCTCGGAGACGTGGGTTTTCTTTCACAAAAACCATTGAACGTTTGTTGAAGAACTGTGAAAACCGAATGCTACGCTACATGACAAAGATCAAATGGGAAGACAGGATCATGATTGAAGAACTATGGAGAATGTGCAAAGTTGATGATCTGAAGTCTGTAGCTAGTACCAGTAGACTGCGCTTGTTGGGGCACGTTCAACGGAAAGCAGACCACATCATAAAAAGAGCAAAGAACTTCGTAGTGGATGGAAAGAGACCAAAGGGAAGACCTAGCAAAACCTGGGCTGCCTGTATTGCAGATGATCTTAGAGAAAGGGGCATAAATAAGGAGGAAGCTCAAAACAGAGAGAGATGGAGAAGGCTCATCAATGTCAAACCTCCCTTGGGAGAAACATGACAAAAAAGGAAGAAGAAGAAGATGTATTGTATCCATTCCTTATAACTGTGCAATGTAAAAAAAAGAAAACTGAATTTTAAAAGTAAAAAAAAAAAAGTAATATGTATATAATATATGCGTGTACTGTCAAGTTCTCTTAGTTCGTTGTCAGTATATACTACATATGCCCGATGTATACTGTAAGTGTAACTGTTGGGTTAGTCCATTGTCAGTATCAGAGTATGCATGCCTGATGTATACTGCAAATGTTACTAACTAGTGATTGTTCAGTGTTCATCTATATGACTATAGATCTATCATTAGTATTAGGAAATCTGTATCAGTACTGTCATTCAATCAGTGTATGCCTGATGTATTCAAGTATTATAATTGTGTGGTGTGGTGCGGGTAGTATGACTATGAGCACGCTGTGACAAGGTCATGGCTAAGGACCAGATGAGACACACAACTTGATCCCACGGACGAGTTCTAATAATAATAATATAATTATGGAATTTATATAGCGCTGAATCTTGTAAAAAACAAACAAATCGAAGCGCTTAACATTGTAACAGTCCATTGATATTAAAAGACATTAATTGTGTGCCTGTTGTGTGTTGTTAGTTTTCTGAGGCATGTGTAATGATGATGATGTGTATGTACTTTGTAAAGTCGCAGCCAAGCATTAAGCACACAACTTCATAGTCTAACTAGTAACTTTGAGCTGTCTGTGTCTAGACTTTGTGATGATCAGATTTTATGATCAGGGATGAAGGTGATGGGGATGATGATAACAGGTGACAACAATGGTGGTAATTATGGTGATACAGTGATAGTGATGAAGATGATGATGATAATGATGCAGACACAGGCACTTTCAGCACAAGGTCTATAGCAATGGCATGTCTGATTGGTGACAGCTTTGACTAGGGCATGATGATGATGATGATGATGATGATGATGATGATGATGATGATGATACACAGACACACAGACACCTTCTGCATGAGGATGATGGCCTCAAGTGTGTCTAGTCTGCAGCATTTCCAACCTGGCGGTGGTGGTGATGGTGATGATGATGATGGTAACGATAATGATGATCATGATATTGATAATGATGATGGTGATGATGATGGGTGGTGATGATGATGATAGTGATGGTGATGAGGATGGTGGTGATGGCAGTGGTGGTGAAAGCAGTGGTGGTGATGGTTCCAATGCTATTGATCAATATTGCAGACACAGACACCTTCAGCACAGGAACAACAGCCACAGTGTGTCTGATCCGTGACAGCTCCGAGCTGGTGGTGGCTAATGTGGGGGACAGCCGTGCTGTGCTGTGCAGGAAGGGAAGAGCACTCCGCCTTTCCCATGACGATGACCCTGATGACCCCATGGAGTCGGCCAGAGTCACCAAACTGGGGGGTCGAATTGTCCAGAACAGCCAGGGCATCTCACAGGTCACAACTGATTTCCAATCCTTCACTCTGTCCATACTTTAGTTTTCAAGAGCGATTTTACAGTTCATGATCTGTGTATTATGCTGTGATGGTCATAAGTTATTGTGGTGTGATGAAGTGATGAAGGGTGCATGATAGAGTGAAGGTGATTAGAGCATGTGGTGATCAGTTGATAGTGTGTTTCAACCTTCCTTGTCAATATTCAGATCGTGACACTTCACAAGTACATAACTAATTTATATATATTTAATTTGACAGCTCCGATGATAGTGGCTAAATGTGGGGGACTAGCGTTGTGTTATGTGCAGGAATGGAAAGCACTCCGCTATTTATACCATGACGATGACCTGATGACCCAATGAGTCGCAGAGTCACCAATGGGGTCGAATGTCCTTGCAACTCCAGGCATCTCACAGTCAAACATGATTTACCCAATCATTGTCCATCTTATTTCCAAACGATTTTACAGTACATGATTGTGTATATTCTGTATGGCATAAGTCTGCTGTGGACTGTTTTGACTTACTGACACAGAGCAGCAGGACAGGCAGGCAGGCGCAGGGTAATGTCAACCATATTATATATAAATTCAAACAGTTCCTAACCACCACACGTTCTTTCAAGGAAACGTGGTGGGGGGGACCACCACAACGTCCTTCAAGGAAAGACGGGGGGGGGTCGACCACCACAACGTCCCACAACGTCCCGCCAACAACCTGTGAACCTCCAACCCCGAAGCCAGGGAAGGCTTTGACACAAAACTCAGTTCAGGCACAGAAGCGTGTGAGGAAACTGAAATTGAGGTCACCCTGAGACAGAGCAGCTGGGGCCACTGAATCATATGCAATTTTTTTTTTTATTGCTTGATGCTCAAGGAGGATGAGGGTGATGAAGTGCTGCATCTGTGGAAGTCTTCAGGTGCTACAGGGCTGTACTCTACGCTGACATATACTGTCACCTGCAGTGTTGGTCAGGTAATTTTAGCAACTCTCGAATATCCATAAAGGGGATGAAACTCGAGTGTGTGGTCCCAGTCTTCCCAATGAGCCCATAGCAAACTCACTCTGGGTAGGATGGGACTATAAACCTATGTCCCATGTGTGAACTCACGCAAAACATCTTGCATATATAGATTAGAACTTGTTGCGCCTTTTGGAAGAGTAGGCCATTTGTGCCAGTGGGAATCGAGTGACAAAATTTACAAAAACCGCATGCACATGGGGAATGAAAGTAAAAAAAAAAAAAAGCCTTTGAGTGCTTATTCCATTATCCTTGAAATAAAAGAATACATGAATTAAATAGGAGCTAGCTGGAGTCTGAAAATTCCCTATGACTTGTGTGGGATTTGAACCTGTGACCTTCCAGTGTGTACCCCTAAGCACTAGCCACTGTGCCATGGTGGTCGGTGCATTTTATAACATTTTATTGTAAGCAGCACGTTCCTTATATCAGTAATTGACGAAGCTTTTGGCCTGGACCATGTGCTGATAATAACGGTTGTTGCTGTTGACTTGAAGTGAGAAGAGACAGTTTACACTGTTGATGGTTGCCCTGACCTGTTTTGTTTCTGCTACATTTGGTATCCCTACAGATATGAAGTAAAAAAAAAAATTTTTAAGGTAAAGGGATCCCATAACCTATAAGGTTGTAGGGAAGCGAGGCATCAGAGACCTCGCTTCTCTAGGGACCAGCATATTGAGGGCGGCAGCCATCTCCTCTCCCTCGCTGCTTTACCTTCCTTGACCCTAAAGAGGCAGGTACCCATTTACAGCTGGGTGAACTGGTTGACTGTACTGAAGCCAAAGTGTGCAAACGGTCACCCATCCAACTGGTAACCACGCTCGATGCTGCTTAACTTGGCTGGGGGAAAGCAAATGCTCCAGCCACTGAGCTATCCCGTCCTGTGTAGCATGAACTAAACTGTGCTGTTTTGTCTGACCATGAGGTCAACGTTTATCAACAGTGTGTGATGCATGTGCTGTTGCAGGTAAATGGGCGTCTGGGAATGACTCGCAGCATCGGGGACACAGAGCTGAAGCCCTATGGTGTTATTGCTCAGCCCCACCTGAGGTCACTGGAGGTAGGTAAATGATGGTGTAGTGGGATTGTGGGGAGTGCAGTGCAGTGCAGTGCAGTGCAGTGGAGTCGAGTGCTGGCTAGTGTAATATAGTGTAGTGTGCAGTTTAATGTGGTGTGTTTTTTAAAAATAATTTATTTTGAGGATAATGGAATAAGCACTCATGTACTTTTTTACATCCAGTCCCCATGTGTATGCATTTTTGTCAATTTTGTCATCTGTTCCCATCAGCATGCAATGACCTACTCTTCCAAAAAGCGGAACAGGTTTTAACGTGTGCGCAAGATCTTTTGTGTGCGATTGCACACAGGACCTCGGTTTATAGTCTCATCCGAATGACTTTTGGGGAGAGTGAAGTCAGCACTGATGTTAACTCCAGAGGAGAAATCCTCTTGAACAAGATTCAAACCCGGGTCAGCAGATCACGAATACATCACTTTAACCACCAGGCTATCCTGTCCTGTATTGTGTGGTGTCGTGTGGTGTAGTGTAGTGTAGTGTACTGTTATGAAGTATAGTGTACTAAGTGGTTTAACCCTTTCCCATTTTTACCCGCCGTAGCCCGCCGCTGCCCGCTCGCCCGCATCTATTTATACCCGCCGCAGCCCGCCGGACGTAATTTCAGCCTAGTGGGGATTTTCCCTCACGCACTAAGCTCTACCTAGTACACGCACACAATGAATGAACATTCCACTGAGGTCAGCATAAACTAAGGAAGGAATGGACACCAAATTCAGCGCTACACAGCCTCCCTTTCACAAGAAATTGGCCAGTGACTGGCTTTGTCTTTCCCACGCTTTCTTGTAGCTAAAAATGGCAGCAAAGATTGAGCATACAATTTGGGAGGAATATACTGATGTGGAAATTGAAGCTATTTTGGCTCAAGTGGAACAGTTCGAAAGAGAATAAAATGTTGAATCCGATGTTGAAGTAGATGTAGAAGAAAGAGATGAAATAGGAGAAGGTAGTGAGTCGGAAAGTGATGCTGAGGATAACATTCCGTTGGCTTCATAGCAGACGACATGGCGCAGCGCACAAGTGCCTTGCTCAGTGCAAGACTTCACGCTGCCGACTGGGCCGGCACAAACTCTCCCACTGAATGCCAAGCTCTTAGATTATTTTGTTTTGTTTGTGCCCCAACATTTTTTTCAAATTGTAGCAGATGAAACTAACAATTATGCCAGGCAAAAGATCGCTGTGAAAGGCTTAGTCATAGATCCATTACGGACAGAAACAACACCTGATGAAATTTGGGCTTACCTGTCAGTTTTGATCATGATGGGATCAAGCGTTTGCCGAGGCTTCATCTCTACTGGTCTACTGATTTGACATTTTCTGAGTCACAGATCAGTAATATTATGACGAAAACCAGATTTCTCAAAATTAATCAGTATTTTCACCTGAGAAACACGCCAACACACCTGGACGCGACACTGGCTGTGACACCTGCATTGTGACAGCCATGTAGCTAGCTATTGGTGAAGGACACACTAGTGTCTGTAAATAGTAGGCATCAGCATATATTTGTACATAATGTATATACGCGCATTAGCCAACGTCGTTTTCAATATGTTTGAATACTTTCCACTGAGGAAGTGTAGACTTGGTGACAGTAATTTTGTGACGTGTGAATGTTCAATTGGATTACCATGACGGTAGATGCGATGGAGGACACATTCAGGCAGGACCACACATATTATTTTTTTTAAATCACATACCTATATTGCGCATGTTAGAGGGTAGTTGTAGACTAACAGCATGATGTCACTACAATGTTACCTGTATTTGGTGACAAAGAGGGGACAGCAGCACGACACATGTAGGTAGGACACACATCTTGGGGTGCAGAACAAAGTATGACATCATATGAATACTTTGGCCAAATATGACTGCTCTGCGAACAATAGTAACTGTACAGGACTATGTGTACTTGAGGTACCTTATTCTCCGAAAAAACAGCGTTAATTTCCGAATACTACAGATAGTTTCTCTGTAAGAAATGCGAATGGTAAAGGGTTAATGTGTAGTGAAGTACAGTGTACTAAGTAGTTTAATGTAATGCAGTGTAATGTTTAATGTTGTGTAGTGTTGTGTAGTTTAGTGTGCAGTTTAATGTAGTGCAGTGTAGTGTGTAGTTTTATTTAATTTATGTGTTGTGTACTGTAATGTAGTGTAGTGTAGCGCAGTTTAATGTAGTATAGTGCAGTGTAGTATGTAGTTTAATGTAGTGTTGTGTAGTGCAGTTTAATGTAGTGAAGTGTGTACTTTAATGTAGTGTAGTGTTGTGTACTGTAATGTAGTGTTGTGGAGTGCAGTTTAATGTAGTGTAGTGCAATGTAGTGTGTAGTTTAATGTAGTGTAGTGTTGTGTACTGTAATGAAGTGTTGTGTAATGCAGTTTAATGTAGTGTAGTGTTGTGTGCAGTTTAATGTAGTGTAGTGTACTGTAATGAAGTGTTGTGTAATGCAGTTTGATATGGTGTAGTGCAGTGTAGTGTGCAGTTTAATGTGGTGTATAGTGTTGTGTAGTTTAATGTAGTGTTGTGTAGTGTAGTTTAATGTAGTGTTGTCTAATGCAGTTTTAACCCTCTTATTGTTGAATTCTACAGAGCTAAACTGCCTGTAGATTTTGAATTCTTTGAAGGTTTTCTACCTCCATCTGACTTACTTTACTCTTAAGACAATTGTGTGTGTGCATGACAAGTTATCAAGCTGAAATTTTGTCACAAGCTAGGTATGTCTTTGTACTTGCATTTAGGCGCAAGTTTATGTGTCTGGTCACCAGATGTCTTGTCATTGTCACCTTATTTGTCACCAATCACAGGTAAAAATATGGTATATATGATAAAACAGCAAATCCTGCATGGATTTGACAATAGTTCAAGCATGTTAGTGTCAAATAAGGAAGTGATACCCAGCTGATGTGTTTACCAATAGTTATGTGCAATAGTACTTCAAGGATGTGTCACACAATGTCCCCATAGTACCTGTTGTTTTATGGTATGTCTTGAGGAGACAAGTTTTGTTTAACTACTTTTTTCTTTTGAAAACAAGTCATATTCAATCAACATGTGACCTTTATACTGCAGTTCATATCTGTGTGTGCTACCACATGTTTGTTAAGTGTACAGAAGTGTATTATTGTACATGACTGTCACACTGTCACCAGTGTCACAGCACAGGTGTGACAAAATCGAAACAACACAGAACTTCTGTAACCTTACAAAATTGTAATGTTGGTAGTCTCTAAAGTAGTCGTAGTGGTGGCACAGGGCCACATCACATCACAAAAAGCACAACTTATGGATGTGTGGGGGGTGTACCCATTGCTCTCACCTGTCGAACCTTGGCAGACCGGAGACCTATTTTATTTTCCTTCTTGCTATTTTCGTTATCGGCATATCTGTTCATTTCTGCCATTGCAGTTTCAAAGCAAAAGTGTGGTAATCATGAGAAAACAGTCAAAAGGCATCACATTTTCAGGCGTCTATGCCGCAGACCGGCCGGGAGGTCAAATTTCTCCACAGTCGTGTGTGTAGCACAGGTCAGGAATAATAATAATAATAATAATAAATGGAATTTATATAGCGCTATATCTTGCAGAGACAAATCAAAGCGCTTGCACTCAACTCATTCTTACACAGTCATACAACCAGTGACAAGCAATAATTCCATCAAGTCCAAATGTGCACACACGCACAAACACACACACGTGCACACACACACACACACACACACACAGAGGTCACACACCCTGGCAGGGCAATAGAATCTTGGCTGTTGAAGGCAGGGAAAAACTATGAGATGAGGCAGGAGAGGAAAATCTTAGGTTTGAAATAAATATCTCTTGAGACTGGATTTAAAAGTGTCATAAGAAGGCATTTGGCGGAGAGAGAGAGAGGGAGATCATTCCACATCAATGGACCAGAAATAGAGAAAGAGCGACGGCCAATGGTGGATTGGTTGAATCTAGGTATTCGTAAGGACAAGGTATCTGCAGCAGAGCGGAGAGAACGAGAAGGAGTGTACAAGTGAAGACATTCACAGAGGTAGGCGGGTGCTGTTTTGTGGAGACATTTGTAACAGAGGGTACTGATCTTATAGTTTATTCTCTGTGGCACAGGCAGCCAGTGGAGAGATCGCAAGAGAGGGGTAATATGCTCAGACTTTTTCTTTCTGAGGACTAGACGAGCTGCAGAGTTTTGTATACGTTGAAGGGATTGGATTGATGATGCTGGCAGACCAGCCAACAGAGAGTTGCAATAGTCCAGACGTGAAAGAATGAGAGACGCAACAAGTTTGGATGTTGCATCTGTGGACAGGTACTTTCGAATTGCACTAATACGCCGTAATTGATAGTAGCAGGACTGGCAGGTCTGAGTGATGAATTTTTGCATGGAGAATGTGTTGTCAATAATGACCCCTAGATACTTCACAGCAGTGGATAAAGGGACTGATGCATTGCCAAGTTGTATTGAAGCTGTTGTGATGGAAGAGAGTTTGTGTTTGGTCCCTACAAGCATGGTTTCTGTTTTATCTGCATTTAGCTGTAATTTGTTCTGTATCATCCAATTTTGGATATCTTGAAAGCAGTGGGCCATATTTGTAAAGAGAGAAGGCAGATTTTCAGGAGTGTCGCTGCTTAGAATCTGAGAGTCATCTGCATAAAAATGATGGTTGATCTGATGGCGGTTAATTATATGTGACAGTGGAGCAGTGTAGAGGGTGAAAAGAACAGGGCCCAGAACAGATCCCTGTGGAACTCCACATTCCAATCTTGCAGGTACTGACTGAATTTTGTTTACTGTGACTGTCTGGAATCGGTCAGTAAGGTATGAACTAAACCAGGTAAGGGCTGTACCACTAACACCAAACGTTTTTTGAAGACGGGAGAGAAGAATAGAGTGGTCAATAGTGTCAAAGGCTGCAGATAAGTCGAGTAGAGTAAGAAGAGAGATTTTCCCTGAGTCAGAAGCGAGTAGAAGTGTGTTTAAGGTGTGGGCAAGGGTAGTTTCAGTGCTATGGTTGACGCGATAGGCAGACTGAAACGCAGGAAGGAGACTATTGGAGAGAAGGTGGTTGTTGAGCTGTTTTAGAACTACTTTTTCAAGGACTTTAGAGATAAACGGTAGGTTGGAAACAGGTCTATAGTTCTTCAGAATGTTGGGGTCAAGGTCATGCTTTTTGAGTAGAGGTGTGACTATGGCAGTTTTTAGAGCTGAAGGAACATTTCCAGAGACAAGAGATAAGTTTACTATATTCGTAATAGTGGGAATAAGTTGTGGCAGGCACTGTGCAAAAAGAGAAGCAGGTATGGGGTCAAGATCACATGATTTTATAGTCATTTCTTTCAGAATTAGTTCGATTTCTTTATTGCTTGCGGAATGTGCTGTGTAGCACGTTATTTTCTGGCTCATTCTTCTCCCTGACTGCAGCATTTCCTTCCTCCTCTTCCTGGTAAGCGTTTAATATCGGACTCACTTAACCATTCTCGTTCAAATGTTTCTACTTCCAAGACAATAACATTCAATTAATCGTCTCACTAATCAGATGAATCGTCTGCTACCAAAGAAAACGCCTTTTTTTTTTGCCACGCTGCAACGATTGAAAAGCGTTCTGGTCGCTGGCTGTTATTTCTTCCTTCCCTCCCCACTACACGCATGTTAGTGGTCTAAATTTATCACTGGCACCCTCTGACACCCTCCCTGTATCGCCCCACCAGTTTTCAGACACACAGTGTGAAAACCACGGGATCTGTGTGTGATGGAAAAGCACTGCCCACGTGGGCAGCACCAACTGTCGGCTGCGGCCGGATCGGGGACAAGAGGGTTAATGTAATGTAGTGTTGCGTAATGCAGTTTAATGTAGTGTAGTGTTGTGTGCAGTTTAATGTAGTGTAGTGTTGCTGTAATGTAGTGTAGTGTTGTGTAGTGCAGTTTAATATAGTGTAGTGCAATGTAGTGTGCAGTTTAATATAGTGTAGTGCAATGTAGTGTGCAGTTTAATGTAGTGTAGTGTTGCTGTAATGTAGTGTTGTGTAGTGCAGTTTAATATAGTGTAGTGCAATGTAGTGTGCAGTTTAATATAGTGTAGTGCAATGTAGTGTGCAGTTTAATGTAGTGTAGTGTTGCTGTAATGTAGTGTTGTGTAGTGCAGTTTAATATAGTGTAGTGCAATGTAGTGTGTAGTTTAATGTAGTGTAGTTTTGTGCAGTGCAGTTTAATATAGTGTAGTGTAGTTTAATGTAGTGTAGTGTTGTGCAGTGCAGTTTAATATAGTGTAGTGTAGTTTAATGTAGTGTAGTGTTGTGTACTGTAATGTAGTATTGTTTAGTACAGTTTAATATAGTATAGTGTAGTGTATTGTTGTATTGTGTATTGTTAATATAGTATAGTGTAGTGTAGTGTTGCGTAGTGCAGTTTAATATAGTGTAGTGCAATGCAGTATGTAGTTTAATGTAGTGAAGTGTTGTGTAGTGCAGTTTAATATAGTGTAGTGTAATGTAGTGTGCAGTTTAATGTAGTGTAGTGTTGTGTAGTGCAGTTTAATGTTGTGTAGTGTAATGTAGTGTGCAGTTTAATGTAGTGTTGTGTTGCTGTAATGTAGTGTTGTGTAGTGTAATGTAGTGTTGCTGTAATGTAGTGTTGTGTAGTGCAGTTTAATGTTGTGTAGTGCAGTGAAGTGTGTAGTTTAATGTAGCGTAGTGTTGTGACTGTAATGTAGTGTTGTGTAGTGCAGTTTAATATAGTGTAGTGTAGTGTAGTGTATAGTTTAATGTAGTATAGTGTTGTGTACTGTAATGTAGTGTTGTGTAGTGCAGTTTAATATAGTGTAGTGTAGTTTAATGTAGTGTAGTGTTGTGTACTGTAATGTAGTGTTGTGTAGTTCAGTTTAATATAGTATAGTATAGTGTATAGTTGAATGTAGTGTAGTGTTGTCTACTGTAATGTAGTGTGTAGTGTAGTGAGACTCCATGAACCTCCTTGAAACTTGAGACCTCTTTCCAGGCCTTGACTCTCCTAGAAAATGACCAAAATATCAACCTGTGAGCAAAATATCATCCTGTGAGCAAAATATCATCCTGTGACCAAAATATCATCCTGTAACAAAAATATCAACCTGTGACCAAAATATCATCCTGTGACCAAAATATCAACCTGTAACAAAATATCAGCCTGTAACAAAAATATCATCCTGTGACAAAATATCAGCCTGTAACAAAATATCAGCCTGTAACAAAAATATCATCCTGTGACAAAAATATCAACCTGTGACCAAAATATCATCCTGTGACAAGAATATCATCCTGTGACAAAAATATCATCCTGTGACAAAAATATCATCCTGTGACAAAAATATCATCCTGTGACAAGAATATCATCCTGTGACAAAAATATCATCCTGTGACAAAAATATCATCCTGTGACAAGATTATCATCCTGTGACAAAAATATCAATATCAACCTGTGACAAAAATACCAATCTGTGACAAAAATATCAAACTGTAACAAAAATATCAATATCAACCTGTAACAAAAATATCAATATCAACCTGTGACCAAAATATCAACCTGTGACCAAAATATCAACCTGTGACCAAAATATCAACCTGTGTCTGCACTTCCTGATCCCCAATTCTCTGGCACTCCTCTCCTTTTCTTTCATACGACAAGTGAGAAAGAAATCACAATAATTCTGAAAGAAATTACTATAAAATCATGTGATCTTGATCCCATACCTGCTTCTCTTTTCACACAGTGCCTACCACAACTTATACCCACTATCACGAAAATAGTGAACTCATCTCTTGTTTCAGGAAATGTTCCATCAGCTCTCAAAACTGCTATGGTCACACCTCTACTCAAAAAGCAGACCTGACCCTAACATTCTGAAGAATTAAAGACCTGTTTCCAATCTACCTTTTAAATTTTTAAAGTCCTTGAAAAAGTAGTTCTCAACAGCTTAACAACCACCTTTTCTCAAACAATCTTCTTCCTGAGTTTCAGTCTGCCTATCGTGTCAACCACAGCACTGAAACCACCCTAGTACACACTTTAAACACGCTTCTACTCCCCTTCTGACTCGGGAAAAAACTCCCTTCTCACTCTACCCGACTTACCGCACCTTCGACACTATAGACCACTCTATTTCTCTCTCCCATCTTCAAAAAATGTTCGTTTTACTGGCACAGCCCTCACCTGGTTTAAATTCATACCTTACTGACCGATTTCAGACAGTTGCAGTAAACAAGATTCAATCAATACCTGCCAAACTGGAATGCGGAGTCCCACAGGGATCAGTTCTAGGCCCTGTTCTTTTCACTCTTTACCCTGCCCCACTGTCACATATGATAAAACATCATCAAATCAACCATCATTTTTATGCAGATGACTCTCAGATTCAAAGCAGTGTTACTCCTGAAAATCTGCCTTCTCTCTTGGCAAATATGGCCGACTGCTTTGAAGATATTCAAAACTGGATGACACAGAACAAATTACAGCTAAATGCAGATAAAACCGAAGCCATGCTCATAGGGACCAAACACAAACTCTCTTCCATCACAACAGCTTCAATAGAACTCGGCAATGCATCAGTCCCTCTATCCACTATCTAGGTGTTGTTATCGACAACACACTCTCTATGCAAAAATTTATCACCCAGACCTGTCAGTCGTGCTACTATCAGTTATGGCGTATTAGTGCAATTCGAAAGTACCTGTCCACCGATGCAACAGCCAAACTTGTCACTTCTCTCATTCTTTCACGTCTGGACTATTGCAATTCTCTTTTGTCTGGTCTGCCAGCATCATCTGTCCACTCCCTTCAATATATACAAAACTTCGCAGCTCGACTAGTTCTCCCCTCTCTTGCGATCTCTCCACTGGCTGCCTGTGCCACACAGAGTAGATTATAAGATCAGTACCCTCTGTTACGAATGTCTCCACAAAACTGCACCCTCCTACCTCTGTGAATGTCTTCACCTGTGCACTCCTTCACGTTCCCTCCGCTCTGCCGCAGATACCTTGTGCCTACGAATACCTAGATTCAACCAATCTACCGTTGGTCGCCGCTCTTTCTCTATTTCGGGTCCATCGACCTGGAATGAGCTCCCTCTCTCTCTTCACCAGAAGCCTAGCTATGACACTTTTAAATCCAGCCTCAAGACATACTTATTTCAAACCTAAGATTTCCCCCCTCCTGTTTCATATCAGAACTATCCCACCCTTCACTAACCCATGTCCATTCATCCTGCTAAAGTATATGACCTGTGTGAGTGTGTGTGTGCTTTTTTGAAAAACATTTGACTATTGCAATTTTATTTCATAGATTTGGTCTGCAGCATACCATGTTTGTAATATCTGTTTGAACTATTGATTATTTGTCATTGGTTGTATGACTGTGTAAGATTAGGTTGAATGCATGCACTTTGATTTGTCTTTGCAAGATATAGCGCTATATAAGTTCCATTTATTATTATTATTATTATTATTATTATGTGACCAAAATATCAACCTGTGACCAAACTATCAACCTGTGACCAAAATTTCAACCTGTGACCAAACTATCAACCTGTGACCAAACTATCAACCTGTGACCAAAATATCAACCTGTGACACAAATGTCATCCTGTTACAAAAACCTCTTAAAAAATCCTTGAAAATCAAGGCATGCCTGTCAAAAGTCTTCTCTCAAAAGATGATGATATAAAAGCAAGCCCCTCCCCTCCCCCCCTCCCAAACCCACCTTCCACAAAATACCATTTCTGGATTCTCAAAGGTTGGCAGCTATCCATCATGTGTTGTCAATGTCATTTTGCCTGGCAGTCAGTGGTAGACTAAGTGTGTGTGGAACTATTACAGATGTCATTCTGCATTAACTGCATCCTTGAATTTTTTAAAAGGGCCCATTGAAATTTTCTTGAAAAGTCATACTTGAATTTTGTACTGAGAAGTGTGTTCAAAGCTTGAATGGAAACCAGGTTCAGCCCTGGCAGATTGCTGTGCTAGGTATGGATGATACTTTCGTGTGTGAGCCATCAGGGCTGAGGCCACAGCAGGACGTGTTAGACTGTAACTAGAGATGACAACTGAGCTGAGCACAGACACTCTCCCCAAAAGTCCTTTAGATGAGACTATAGACCGAGGTCCCATGTGAAAACACACGCAGAGCATCTTGCGCACATGTTAAAACTAGTTCCACTTTTTGGAAGAGTAGGCCTTTGTGTGCCAGTGGGAATGGATGACAAAATTTGCAAAACTGCATACACACGGGGACTGGATGAAAAAAAAGCACATGAGGGCTTATTCCATTATCCTTGAAATAAAGGAATTAAAAAAAAGTCACCCATTCATGGTACCCTGTCATGACATGTTATGTGGTGTTGCTATGACTCAGTATGTGGCGTTGTTACAATGCATTATGCTGTTATGACACACTATGATTGCTGTGATGTAAATTTCAAACAGAACTGTGATGAGTTGTGAATGTTGGCAACAGACAGGCTGCATTTTGTTTTGGCACATTATGTTGTGTTGTTATGATACACTGTATCGTGTTGTACAGATCAGACATGGCTGTAATATGTTCTGAATGCTGGTGACAGGCTGAGTGTGACGCATTATGTTGTGTTTATTGGACACACTACTGTATTGACAGGACATGTCATGACGTGTGTTGTGCAGATCAAACATGGCTATGATGCCTTCCTGATGCTGGCAACAGACGGGTTGTGTTTCGTGCTGAGTGACGAGGAAATGGTCAACATCATCAGCAGCTGTCAGACGCCCGGTGAGGCGGCTGGTCTGGTGGCTGACCAAGCTCTGCACTTCGGCTCTGAAGACAACTCCTCTGTCATCATCATCCCCTTCGGTGCCTGGGGAAAGTACATTGCCTCCGCCTCCTCCCTGCACTACCGCTTTGGTCGCAACATGTTGAGCAAGAGGGACTGAGCCTGCCTGCATCTGTCTCTTGGCTGGAGTGTGGGCCAGCATGATGTCTGTGACCCAGCCAGAAAGCAAACAACCCACTGTCCCCTGTCTGTGACATCATTTCAGCCAGAAACACAAACATACCACTGTCCCCTGTCTTTAACAGCATTTCAGCCAGAAACTCTGAACATACCTCTGTCCCCTGTCTTTAACAGCATTTCAGCCAGAAACTCTGAACATACCTCTGTCTTCTTTGTCCGTTTTGGGCACATAATATGAAGCAGAAGAGATTCAGCATTCCTTAGTGCAGCTGTATGCTGTGTTGTTGTTGTTGTTGTACCATTGTCGTTTTAAGTTATAGCATTGAGCAGAGAAACTATTTGCTACATCAGTCACCTGTCTGATGTACTGCTATGGCTGTAGTATGTTCAGAAAGATAGACCCCAAAACATCACAGTTCCACTTGGGTAGTAGCTATTTTGAACAGAAAGACCAAAAAGCATGTCTTGTGCAGACTGTCCTCTGTGTGTAAACAAAGATCAAATGGCACACGGCTGTCAGACTGTCCTCTGTGTGTAAACAAAGATCAAATGGCACACAGATGTGCAGACTGTCCTCTGTGTGTAAACAAAGATCAAATGGCACACAGATGTGCAGACTGTCCTCTGTGTGTAAACAAAGATCAAATGGCACACGGCTGTCAGACTGTCCTCTGTGTGTAAACAAAGATCAAATGGCACACGTCTGTCAGTCCTCTGTGTGTATACAAAGATCAAATGGCACACGGCTGTCAGACTGTCCTCTGTGTGTAAACAAAGATCAAATGGCACACGGCTGTCAGACTGTCCTCTGTAGCTGCATGCAGGCAACAGTGTTGTACAGTTGAAGTAGATGTTTGTGTAATAGAAAGTCGTTAAACATAATTACCAGCTATGTTACTTTGGTGTGGAGGAAAGTGTTTTGACATCATGTGTTCTAGGATTTAGTTAGATGCAAGCTGACACATGTCACATAAGCTTGATGTGGAGGAGATAATTCCTGCTTTGATACCAGCTTATTGGATACAGTGCATCTCTGTGAGGGCAGTAAGAGTCAGGCAGATCTGTGCACAGTCACTGTAGAGCTGATACATTCATAGAAATCTTCACAGATACAATGAGTGATAAAAGTCTTTAAGATAAATGTAAAGTATATAGAGAAAAAGAAGCACAAAAGGATATGTATAAAGGTCCAGTGAAAGATAACAGTCATTATGTCAATGCTCCCCTAACGCTGCAGGAGCTAAAAGATGCCCTCCTATCTCTTGGGACAAAAAGAACATCAGTTGGCATAGATGCTGTTTCAAATGAATTATTGAAACAGCTGCCAGAAAATTGGATTATATTATTACTTGAATTGTTCCAAACCAGCTGGGCTCAGGGAGTAATTCCACGCATTTGGAAACACTCCATCTTAGTGCCAGTGCCAAAGCAGGGTAAACTTAAAAGTGATAAAAACAGCTACAGACCTATCGCGTTAACCTCACATACAGGAAAGCTTATGGAAAAAATCATTCTAAACCGATTAATACATTATTGTGATAAAAACCAAATAATTCCTCATAGTCAAGCAGGTTTTCGAAAAGGCAGGTCCACAGCAGATCATCTGATTAAGCTCAGCACACAAATTAAACATCAGTTTGCTCGTAGGAAAAATGTACTTGCCACATTTTTTGATATAAAGAAAGCATATGATCAGGTCTGGCATGAACGATCACTGTTTAAGTTAAAGTCTATTGGCTTATCTGGCAATATCTATTATTATGTTAAAGCCTTTCTCCAGAAAGACGCATACAGGCCAAAGTTGGAAATTCCTATTCTACTTTACGATTTCCAACAATGGGCATTCCACAGGGATCAGTCATTGCTCCACATCTTTTCAATATTCTTCTTTATGATCTTCCTAAGTGTCTCTCAAGTAATGCAACCCATGTCCAGTATGCTGATGACATTTGTATGTGGATGAATGTCTCAATGAAAAAGAGAACTCCAAAGAGACATCTAAATTATATAAAAAACGTGTATCAGATTGAGCTGAACAAACTTAATGACTATATATTTGAAAATGGTCTGTCATTATCTCCTGAAAAGACAAATCTCGTACTTTTCAGTAATGGTGCTAACCCACCAGATCTACCTGTTTTCCATATAGAAAAAAAAAAAAAAAAAAAAAAAGGGTGGCGCTGCTCTTGTGGCGACGCGCTCTCCCCGGGGAGAGCAGCCCGAATTTCACGCAGAGAAATCTCGTGACTTAAAGTGGTATAAATGAAATAAATAAATAAATGAAATGATATTTTAAACTATAAAACCATAGTGAAGTTTTTAGGGGTATATTTCACGTCTAAATTAACTTGGAATTATCATATTGAATATTTAAATACTAAAGCTAGGAGAAGTCTAAACTTCCTGAAAGTTATCAGTAAACAAGTGTGGGCTCATGATGTCACTGTGTTAAAACATCTGGCGTTATCTTTAGTACGTTCTAGACTCATTTATGGCCAGGAAGCGTTTTTCAGTGCTCCTAAATATTTGTTACAAAAAATGAGAAGATTAGACTGTAAGGTTTTCGATTAACTCTAGGGGTACCTTTTCATGCATCATCAATGGGTACTTATAAAGAGATAGGTATTTTGCCATTAGACAACTATCGACAACTGGCTTTGGCTAAATACCTCTTACGGTGTTCAAAGCAAGAAACCAATGTGGACACCGAGATATGTACTAGATCTGATGTCAACTTTCCTAAAAGAGCACGTTCTATTCGTTCTTTTACCACTATTAGAACCTATACTTCTGAATTGTTTGATAAGGCAGAACTATATCCTACAAAATTAACTAAATCAAAGATTAATGTCTCCCGATGTCAATTATTCTTCTCTAACCAAAAAAGGAAATGAAAATATTCTTAGTGCATCAGTGAAAGAATATATGCAAATTACATATCCAGAACATCTAAAAATCTACACTCACGGTTCACTTTTGAGCGACAATGAGGCGGGTGCATCGTTTGTCATCCCATCTCTGAAGATAGAGAGATCATTTTCTATTGGAAAAAATCGATCTATATTTACAGCTGAACTGTCTGCTATTTCGATGGCTTTGTATTATCTTCTAGATTTTCCGAAAGACATTTTTCAGATACTTTTCTGTGTTGATTCCAAGTCAGTGTTACTTGCATTAAAAAATTTCAGCTCAAAAGTGAGACAAGACCTCATAACTGAGATATGTCATCTGATTCATTTTCTGATGTTACGGGGTACTAATATAACTTTCTGCTGGATTCCTTCTCATTGTGGTATCCACTTTAACAAAAAAGTTGACAGATTGGCAAAATGCTGAGCAAAGCATGACAGTGGTTCTTACAGCATAGATGTTCCTTTATCTGCCTATGAGGGCTTTAGCATGTTGCAAAATGCATGCTGGAAACACTTTAATGATATCAAATGCCATAATTCACAAAAATATAGAAACGTTGTATCACTTATCTACAGGTTTAAACTCAATGCTTTTAGATCTAAATTTTCAAAATCTGCAACGTGTATCTGTGGCAAAACTATTACCAATGCTCACGTTCTTTTACAATGTCCAGATCTAAAAACCTTTTTACCCGTCGCAATCTGACGACCCAGGTTCGATTCCCGTTCAAGGGGATATTTTCCCCTGGAGTTAACATCAGTGCAGACTCCACTCTCCCCAAAAGTCCTCCGGATGAGACTGTAAACCGAGTCCTGTGTGCGAATGCTTGCAGAACATCTTGCACACACATTAACTCATTGGAGTGGCAGTGAAATGGATCCCCCATTTTGTGGTGACGCATGATTTTGGCTATATTTGAAAAATTCAGCAGATTTTCCCAGCATAATAATGACATGCACATTATACATCATTGAAAAGTTTAGAATGTCTTCTTTTGAGATTGTTTCACAGTTTTTTTAATAGATGACTGTATTTATTTTTTACAAATTTCCAAAATATGTCACTGAATGCTGAAAAATAAAAAGTTTTGGAAATTAGGGCTGCATATCTTACATGCCTTGAACTGTTCATCAACTAATCCCCTTGAAGCAATGTGATGATTTTTCACCAAGTAAAGTTCCCTGAAGCTGGCTGAATCCATGAGATGTCACTTTTTGTACAACAGATTTTTTTTTTTAAAGAATCATAACACTGGAGTACCTGAAATCCCAAAGATATCACTTGTTGACATGTCAAACAAAATTGGCCAACAGATAAAAACTAGGCAAGCTTATGGTCAAGGAAAGCAACTGTGTTTAGAAAAATGATTGCCCTACAGGCCAGAGTACTTTCCCTTGAGTTAACCATCACTTTGTGTTTTTTTAAAAATTCGTAAGTCTGCCGATTCTTAAGCTTCGGCACGTCACAGTAAAGGAAAATGAGTTAAATCCAGTTCCGCTTTTCATAAGTATCCGGTGGGAACAGATGACAGAATTTACAAAACCACATACACACGGGGACTGGATGTAAAAAAGCACATAAGTGCTTATTCCATTATCCTCAATATAAAAGAATAAAATAAATAAAATAAAATTTAAACAATGCTAGAGCCTCCAGGTATATCCACAGAAAATCTTGCTGTATACATGTTAGTGTGTCACTTTGTCTGTTGATTGTTAATCTACCTCAGTGGCCATGACTGTGAGTGAGCCTGCCAGCTGTGGTGGTCACAGCACTGGTCAGCTTCACTCATGAAGGATATGGTCACCTCAGTAATAGGCCTGCAGTGATATATGGGGTTTGCCATCATCCTCCATGATTTAGGCCAGATTAGTTAAGGTACGCGCCACACACGTTGGACTGGTGTAGAATGTCTAGAAAGGAGGATGGAAACGACCTTTACTTCTTTATTTGTTTGTTCGGGAGGGGTGTAGACAGTGTATTGTTTTGATTTTTGTATTATTGTATTGGATGTTTTTGTTTTGTTTATTGTGTAGTATGTAGATCTGCTAGCATGTGTGATAATATGACCCCGGTGTGCAAAATGTTGTTAATGAACTGATTACCAATGGTGTGCTTACTTACAGACATCCGGGTGGTGACATTGAAGTCTCCTGTGCAGTTGACTCTGCCACTCATGTTCACTGTCTGCCTGCTGTGCTATTTTACCATGTTCCATTCTTCAGTGACAGGAACAGTGACGATGCAATGTACTGAGTTGTCATGTCACCGTGCCCCACCAGCTCCTTCTTGCAGTTTAAACACTGAATTAATTGTGTACCTAGCGAATTCAGAAACACGCCAAACATCCAACACAGTCCCAGCTGGGATGACTCCAGTTCAGCTTTGTACTTGAAGCTGACTGAAGACAGGACAGGACATTGGGTAGTGGAGGACAGGACATTGTGGGTAGTTGAGGACAGGACATTGTGGGTAGTTAGGAGGACAGGACATTGTGGGTAGTTGAGGGTAGGACAGGACATTGTGGGTAGTTGAGTAGGAGTGGTATTGGAAGGACATTGTGGGTAGTTGAGGACAGAAGGACATTGTGGGTAGTTGAGGATAGGATAGGACATTGTGGGTAGTTGAGGACAGGACATTGTGGGTAGTTGAGGATAGGATAGGACATTGTGGGTAGTTGAGGATACAGGACATTGTGGGTAGTGGAGGACAGGACATTGTGGGTAGTTGAGGACAGGACATTGTGGGTAGTTGAGGACAGGACATTGTGGGTAGTGGAGGACAGGCCAGGACATTGGGTAGTGGAGGACAGGACATTGTGGGTAGTTGAGGACAGGACATTGTGGGTAGTTGAGGACAGGACATTGTGGGTAGTTGAGGACAGGACATTGTGGGTAGTTGAGGGTAGGACAGGACATTGTGGGTAGTTGAGGGTAGGACAGGACATTGTGGGTAGTTGAGGGTAGGACAGGACATTGTGGGTAGTTGAGGACAGGACAGGACATTGTGGGTAGTTGAGGACAGGACAGGACATTGTGGGTAGTTGGGGATAGGACATTGTGGGTAGTGGAGGACAGGACATTGTGGGTAGTTGGGGATAGGACAGAACATTGTGGGGTGTCAGTAGTTTAGGGTAGGACAGGACATTGTGGGTAGTTGAGGATAGGACAGGACATTGTGGGGTGTCAGTAGTTGAGGGTAGGACAGGACATTGTGGGTAGTTGAGGATAGGATAGGACATTGTGGGTAGTTGAGGACAGGCCAGGACATTGGGTAGTGGAGGACAGGACATTGTGGGTAGTTGAGGACAGGACATTGTGGGTAGTTGAGGACAGGACATTGTGGGTAGTTGAGGGTAGGACAGGACATTGTGGGTAGTTGAGGGTAGGACAGGACATTGTGGGTAGTTGAGGGTAGGACAGGACATTGTGGGTAGTTGAGGACAGGACAGGACATTGTGGGTAGTTGAGGACAGGACAGGACATTGTGGGTAGTTGGGGATAGGACATTGTGGGTAGTGGAGGATAGGACAGGACATTGTGGGGTGTCAGTAGTTGAGGGTAGGACAGGACATTGTGGGGTGTCAGTAGTTGAGGGTAGGACAGGACATTGTGGGGTGTCAGTGGCTGATGACTATGCCCATGGGGGCAGGAATCCTTTTTCCATAAGCTGTCAGGCAAAATGGTCCCCTGGTTTTTGACATGCGCGTGTGTGTGTGTGTGCCTGCGTGTGCGTGTGTGTGTGTGGTATAAACTTGTGCAATGCTTGTCAGGCCTGAGAACTGGTACTGCTGTAACTTGATTTAAGGAATGACATGTATTCAGACCTGTCCTCAAGGCTGTGGGTGCTTTTAGTCGGTCAGTGAGTGTGCTCTAGTTTTCCATCTGCAAGTTGTCTTGGTGTAAAAAACAACAACAAAAAGTGTAGTATTTATAGACGTGTGTGTGCTGTTCACAGCATACTGACATTTGGAATCAACAGTAAAGGCTTGATAAATTACTGTGCATGCATCTTGTGGACTGCCAGACATGTGGACACTGAGGGCTGTGCAGTGGTGGAGAACTGCTGCTGTCTGTGTGTGTCTCCAGGAAATGGAAGACAGGGACTTATAGGAAGGCTGTCTGTCTGTCTGTCTGTCTGTCTGTCTGTCACCTTGTGATGGTGGTCTGTGTGTGTGAGAACCCTCAGTGAAGACATGATTTGAACAGTATGAGCCAGGAGTGTGGTAGTGATGTGTGTGTGTGTGTGTGTGTTGTGTGTAGTGTGTGCATGGTGTGTGGTGTGTGTGTGTTTGTATCAGTGGTGCATGTGGGTGTTTGTGTCAGTGGTGCATGTGGGTGTATGTGGTAGATGTGGGTGTATGTGGTAGATGTGGGTGTATGTGTGGGTGTTTGTGTCAGTGGTAGATGTGGGTGTGTGTGTGGGTGTTTGTGTCAGTGGTGCATGTGGGTGTGTGTGTGTGAGAAAGAGACCAGTACACAACTGGTTCACTGGGGGTGTGGTCATGTGTCTGTAGTGCTGCAGTCAGGGCACAGAACCGGCACACCGCCGCCTTGTCTTCAGCCCGTGGCTGGTCACAGAGTGCTTTGCTGACTGTCCAGCACAGCAGAGAAGCTTCCCCTCAGGCTGCAGCACAACCTCCCCCCCCCCCCCTTCTTTTGTTGTTCGGTGCAAGCAGTGTAGATGTTTGTTATAGTGGACAGGGAGGAGGAGACAGAATGACTGAAGGCGCTGACCATGGCCAGAGCTTTGTGAAGTAGGAGAAAAGAGACAGTAGAATGACCAGAACTGACATCAGTTGTGATATTTCAGTCTGTTGGGAATAGATTCAGATAATTCAGTCTGTGACAGCTCTTTGGGAACGGATTCAGATAATTCAGTCTGTGACAGTTCTTTTGGAAATAAGTTCTGATAATTCAGTCTATAACAGGTCTTTGGGAACAGATTCTGATAATTCAGTCTGTGACAGCTCTTTGGGAATTGGTTCTGATAATTCAGTCTGTGACAGTTCTGTTGGGAATAGATTCTGATAATTCAGTCTATGACAGCTCTGTGGGAATTAAAGGTAAAGGTGTCCCATAACCTATGTGGTCATAGGGGAGCGAGGCGTTAAGAGGACTCACTTCTCTAGGGGCCAGCATGTTGAGGGCGGCGCCCATCTCCTCTCCCTCGCTGCTTTACCTTCCCTGACCCTCAAGAGGGCAGGTACCCATTTACAGCTGGGTGAACTGGGGGACTGTACTGAAGCTAAGGCATGCAAACGGTCACCCATCCAAGTGGTAACCACGCTCGATGCTGCTTAACCTTGGCTGTGGAAAGCGAGTGCTATGACCACTGAGCTATCCCGTCCCCCTGTGGGAATAGATTCTGATAATTCAGTCTGTAACACTACAGCTCTTTGGGATTAGATTCTTACCTCAAAAATACTTTTCTTTGACATTTTATTTCAGGCTTGTCTATGATGGGGCGGAACTCTTGGCTGATGAAGCTCGAAGGAATTCCATTGCAGACAACTTTTCAAGTTGTTGCTGTGTCAAATTCTTGGAAGAGAACTCATAGCAGGTGAAAGAATCTCTTTGAAAGAAACTTCCACATTTCTCGTGTTGAAGGTCAAAGCTAGGTATTGAAGTCATTGAAATAAGTCCTGTCTTACTGCAGTGGATAAAAGTCTGAAATGTCATGACTCTTGCACCCCCTCTTGGTGTGGAGTGGTTAGGGCAGGAAGAGAGTGCTGAAAGCTGTGATGCATCATGTCCCCATGAAATCCTCGCTGTCAGCTAGCACTGGTTGAAAGGGGTGATCAAGGATTTTATTTCATCTTTGTGACAGGGCTTGCTTCTGCCCATCCCCCCCCCCCCCCCCCTCACACCAAAGTGTATTACCTTCATATAATTCTGTACACATGTGTGAGTGTGTGTGTGTGTTTTGTTAAAACTATTTGTAATGTGTTGTTTGTGTAAGAATAGGTTGAATGCAAGCCCTCTGGTTTGTTTTTAATAATAATAATAATAATACATGGAATTTGTATAGCGCTATATCTTGCAAAAAAACCAAATCAAAGTGCTTTCATTCATCCTACTCATTCACATGCAGCCAGCTACAATTAATATTGTTTTTACAAGAGAGAGTGCTATAAATTCCATATATGCTTATCATCATTATTTAGGACTACTAGTCGTGGACAAAGATCTCAGCGTTTGTGGCCAGCACCATTGCCATGTCTTGTATCTGTTCTCCTCTCCTGATTTGTGCCCAGTGCATTTCAGAGAAGTGGACGTTTTGTGATGTGGAATAAATGTGCTGCTGACAAAGTCCATTAGCGGAGTGGGGCATGTTTTTGTGACACTGGTGTGAGGAGTTGATCTTTTCTGATGTCTTTTTTTGTAGAGTTTATTTTGTGATTATGTTTGTCTTCTCTCAGTCTGTCTGTCTCTCTCTCTCTCTCTCTCTCTCTCACTCTCTCTCTCTCTTGTTCCCTTCTTTTTTGTTGTTGTTGTCTCTCATTCACTTTTCCTGTTCTTCATTTCCTTCTATCTCTCTTTCTTTTTCATTCCTCTTTGTCTTTGCCATTCACAGCGCACAAATCCAGCATAACTCAGTCAAGGGTCTACAGCCAGAGCTTAATGTAGCCCCTTCCTTTCCAGGCCCAAGTGCAGTCAGTTTCTGCTGTCAACTTACTAGCACCAGCTGGGATGGAATGGATAGCAGCTGACGGTGCATTGTGGCTTCTTCTTCTTCCTCCATGTTTCTAGTCCTTCCTTTCTTCACCTTTTCTCTCCTCTCTTTCTACCAGCTCTCCATCTTTCTTTTTACCTTTTTTTCTGGTTTCCTTTTCCTCTTCTACCTTCTTTTGTTTGGTTGGTTGACTGTTAACACTTTTTGGGGGGGCGTAATTTAATTAGATCATGTGTGTTAGTGTTAGTCGGGGTGGGGGGGTTGTTTTGTTGTTGTTTGTTTTTTTAAAGTTCTACTACTACAGCCCTTCGATGGGGAACGTAGTGCCAGACGACCATGAAAATGGATGGGGCACATCACTCGTCAGCAGCCTTGGTAGTCCTGTGTAGCTGAGCTGAGGGCGTGTTCCAAGACCAGATGTGTCAACCCTTTGGAGAGAAGTCCCCACTGGTCCTGCTTGGCCAGAGTTCCTCTGACCTTGAGATGCTCAGAGATTTTTTAATTTTTTTAATTATTTACTGTAATTGAAGATAATGCAATAAGCACTCTGTGCTTTTAACATCCAGTCCTTGTGTGTATGCGGTTTTGTAAATTTTGTCATCTGTTCCCACCGGCACATAATGGCCTACAGAGATGACAGAGGGCGTGATCAGCTTGTGGCTAGGGCCCTCTTTCAGCATCATGTGGTAGGTGGCTTTGTGGAGGAACACCAGGTTGTTGAGCTTGTCCCTCACTTTCCCCTTTGACCGCTTCTTCCTTGTGGTTTTCCTCCCCCACTCCCCCCTTCCTTCTTTGTCCTCTCGGCTGGGGCGGCCTTTGTTGGCTTGGGATCTGGCGTTGTGGCTCCCATGATTTTTTGTAAATGTGGGTGTGTGTGTTTTGGGGAGGGAGGGTTTTAGATCTTTTTCTCATGTGATATTATTGACTGTAATGTTTTCCTTTGTTTCTTGATAGTTTAATGTTACAGTCTTTTATATTGCCTGATTATTCTCCTTTCTTGAAGGCAGGGTGGAAACCCCCCCTCCCCCCCCCCCCCCCCCCCCCCCCCCATTCCACTGTTCATGCTTATACCTTTCTCAGGGAGGTGAGGTAGTGAATTCCTGATCACGGCCCACTAGTGTTTATTGACAGCGTTGAGCTCCTGGTGTGAATGGCGGTGGTTCAAGCCCCCACTGAGGCGCCGCCCCAGCGAGAGCATTTTCCCCTGCAGTTAACCTACCTCCTTCAGGGCTGATTCAGCTCACCCAGAAGTCCAGATAATAATAATAATAATAAATGGAATTTATATAGCGCTGTATCTTGCACAGACAAATCAAAGCGCTTACAGATGAGACGGTAAACCAAGGTCCTGTGTACAAGTGCATGCATGTAGGGCACCTTGCTCACTCGTTAAAACCACGGGGATGGGACAGCCTGGTGGTTAGAGTGATGTATTCGTGATCTGCTGACCCGGGTTCAAATCTCGTTCAAGAGGATTTTTCCTCTGGAGTTAACATCAGTGCCGACTCCATTCTCCCCAAAAGTCCTTCGGATGAAACTGTAAACCGAGGTCCCGTGTGCGAACGCACGCAGAACATCTTGCCCACACGTTAAACCCGCTCCGCTTTTCGGAAGAGTAGGCGATTGTGTGCCGGTGGGAACGGATGACAACATTTACAAAGCTGCATACACACGGGGACTAGATGAAAAAAGCACATGTCCTTTTTCCATTATCCTCGAAATGAAAGAATAAAATAAATACATAAACCAACCAGTCCTTCCTTTAGGAAGAGTAGGCCATTTTGTTGTTTCAGTAGAAGGCTGACATCATTGTTGTAAACAATGCAGGCACACAGGTGCCGTGTTTGACATCATTGCTGTCAACAATGCAGGCACACAGGTGCCGTGTTTGGACATCGTTGTTGTCAACAATGCAGGCACACAGGTGCCGTGTTTGGACATCGTTGTTGTCAACAATGCAGGCACACAGGTGCCGTGTTTGACATCGTTGCTGTCAACAGTGCAGGCACACAGGTGCCGTGTTTGACATCGTTGCTGTCAACAATGCAGGCACACAGGTGCCGTGTTTGACATCGTTGCTGTCAACAGTGCAGGCACACAGGTGCCGTGTTGGACATCGTCCCCGCAGTTGGAATGCTGCTACCGTGAAGAGCTAGGCAAGCAGTGGCGTACACATGATCTCACCATTACTGGTGAACCTCTTGCTGAGCTGAGGAAGGAAAACAAAGCCTTTGTTTCTCACAAGATTTCATTCATTTGTTCTTCCTCTTAATTTTCCTTACCACTTTCTGTCAATCTCTTCCTCTCCATTCTGCTTATCATTTCCCATTTTTAGTAATCAGCGGTTACCATATTGGAGTCCTGGGTAGGGGGGGGGGGGGGGGGGGGTGAACTGTGGGTTTGAAACTCATAAAAAGAGGGTTTTTTCCTCCATACACTGGCCAGCTCTTACTCGGAACGAGTTTACCCAGGGCTGGTAGGGAAGAATGGGACCACACAGTTCAGCATCATTCACTTCAAGATGGATGTGCTTTTCAGAACATCACGGAAATTAGCTGGCCAGCACCCCAGGCCTGGTTGACGCCAGGATATAATATTTTGATAGGAGGCTGATGCATCTCTACAGCATCACCATTGTGATCATCCTCATCACCACTGACCATCATCATGATGACCGCCGTTTAAATTCCCCATGCCCTCCACTACCTGTGGGGAGTTCCTGTGTGAAGTCTTCAGGGTCTGCTGGCAGATCCATGGAAGGAGATCATTGGAGGAGCAGAGTGCTATTCTGCTCTTTCTTTTTGCGACGACATGAATGATCCTGCGCCCAAACCCCCCAAACCAAAACCCTCTATGCTGATCTTTGTGCATAGACATGATCCGTCACATTCTTGTTTTCAAAGGAACATTTCCCCTGGAGTTAAGTCATCAATGCCGACTCCATCCCCCCCACCCCCAAAATAGTCTATAAATCGAGATGCCTTGTGCAAATGCACGCAGAACACCTTGCACACACGTCAAAACCTGTTCCATATTTTGGAAAAGTAGGCCATTGTGTGCTGGTTGAACAGATGACAAGATTTACAAAATTGCATACACACCTGGACTGGATGTAAAAAATTTTTTTTAAAGCTCATGACTGCCTATTCAATTATCCTGGAACTAATTTTTCAAAATTACTCAAAATAGATCATACAGCGTACTGACGTGTGCCACAGCCAAGTGGTTAAAACTGTTGGGCTTCAATTCCTTGGATCCCTTCCATGAAGTCATGGGTTTGAATCTTGGCGGCGTCTGGTGCAGTAAGGGCTGTGATTTTTTGATCTGCCAGGTCAACTTCAAGGGCAGATCTGCCACTGCCTTACTCTTCGTGTATACACCGGCATAAGATCAATTAGGCACGTTAAAGATCCTGTACTTCATGTTAGCATTCAGTGGGACTCGGAAACGTGAACATAGCCAGCATACATCCTGAAGTCGGATTGTGGCTACCTTCACGATGGCCAAAACAGCCGCATACGCGAAATGTCACTGTTGGCAAACCTCGGGCTCTAGCCCAAAGGAAGCGGAAGGGGGGGGGGGGGGGGGGGGGGGGGGGGGGGGGGGGGGGGATAAGGGGTAGAGCGAAGCGAACAACTTTTGTTAGGTGGACACACTGAACACTACCTCCTATTTCTGTCTTCAACCCCCCCTCCCCCCCCCCCCCACACACACACACATTTCCGACGCGAAGACAGGTGAAGTGGGGCTTGCCACCCTTTCAGCACCACTGCACACGGCACACTGACGGCGTGTCGTTCAGAGTAGCGGCCCCTGCCTGAGCCCCAGGCGTACCTGGCAACAGGGTGAAGGCAGGAGAGAGGCCATCAGCCCAGTCAGTCAGTCAGCCAGTGTTGGTGTGGACAGCAGGTCAGGACACAACGACAGTACGCCACTGTGGGGACAGTTTGCCTCTTCTCTCTGTGTCCGTGAGTGTGAGTGTGTGTGCTCTGCCGCCATTAGGGGCTGGCTGCTGCTGTGGAGAGCTGCTGGACCTGCAGGGAAGACTGACTGACGGTGGGTGAAGCTGGTGTCCGGACAGGAAGCCTCGTGTGCAGGGCAGGGCAGGGCAGGGCAGGGCAGGGCAGGGCAGGCAGGGCAGGGCAGGCAGGGCAGGCAGGGCAGGGCAGGGCAGGGCAGGGCAGGGCAGGGGTGCTTAGCCTGCAGCAGTCAGGGTTTAGGGTAGAGTAGCTGGCGAACACAAACACACACAGGCGCGCACACGCGCGCGCGCACACACGCACACGCATACATACACACACGTACGCACACACACACTCTCTCACACACTCTCTCTCTCTCTCTCTCTCTCTCACACACACACTCCATCCTCACCACTCACCACACACACACACACACACACACACACCACGCACCACCACTGCACCACACACACACATCACACACACACACACACATCTCACCTCACACCTCACACACACACACTCACACACACACACACACACACACACAAGCACACAACACACACACACACACACACACACACACATACACACGCACATCACTCACACACCACAACACACCACACACCACACACACGACAACGGATTGTACGTGGGCTCCTTCCTTCCATGTCGCTCTGGCCTCCAGCTTTCCGTTTTTCCTTCAGTTTTTTTTTTTCAGACACCGTATGTCCCATGCTAGTGGAATTTCTTGTTGTTTTTCATCCTAGTGTAGATTTCAGTCTCTTGCTGTGCCGTCAGCAGCTATGCTTTGATTGATTTAGTCCTATCAACAGCAGCTGAAAATGTGCTTGACCATCTGAGCTATGTAGAGCAAATTATGTAGATTGTTCCCTCGACTCGCATTACTTTGCTATCAAGAAGTAACACACTACCACTGAGGCATCCACGTATAAGAAGCCTATAAATCCGCTTTGTGTTCAGGTGATGATCTCCGATCGAAGATTACGTATTGTTGCTGTATGCCCAGAATACACCTTTATATCACAGGTTTTCCATCATTTAGGTCAGGCTGTGTTAAAAACCTTCTAACAACGATTTGAACTGCATTTATGTAATTGAACGTCTATAAGATCATAAACATGTAGTCTTTCCCTGCCTGTAACAAAGATGCATGTCATGTATATAATTATATAATGATATATATATATATATATATATATATATATATATATATATATATATATATAATATATAATAATATAGATAGATAGATATATAGATATATATCACCTCGACTGCTCCATGGCTGTTTTTTCATATTGTGTGTTCATATGGGTCGTATGGCTTGCAGCAAGTGAACAAAATTTATGATTGATTGATTGATTGACACACACCCACACACACCCACGCCCCCTTTTTGTGGCTATGTTTTGGCTGTCGTTGACTATGCTTCATCTCTTTAGGACAGCTGCAGTCAAACAAATCTGAAATTCATTCATGGACACTAAAAATTGTTCTATTAAAATCTAGCTCCCTATCCATCAACGATTATTAGCAAACAAATATTCTAACCTTCAAAAACAGACTTTACTTTAATAAAACTCTATTTGTACAGAAAGTTGTCGATGGAAATGCCCCTCCAAAGATCACTAATAGCTTCAAAATTAAAGAGCACAGGCACAGTCATCTACTAACATTTTTGAGACCCAGAAATAATCTGTACAAAACAAGCTTCTTATTATTATTCAGGAAGTTGTTTTATCTGTATTTTGTGTGTATGTATGCGTGGATGGTTGGTGCTGTATTAATAATGTATGGAATTTATATAGTGCTGAATCTTGTAAAGCAACAAATCAAAGCACTTAAAAAAAATTGTATGCGTGTGTATGCGGTTTTTAAAATTTTGTCATCTGTTCCCACCGGCACACAATGGCCTACTCTTTCGATCAGCGGAACAGGGTTTAACGTGTGAACAAGATGTTCTGCATGCGTTCGCACACGGGGCCTCGGTTTATAGTCTCATCCGAAGGATGTATTCATGTACTATCATTCAAATTGCACTCTGTAAACAACTTATTACATGTACACCGGTTTAAATCCACCATAGTGAGACAGAACTTCCAGCCTCACCTCCTGTTCTCCTGTACTCTTTATAGCAGCACTTCCCTTGCATTGTTATTGTTTATGAAACACGCGTATACCCCCGTCACCCCCCCTGTCACCCCCCTGTCACCCCCCTGTCATCCCCCTGTCATCCCCCTGTCACCCCCCTGTCACCCCCTGTCATTCCCTGTCATCCCCCCGTCACCCCCCCTGTCACTCCCCCTGTCACCCCCCTGTCACCCTACCCGACCCCGTCCCCCCCTGTCATTCCCCTGTCACCCCCCCTGTCACCCCCCTGTCACCCCCCTGTCACCCCCCTGTCCCCCCTGTCATCCCCTGTCATCCCCCCTGTCACCCCCCTGTCACTCCCCCCTGTCACCCCCCTTCATCCCCCTGCACCCCCCTGTCACCCCCCTGTCACCCCCCTGTCACCCCCCTGTCATCCCCCTGTCATCCCCCTGTCACCCCTCCCCCTGTCACCCCCCTGTCACCCCCCTGTCACCCCTGTCATCCCCCTGTCACCCCGTCACCCTGTCACCCCCCTGTCACCCCCCTGTCACCCCCCTGTCATCCCCCTGTCACCCCCTTCATCACCCTGTCACCCCCTGTCACCCCCGTCACCCCTGTCATCCCCCTGTCACCCCCCTGTCATTCCCCTGTCACCCCCCTGTCACCCCCCGTCCACCCCCCTGTCATCCCCCTGTCACCTTCTCCCCTGTCACCCCCTGTCACCCACCCTGTCACCCCCTGTCACCCCCTGTCACTGTCATTCCCCTGTCACCCCTCACCCTGTCATCCCACTGTCACCCCCCCCTGTCATCCCCTGTCATCCCCCTGTCACCCCCCTGTCATCCCCCTGTCACCACCCCTGTCACCCCTGTCACCCCCTGTCACCCCCTGTCACTGTCATCCTTCACCCCCTGTCATTCCCCTGTCATCACCCCCTGTCACCCCCCTGTCCTCCCCCCTGTCATCCCCTGTCACCCCCCTGTCACCCCTGTCATCCCCCTGTCCCCCCTGTTCCACTGTCACCCCTGTCATCCCCTGTCATCCCCCTGTCATTCCCTGTCATCCCCCTGTCACCCCCCTTCATCCCCCTGTCATCTGTCACCCCCCGTCACCTCCTTCATGTCCCCGTCCCCTCATTCCATTCTTCCTCCCCTCCTTTCTTCTTTTTCATCCCCTTCACCCACTTATTTTTACTTATTATTTTATTAGTGATAGTGTCAGTGTATAGTAGCACCACCACCACCCCACCTCCCACCACTCTCACCACCACTCCACCACAAATTCAATCCACATATGCACACCACCACCACCACCACCACCACCACCACCACCACCACCACCACCACACACACCACAGCACTTCCTTTCAACACACAAACTCCCCCCCCATGTGCACAGTTTTTCGAATCTGTGTGCTTGTGTGTTGTGTGTGTGTGTGTGTGTGTGTGTGTGTGTGTGTGTGTGTGTGTGTGCGTGCGTGCGTGCGTGCGTGTGCGTGCGTGCGTGCGTGTTTGTGTACGAGTTCTGCAGTGTATTGGTTTTATTATTATTTTCTATTGAGTATATTTCATTTTTATGGGTTATGATAATGTAGTTACATATTATTGATGAAGTTGTTTTGTTCCTAGATAGATAGGTTGATGAAAAAAGCAAATACGTTGCTTATTCAATGTACCATCTGGAAATAAAAAATTGACTTGACTTGACCTGACTTGATTTCACACACACACACACAACACACCACACACACACACACACACACACACACACACACACACACACACACACACACACACACACCACACACACACACACACACACACACACACACACACACACACACACACACACCACAGGAGTTGGTGGTGTTTTTTTGGTTTGGTTTGGTTTGGGATTTTTTGTTTGTTTTATGGTGGATATATTTTCAGAAGAATTTTTCTTTGTTTGATTTGTATGGTTTAACATTGTTACGGTTAAAAAAAAATCTATGTATGCATAATGTATTATATTGTTGTTTTCTCTTGTTTAATTTGTATGGTTTATCACTGATTAGATTTTTGTTCTATGTCTGCATTTATATTATTTTTTTAGATAGATGGCTTGATGGGGAAAAAAGCAAATGCACTGCTTATTCAGTGTACCACCTGACAATAAAGCTTGTCTTTAACCTTGGCAGGTGTCGTGTACTGATAGCATCCTGGCCTTCAGGGCATACTGTGCTCAAAACTCCCCTCCTCTACCTTTCGCTTTGTTTCGTCCCCCCCCCCCCCCCTGTCTCTCTCTCTCTCTCTCTCTCTCTCTCTCTGATGGTTATTTTTCTGCCTATCCTGTATTGACAGGTGGTGTACAGGTGTGGAGGGTGGTGTGTATTGGTGTTGTTAATGTTGTACTGATGTAAAGAGGCAGTAGGTCATCATTTGCGCAGAGATGTTGCGTAGTAAGGGATAGTGAAGGTTGTTGTTACTGGCAGGTGTGGAAGGGGTGTTTTTATGTACTGGCAGATTGTGGACAGGTGAGAGAGAGGTGCTGAATACGTGTTGTGCAGGTGTTGGAGAAGTATCAATGCTGAATACGTGTTGTACAGGTGTTGGAGAAGTATCAATGCTGAATACGTGTTGTACAGGTGTTGGAGAAGTGTGTATCAATGCTGAATACGTGTTGTGCAGGTGTTGGGGAAGTGTGTATCAATGCTGAATACGTGTTGTACAGGTGTTGGAGAAGTGTGTATCAATGCTGAATACGTGTTGTACAGGTGTTGAAGTGTGTATCAATGCTGAATACGTGTTGTAAGGTGTTGAAGTGTGTATCAATGCTGAATACGTGTTGTACAGGTGTTGGAGAAGTGTGTATCAATGCTGAATACGTGTTGTACAGGTGTTGAAGTGTGTATCAATGCTGAATACGTGTTGTAAGGTGTTGAAGTGTGTATCAATGCTGAATACGTGTTGTACAGGTGTTGGAGAAGTGTGTATCAATGCTGAATACGTGTGGTGCAGGTGTTGGAGAAGTGTGTATCAATGCTGAATACGTGTTGTACAGGTGTTGAAGTGTGTATCAATGCTGAATACGTGTTGTGCAGGTGTTGGAGAAGTGTGTATCAATGCTGAATACGTGTTGTACAGGTGTTGAAGTGTGTATCAATGCTGAATACGTGTTGTGCAGGTGTTGGAGAAGTGTGTATCAATGCTGAATACGTGTTGTACAGGTGTTGGAGAAGTATCAATGCTGAATACGTGTTGTGCAGGTGTTGGGGAAGTGTGTATCAATGCTGAATACGTGTTGTGCAGGTGTTGGAGAAGTATCAATGCTGAATACGTGTTGTGCAGGTGTTGGAGAAGTGTGTATCAATGCTGAATACGTGTTGTGCAGGTGTTGGAGAAGTATCAATGCTGAATACGTGTTGTGCAGGTGTTGGAGAAGTGTGTATCAATGCTGAATACGTGTTGTGCAGGTGTTGGAGAAGTGTGTATCAATGCTGAATACGTGTTGTGCAGGTGTTGGAGAAGTGTGTATCAATGCTGAATACGTGTTGTGCAGGTGTTGGAGAAGTGTGTATCAATGCTGAATACGTGTTGTGCAGGTGTTGGAGAGGGGCATATTAATGCTGATACTGACAAGTGCTATGCAGGTGTTATGCAGGTGTTTATGGCTGACTGGTGGTGTGTTGCAGGTGTGGAGGATGGCGTGTTCTGGTATCAACGAACACAGGGAAGGGTGCAGAAAGCAGATGGTGCTGAACCGCTCTGCTTACTCCAGGAAACTGATGATGGTAATGCACATGCAGCACCCCCACCCTCACCACCCTCCCCACCCCTGTCACCTCTGACACAGCGCCGGCACTGTTGTCCCTGTCCCTGTTCTGTCCCCCTCTCATTCTCTATCACTTTTCTGTGAATAATAATAATAATAATAATAATAATAATAATGTATGGAATTTATATAGCGCTGAATCTTGTAAAGCAACAAATCAAAGCGCTCAGATTTCATTTCATACCACTTTAAGTCACGGCAGATTTCTCTCCGTGAAATTCGGGCTGCTCTCCCCCGGGAGAGCGGGAGAACGCGTCGCCACTTAGCGCTGCGCCACCCTTTCACCCTTTCACCCTTTTTTTTTCTTTTTCCTGCAGCTGTATTTGTTTCCCTATCAGAGTGGCTTTTTTCTAAGAATTTTGCTAGGGACAACTCTCTTGTTGCCGTGGGTTTTTTTACGTGCGCTAAATAATTACGTGTAACACACGGGACCTCGGTTTATCGTCTCATCCGAAAGACTAGCGCCCAGACCACCACTCATGGTCTAATGGATGGGGGAAAAATTTCCGGTCCAAACGGGGTACGAACCGCCGCACACTTCAGACCCGGACTTTTCGCTTTCTAGACAGGCGCGTTACCTCTAGACCACCGATCCACCAGATGAACACCCCCCCCCCCCCCCAAACTAAAGTGGTACGGGCACATCTCACGAACATGTGGACTGGCAAAGACTGTCCTACAGGGAACAGTACAAGGAGGAAGAAGAAGAGGCAGACAGAGAAAACGATGGGAAGACAACATCAGAGAGTGGACTGGCCTGGAGTGGATCTATTTGCTATGGAAAGCAAAGGACCGCGGGGAGTGGAGGAAGCTGGTTGCAAAATGTTCAGTGGTACCTCCACAGTCTACAGGACTACGGGATAGGTGAAGGTGAAAGGTGAAAGGTGAAAGGTATCCCACAGTCAGTCTGAAGCCTCACTTTACACTCTAACTCATGGTGTGGCTGTTGTTGTGTTGTTGTTGCTGCTGCTATTGTTGTTGTTGTTGTTGCTGCTGCTGCTGCTGTTGATGATGTTGTTATTGTTGCTGTTGTTGTTGCTATTGTTGTTGTTGCTGCTGCTGCTGCTGCTGCTGCTGCTGCTGCTGCTGTTGATGATGAGGTTGTTGTTGTTGCTGTTGTTGTTGTTATTGTTGCTGCTGCTGTTGCTGCTGCTGTTGCTGTTGATGATGAGGTTGTGTTGTTGTTGTTGCTGCTGCTGCTGTTGATAATGAGGTTGTTGCTGTTGTTGTTGCTGCTGTGCTGTTGATGATGAGGTTGTTGCTGTTGTTGTGCTGCTGCTGCTGTTGATGATTGTTGTGTTGTTGTTGTTGCTGTGTGTGTTGTTATTGTTGCTGTTGTTGTTGCTGCTGCTGTTGATGATGAGTTGTTGTTGTTGTGTTGTTGCTGCTGCTGTGCTGCTGTTGTGATGATGATGATGTTGTTGTTGTTGTTGCTGTTGTTGGTTGCTGCTGCTGCTGTTTGATGATGAGGTTGTTGTTGTTTGTTGCTGCTGCTGCTGTTGATGATGATGTTGTTGCTGTTGTTGTTGCTGCTGCTGCTGTTGATGATGAGGTTGTTGCTGTTGTTGTTGCTGCTGCTGCTGTTGATGATGAGGTTGTTGCTGTTGCTGCTGCTGTAAGTGTTGTTGCTGTTACCACTACACCTCATCGTTGCTGTGGTCATCATCATCTTGGCTATTGTTTGAGTGGTGCAACACCCCTCTGCCGCCTCTCTCCCCCAGTCCCTGATTAGCCATTGCCTTGTGTGTGTGTGCGTGCGTGTGTGTCGTGTGTGTGTGGTGTGTGTGTGTGTGTGTGCGTGTGTGTGTGTGTGTGTGTGTGTGGTTGTTGTGTGTTGTGTGTGTGTTTGTGTGTGTGCTGTGTGTGTTTGTGTGTGTGTGTGTGTGGTGTGTGTGTGTGTGTGTGTGTGTGCGTGTGTGTGTGTGTGTGTGTGCGTGTGTGTGTGTGTGTGTGTGTGTTGTGTGTGTGTGTGTGCATGTGTGTGTGTGTGTGTCAGGCGGGCCTCGTGCCCAAGGACGTGCACAGCTTCAGGCCTGAGGTCAGCCAGGAGGAGGAGGCCCCGGGCTACATGCGCAAGATGGGCAGTCCCCCCGGCATCGGCAGTCCCCTGGGGGAGGCCTACCAGCGGGGTTTGAACCACACCCCCCTCGTTGACGTCATCGGCAACCACAGCCCCACAGCCATTGACAGGTACAGCTCTCTGTCTGTCCGTCCGTCCGTCCGTCCGTCTATCTATCTATCTATCAATCTATCTATCTATCTATCTATCTGTCTGTCTGTCTGTCTGTCTGTCTGTCTGTCTGTCTGTCTATCTATCTATCTATCTATCTATCTATCTATCTATCTGTCTATCTGTCTGTTTGTCTATCTACTATCTATCTATCATCATCTATCTATCTATCAAATCTATCTATCTATCTATCTATCTATCTATCTATCTATCTATCTGTCTATCTGTCTGTTTGTTATCTATCTATTATCTATCTATCTATCTATCATCTATCTGTCTGTCTGTCTGTCTGTCTGTCTGTCTGTCTGTCTGTCTGTCTATCTATCTATCTATCAATCAATCAATCAATCAATCTATCTATCTATCTTCTATTTATCATCTATCTATCTATCTATCTATCTATCTATCTATCGATCTATCTATCTATCATCTCTCATATAATTTTATATAATTTATGTATATCACTAATTAATTTAGAGTTTTTGCGCGTGCGCGTGTGCTTGTGTTGGTATTTTGTACGGTTTTTCCCTGTGTTTTTGACAGATTAGTTTGATAGACGTATGTTTACAAGAACAGATTGAAAGGTTAACCCTGGCCTAAAATTGGTATCCTGCTGTTTTAAAACACTATCCCTACGGTAAGGGAGACAACCGCGTGCACTGTGCACATTTGCATGGCACGCACGTAGGTAAGGGCTAGTAGATGGTTTGTTACCCAATAGAAGGTTTTTAATAAAAAACAATGTAGAAGAGGAGACTGAAGGGATGGCAGGAGACTGGGCAGGATTCCACAGGTCCTCTGGCAAGGCACAGTGCATGGATGTAGTGAAGAGGCAGACAGGACAGAGGCAGACAGACATGACAGACATGACAGAGACAGACAGGACAGAGGCAGACAGGACAGAGACAGACAGGACAGAGACAGACAGGACAGACAGACAGACAGGACAGAGGCAGACAGACAGGACAGACAGACATGACAGAGACAGACAGGACAGAGGCAGACATGACAATAGGACAGAGACAGACAGACAGGACAGAGACAGACAGGACAGAGACAGACAGACAGACAGGACAGACAGGACAGAGACAGACAGGGCAGAGACAGACAGACAGACGGACAGAGACAGACATGACAGAGAAGAAATGACAGAGACAGACATGACAGATTAGGACAGAGACAGACATGACAGAGACAGACAGACAGGACAGAGACAGACATGACAGAGACAGACATGACAGAGACAGACATGACAGATAGGACAGAGACAGACATGACAGAGACAGACAGAGACAGACAGACATGACAGAGGCAGACAGGACAGAGACAGAGACAGACAGGACAGAGACAAACAGGACAGAGACAGACAGACAGAGACAGACATGACAGACAACAGACATGACAGAGGCAGACAGACAGGACAGACGACAGACAGGACAGACAGACATGACAGGGGACAACAGGACAGAGACAGACAGGACAGAGACAGACAGGACAGAGACAGACAGGACAGAGACGACAGACATGACAGAGACAGACATGACAGAGACAGACAGGACAGAGACAGACAGGACGAGACAGACAGACTGACAAGGGCAGACAGGACAGAGACAGACAGGACAGAGACAGACATGACAGAGACAGACAGGACAGAGACAGACAGGACAGAGACAGACAGGACAGACAGACAGGACAGAGACAGACCCTGGGAGAGGCAGACAGACATGACAGAGACAGACGACAGGACAGAGGCAGACATGACAGAGACAGACAGGACAGAGACAGACAGGACAGAGACAGACATGACAGAGGCAGACAGACATGACAGAGGCAGACAGACATGACAGAGGCAGACAGACATGACAGAGACAGACATGACAGAGGCAAACAGACATGACAGAGACAGACAGGACAGAGACAGACAGGACAGACAGACAGACATGACAGAGGCAGACATGACAGACAGACATGACAGAGACAGACAGACATGACAGAGGCAGACAGACATGACAGAGACAGACAGGACAGAGACAGACAGACAGACAGGACAGAGACAGACAGACAGACATGACAGAGACAGACAGAATGACAGAGGCAGACAGACATGACAGAGACAGACAGAGACAGACAGGACAGAGACAGACAGACTACAGAGACAGACAGGACAGAGACAGACAGACATGACAGAGGCAGAAAGGACAGAGGCAGACAGGACAGAGACAGACAGAGACAGACATGACAGAGACAGACAGACATGACAGAGACAGACAGGACAGAGACAGACAGGACAGTCTCAGAGACAGACAGGACAGAGACAGACAGGACAGTCTCAGAGACAGACAGGACAGAGACAGACAGGACAGTCTCAGAGACAGACAGGACAGAGACAGACAGGACAGTCTCAGAGACAGACAGGACAGAACCAGACAGGACAGAGACAGACATGACAGACAGACAGACAGGACAGAGACAGACAGACAGGACAGAGACAGACATTGCAGAGACAGACATGACAGAGACAGACAGACAGGACAGAGACAGACATGACAGAGACAGACATGACACAGACGGACAGGACAGAGACAGACAGACAGACATTTCAGAGACAGAGAGGACAGAGACAGACAGGACAGAGACAGACAGGAAAGAGACAGACATGACAGAGACAGACATGACAGAGACGGACATGACAGAGACAGACAGACAGGACAGAGACAGACAGACAGACAGGACAGAGACAGATAGGACAGAGACAGACAGACAGGACAGAGACAGACAGAGACAGACAGACAGGACAGAGACAGACAGACAGTTCAGAGACAGACATGACAGATAGGACAGAGACAGACATGACAGAGACAGACAGGACAGACAGGACAGAGACAGACAGGACAGGGACAGATAGGACAGAGACAGACACGACAGAGACAGACAGTTCAGAGACAGACAGGACAGAGACAGACAGGACAGAGACAGACAGACAGAGGCAGACAGGACAGAGACAGACAGGACAGACACAGACAGGATAGAGACAGACACGACAGAGACAGACAGAGACAGAGAAGACAGAGACAGACAGACAGTTCAGAGACAGACATGACAGAGACAGACATGACAGAGACAGACAGTTCAAACAGGACAGAGACAGACAGTTCAGACAGGACAGAGACAGACAGGACAGACAGGACAGAGACAGATATGACAGAGACAGACAGGACAGAGACAGACAGGACAGATAGGACAGAGACAGACATGACAGAGACAGACAGGACAGATAGGACAGAGACAGACATGACAGAGACAGACAGGACAGAGACAGATATGACAGAGACAGACAGGACAGAGACAGACAGGACAGATAGGACAGAGACAGACATGACAGAGACAGACATTTCAGAGACAGACAGGACAGAGACAGACAGACAGTTCAGAGACAGACAGGACAGAGACAGACAGACAGGACAGAGACAGACAGGACAGAGACAGACAGACAGGACAGAGACAGACAGACAGGACAGAGACAGACAGACAGGACAGAGACAGACATGATGGAGACAGACATTTCAGAGACAGACAGGACAGAGACAGACAGAGACAGAGAAGACAGAGACAGACAGGACAGAGACAGAGACAGACAGGACAGAGACAGACAGTTCAGAGACAGACATGACAGAGACAGACAGACAGGACAGAGGCAGACAGACATGGGCAAACACCGTCACTGCCTGCTGCACTCCGCATGTTTAGCTGTGCTGAGACACAGGTATTGGCACACCACCGCCACACGTGGAGAGGAGCGGGTGTTGTCATCAGTGCTGAGCACCCCCCCCCCCCCCCACACACACACTACCACTCTCCACTAGGGGTCTAGTATAGTGTACCATCATCATCATTATCGTTATTGTTATCACTGTTCGTGTTATTGTTATTACCATTCTTTAACTGTGAATCCCAGGGGTGAGTACTAATCCCCAGATTGATTCCTTAATCCAGGAACTGGTTCTAAAAGCAGGCACAGTCAGGCATGGCAGGATTAGGATTAGGACCTGAGTAGTGATTCTTGCTGACCCGTAAAGGAAGGTGTGGCTTAGGGTCACCACATCCTGACTGAACTTGTTGACACAGAAAACAACAGGTCACTACTCCCTTTCCTGCAGTCAACACATCCTGAACACTGAACGTGTTGACATAGAAAACAACAGGTCACTACTCCCTTTCCTGCAGTCAACACATCCTGAACACTGAACGTGTTGACACAGAAAACAACAGGTCACTACTCCCTTTCCTGCAGTCAACACATCCTGAACACTGAACGTGTTGACATAGAAAACAACAGGTCACTACTCCCTTTCCTGCAGTCAACACATCCTGAACACTGAACGTGTTGACACAGAAAACAACAGGTCACTACTCCCTTTCCTGCAGTCAACACATCCTTGTGCCAGCAGCCAGATGGCAGTCATTTCTCCCTCTCCTTTGCCAACACACATTCCGATCTGTCCTGACATGCAGGAAGCGGCTTACTGGTGGCTGTCTGTAGACAACACACCTCGGAATCTGTGCACACGGCACAGAAACAGTCACCGGTCCCTTTCTTCTGGCAGTCAGTAGGTAATCCCTGCTTATAGCCAGGAGGCAGGCCAATGACCTTCCCCCCCCCCCCCCCCCAACCTCATCCCCCTCAGGCAACAAATCTGTTAATCTGTGCACACACAGTGCAGAGGGCGTCACCAGTCCCCTACCTAAGCGCTTTCATTGGTTCCTTGGCAAGATTCAGCACTATATACATTCCATACATGATGATGATGATGATGATGATGATGACGACGATGATGATGGTGATGATGATGATGATGATGACCTGCCCTCTGCTTCTCTCGGCCCTGACATGACGTCTGGCAGCCAGTGCTGTTCTTGCCTGGTTAAGCATCACTGACCACGCAGCTGCGAGGTGACGGCTGCCCTGGCAGACCCTAAAGCTCGTGCTGGAACTGTTGTACCAGATCTCTTGCTATTGACCTCATGTAGCGTGGCATAATTATGTGGAACTTCGCACACGCTAAACACTGCATGTTCCAGGAGTTCTCCCCCCCCCCTAATATAAGGTAAATGAATTGTTTTTAGCAGCAGCAGCAGTAGTAGTAGAAGTAATAGTGGTAGTGGCGGTGGTGGTTGTCCTCGTGGGGCTCTTTCAGTATGAATAGCATCCTCACCTTCCGGAAGTTCGGTGCAAGGAATTTCCCCTTTTCTATCACTCTCTTTGTTTCTGTCTTTCCCTCACCTTTCTCTAATCTCTCTTGCTTATCGTCTTCCTTCCTAGTCCATTCTTCTGGCCTTTTTAAAAATTTAAAATGTACAGATTATTTTCTTTTCATAGTCACGTAGTAAGTTTGACATCTTGCCTGTACTATTTACTCTGGCAAGGAGATGTTGATCATCATTGTAAACACTGGGATGGGATCACAGGATGCTCATTCTGCAGCCTATTTGCTCATATGACATTTTTCTTACGCATTTTTTTGTTCATTCAAGTGTTCATTGTGCTTAATTTTTGACGCTTTTTGTACCCTGGGGATGAATGGCTGGCGTCCTCATATTGCACACGTTATTTTAATAACGCACACGTTAAAACCCGTTCCGCTTTTCGGAAGAGTAGACCATTGTGTGCCGGTGGGAACGGATGACAAAATTGACTAAACTGCATACACACAGGGACTGGGTGAAAAAAGCACATGAGTGCTTAATCCATTATCCTCGAAATAAAAGAATAAATAAAATGACAATATTGACTTGGTTTTACTGGATCAGATTTTCAAGATACTTTGTTATTAAATGTTGTTGTTTTTTGCTTGGTGTTGACGTTGAACTTGAAGTGAATGTTATTGAAGCTGTTGACATTGATAATTATCAGGTGACGACCCTGATAATCACAGCCTTTATATTGGTGGGGCTATGAACGATATGAAACGAAAGTAGAGGTAGTGGTGTGATCTGAAAACGATGTCCTCGGCAGATGAACCATGTGCACACTTGGTAGAAGTGCCCACCGAATGGCAAGGTGGTCTCCCTTTAGTTGTTGCCAGTAGACTTCACACACGACCTTTCAGTTCTTAGATGACTTTTCAGTTTCTAGGTGACCTTTCAGTTTTTAGATGACCTTTCAGTTTCTATGTGACCTTCCAGTTTCTAGATGACCTTCCAGTTTCTATGTGACCTTTCAGTTTCTAGATGACCTTTTAGTTCATAGGTGACTTTCAGTTTCTAGGTGACCTTTCAGTTTCTATGTGACCTTTCAGTTTCTAAGCGTCATTACAGTTTCTAGGTGACCTTTCAGTTTCAAGATGACCTTTCAGTTCATGAGCGACCTTTTAGTTTTTAGGTGACCTTTCAGTTTCAAGATGACCTTTCAGTTCATGACAGACCTTTTAGTTTTTAGGTGACCTTTCAATTTCTAGGTGACCTTTCAGTTTCTAGGTGACGTTTCAGTTTCTAGGTGACCATTCAGTTTCTAGGCGACCTTTCAGTTTCTATGTGACCTTCCAGCCCTAGATGACCGTTCAGTTTTTGTGTGACCTTTCAGTTTCTAGATGACCTTCCAGTTTCTGTGTGACCTTTCAGTTTCTAGATTACCTTTCAGTTTCTATGTGATCTTTCAGTCTCTAGATGACCTTTCAGTTCATAGGTGACCTTTCAGTTCTAGATGACCTTTCAGTTTCTAGATGACCTTTTCAGTTTCTAGGTGATCTTTCAGTTTCTAGGTGACCTTTCAGTTTCTAGGCGACCTTTCAGTTTCTAGATGACCTTTCAGTCCATAGGTGACTTTTAAGTTCGTAGGTGACCTTTCAGTTTCTAGATGACCTTTCAGTTTCTAGGCGACCTTTCAGTTTCTAGATGACCGTTAAGTTTCTATGTGACCTTCCAGTTCTAGGTGACCATTCAGTTTCTAGGTGACCTTTCAGTTTCTAGATCACCTTTCAGTTTCTATGTGACCTTTCAGTTTCTAGATGACCCTCCAGTTTCTATGCGACCTTTCAGTTTCTAGATGACCTTTCAGTCCATAGGTAACATTTCAGTTCGTAGGTGACCTTTCAGTTTCTAGATGACCTTTCAGTTTCTAGGCGACCTTTCAGTTTCTAGATGACCGTTAAGTTTCTATGTGACCTTCCAGTTCTAGGTGACCTTTCAGTTTCTAGATCACCTTTCAGTTTCTATGTGACCTTTCAGTTTCTAGATGACCCTCCAGTTTCTATGCGACCTTTCAGTTTCTAGATGACCTTTCAGTCCATAGGTGACCTTTCAGTTCGTAGGTGACCTTTCAGTTTCTAGATGACCTTTCAGTTTCTAGGCGACCTTTCAGTTTCTAGATGACCGTTAAGTTTCTATGTGACCTTCCAGTTCTAGGTGACCTTTCAGTTTCTAGATCACCTTTCAGTTTCTATGTGACCTTTCAGTTTCTAGATGACCCTCCAGTTTCTATGCGACCTTTCAGTTTCTAGATGACCTTTTAGTTCATAGGTGACCTATCAGTTTTTAGATGACCTTTCAGTCTCTAGATGACCTTTCAGTTCATAGGTGACCTTTCAGTTTCTAGGTGACCTTTCAGTTTCTATGTAACCTTTCAGTTTCTATGTGATCTTTCAGTTTGTAAGTGTCAGTTCAGTTTCTAGGTGACCTTTCAGTTTCTTGGTGACCTTTCAGTTTCTAGATGTCCTTTCAGTTCATCTTCTTCTTCTTATTCCTTATAGCTCCTAGCGGAGCATAGGGCCTGAACAGCGTCCCTCCACCTTCTCCTGTCTCTGGCAAGGGTCTTGGCCTCTTCCCATGTCAGGCTAGAGTCTCTCAGCTCACTATGCAGGCTTCTTCTCCAGGTCTGTTTGGGGCGCCCTCTCTTCCTTTTCCCCTGCGGGTTCCACTCGAGCGCTTGTCGGGTGATGTTGCAAGGCTCCTTCCGTAGGGTGTGGCCGACCCAACGCCACTTTCGCCGCCTTACTTGGACTTCCATAGGCTGTTGGTTCGCCCTCATCCACAGGTCAGTACTTGGCACTCTGTCGAACCATCTGAGATGAAGGATCTGCCGGAGACATCCGTTGATGAAGGTCTGGATCTTGGAGGAGCTGGTGTTGACGACCTTATAGTTTCTATGTGACCTTTCAGTTTCTATGTGACCTTTCAGTTTCTAAGTGTCAGTTCAGTTTCTAGGTGACCTTTCAGTTTCTTGGTGACCTTTCAGTTTCTAGATGACCTTTCAGTTTCTAAATGTCAGTTCAGTTTCTAGGTGACCTTTCAGTTTCTAGATGGCCTTTCAGTTTCTAGATGACCTTTCAGTTCATAGATGACCTTTTAGTTTCTAGGTGACCTTTTAGTTTCTAGATGACCTTTCAGATCATGCCTTCCAGCTTTCCCAAGCCTTGCTGCCAGCTGGTCACGCTTGCAGGCTTCTTTGTGCTGTCTGCCGTTCAGCGCTATATAAATTCCATACATTATTATTATTATTGTTATTATTATTATTATTATTATTATTATTATTATTATTATTATTATTATTATTATTATTATTATTATTATTAATAATTCTGCACTCGCCACAGTCTAGTAAGTATTCATGGGAGCTAGTCCTGCTGGGAGGCAGGTACTGTGCCTGGTGGTCAGTGATGGCAATGACAACGACAATGCCTACTTGCTGGCAGCAAGGCAGTGAATTCAGGTAACGTGAATCCAAGGGTTTGTTTGTTTGACTGTTTAAATTCCAGCCGGCTCCTATCCAGAATGACTGCCGGGGGTTCTGAGGGAAAGAACACAGCAGGATCACACAGTCTAGCGTCACTCCCTCTGTGCATGCAACTTGAGAGTGTTCCTCGAAATATGTAGCCAACACTGAAGGTACTTGTATCTCTTGGGCCTCTGTGAGTTTGACACATGACAAAACGGCACAGAACTATGAAGAAGGCTCAAAGCTGTCGCACTTCCAAAACATCATTCTATCATCAGCATAGAACTATGAAGAAGGCTCAAAGCTGTTGCACTTCCATAACATCATTCTATCTTCCTCATCACCAGCGGCCGTTACACGCTTAAAGAGCACTGTCCCTGCTTCAGTACACCTGTTGCTCTAAGGTGACCTCAATCTCAGCGTTGCACTTACTCTTGTTGATATGGTGACTACGTGTCAAAGCCTTTGGAGTCCCCAAAGGACATGGTCACTGGAGGGACATTGTGGTAGGGGCCTCTTTAGGCTGGCTCCGAAGCGATGCTGATAATAATAATTAACCTCGTCAGCAGGGGCTGCGTACAGGGCATTGTAGGCATGCTGCATCAGAACAGGCATCACTGAACATCACCAAGATGACCCAGCAGTAGCGGGAGTTTTTGACGACTTCAAGGTTGTTGAACATTAATAATCTTCCCATGAACATCTCTCTTTGCAAATACAACATGGCAAGCTTTGGTATGGCTGTGGTGGTGACAATTGGAGTGAGTGGCGTGGGAACAACAGGATGGTGCCTCACTGAAGATGAGGCAGCCAAACGAAATGGAAAAAAAATCATTACAGATGTGAACAATTCTTGATGGAGACCTGGGAGAGGAGGTGGACACAGGCAGGAGCAGAACGATCACTGCACAGTCCAGTGACTGATAGATCACTACACAGTGACTGATAGATCACTACACAGTGATTGATAGATCACTACACAGTAACTGATAGATCACTACACAGTGATTGATAGATCATTACACAGTGATTGATAGATCACTACACAGTCCAGTGACTGATAGATCACTACACAGTGACTGATAGACCACTACACAGTGACTGATAGATCACTACACAGTGATTGATAGATCACTACACAGACCAGTGATTGATAGATCACTACACAGTAACTGATAGATCACTACACAGTCCAGTGACTGATAGATCACTACACAGTGACTGATAGACCACTACACAGTGACTGATAGATCACTACACAGTGACTGATAGATCACTACACAGTCCAGTAACTGATAGATCACTACACAGTGACTGATAGATCACTACACAGTGACTGATAGATCACTACACAGTGACTGATAGATCACTACACAGTGACTGATAGATCACTACACAGTCCAGTGACTGATAGATCACTACACAGTGACTGATAGATCACTACACAGTCCAGTGACTGATAGATCACTACACAGTGACTGATAGATCACTACACAGTGACTGATAGATCACTACACAGTGACTGATAGATCACTACACAGTGACTGACAGATCACTACACAGCGACTGATAGATCACTACACAGTCCAGTGACTGATAGATCACTACACAGTGACTGATAGATCACTACACAGTGACTGATAGATCACTACACAGTGACTGACAGATCACTACACAGTGACTGATAGATCACTACACAGTCCAGTGACTGATAGATCACTACACAGTGACTGATAGATCACTGCACAGTGACTGATAGATCACTACACAGTGACTGATAGATCACTACACAGTGACTGATAGATCACTACACAGTAACTGATAGATCACTACACAGTGATTGATAGATCACTACACAGTGACTGATAGATCACTACACAGTCCAGTGACTGATAGATCACTACACAGTCCAGTGACTGATAGATCACTACACAGTGACTGATAGATCACTACACAGTGACTGATAGATCACTACACAGTGACTGATGGATCACTACACAGTGATTGATAGATCACTGCACAGTGACTGATAGATCACTACACAGTGACTGATAGATCACTACACAGTGACTGATAGATCACTACACAGTCACTGATAGATCACTACACAGTGATTGATAGATCACTACACAGTGACTGATAGATCACTACACAGTCCAGTGACTGATAGATCACTACACAGTAACTGATAGATCACTACACAGTGATTGATAGATCACTACACAGTGACTGATAGATCACTACACAGTCCAGTGATTGATAGATCACTACACAGTGACTGATAGATCACTGCACAGTGACTGATAGATCACTACACAGTAACTGATAGATCACTACACAGTGACTGATAGATCACTACACAGTGATTGATAGATCACTACACAGTCCAGTGACTGATAGATCACTACACAGTCCAGTGACTGATAGATCACTACACAGTGACTGATAGATCACTACACAGTGACTGATAGATCACTACACAGTGATTGATAGATCACTACACAGTAAATGATAGATCACTACACAGTGACTGATAGATCACTACACAGTCACTGATAGATCACTACACAGTGATTGATAGATCACTACACAGTAACTGATAGATCACTACACAGTGACTGATAGATCACTACACAGTGACTTATAGATCACTACACAGTCACTGATAGATCACTACACAGTCACTGATAGATCACTACACAGTCACTGATAGATCACTACACAGTCACTGATAGATCACTACACAGTCCAGTGACTGATAGATCACTACACAGTGACTGATAGATCACTACACAGTAACTGATAGATCACTACACAGTGATTGATAGATCACTACACAGTAAACTGATAGATCACTACACAGTGACTGATAGATCACTACACAGTGACTTATACATCACTACACAGTCACTGATAGATCACTACACAGTCACTGATAGATCACTACACAGTCACTGATAGATCACTACACAGTAACTGATAGATCACTACACAGTAACTGATAGATCACTACACAGTGACTGATAGATCACTACACAGTGATTGATAGATCACTACACAGTAACTGATAGATCACTACACAGTAATTGATAGATCACTACACAGTGATTGATAGATCACTACACAGTAACTGATAGATCACTACACAGTCCAGTGATCAATAGATCACTACACAGTGACTGATAGATCACTACACAGTGTCTGATAGATCACTACACAGTAACTGATAGATCACTACACAGTGATTGATAGATCACTACACAGTGACTGATAGATCACTGCACAGTGACTGATAGATCACTACACAGTGATTGATAGATCACTGCACAGTAACTGATAGATCACTACACAGTGACTGATAGATCACTACACAGTGACTGATAGATCACTACACAGTGACTGATAGATCACTACACAGTCCAGTGATCAATAGATCACTACACAAGTGACTGATAGATCACTACACAGTGTCTGATAGATCACTACACAGTGACTGATAGATCACTACACAGTCCAGTGACTGATAGATCACTACACAGTGATTGATAGATCACTACACAGTGACTGATAGATCACTACACAGTGATTGATAGATCACTACACAGTGCTTGATAGATCACTACACAGTGATTGATAGATCACTACACAGTGACTGATAGATCACTACACAGTGATTGATAGATCACTACACAGTGACTGATAGATCACTACACAGTGATTGATAGATCACTACACAGTCACTGATAGATCACTACACAGTAACTGATAGATCGCTACACAGTCCAGTGACTGATAGATCACTACACAGTGACTGATAGATCACTACACAGTGATTGATAGATCACTACACAGTCCAGTGATTGATAGATCACTACACAGTGACTGATAGATCACTACACAGTGACTGATAGATCACTACACAGTGACTGATAGATCACTACACAGTGACTGATAGATCACTACACAGTGATTGATAGATCACTACACAGTCCAGTGATTGATAGATCACTACACAGTGACTGATAGATCACTACACAGTCCAGTGACTGATAGATCACTACACAGTGACTGATAGATCACTACACAGTGACTGATAGATCACTACACAGTGATTGATAGATCACTACACAGTCCAGTGATTGATAGATCACTACACAGTGACTGATAGATCACTACACAGTCCAGTAACTGATAGATCACTACACAGTCCAGTGATTGATAGATCACTACACAGTGACTGATAGATCACTACACAGTAACTGATAGATCACTACACAGTGACTGATAGATCACTACACAGTCCAGTGACTGATAGATCACTACACAGTGACTGATAGATCACTACACAGTCCAGTAACTGATAGATCACTACACAGTGACTGATAGACCACTACACAGTGACTGCTGGATCACTACACAGTCCAGTGACTGATAGATCACTACACAGTGACTGATAGATCACTACACAGTGACTGATAGATCACTACACAGTGATTGATAGATCACTACACAGTAACTGATAGATCACTACACAGTCCAGTGACTGATAGATCACTACACAGTGACTGATAGATCACTACACAGTGATTGATAGATCACTACACAGTCCAGTGACTTATAGATCACTACACAGTGACTGATAGATCACTTCACAGTGACTGATAGATCACTACACAGTGACTGATAGATCACTACACAGTGACTGATAGATCACTACACAGTGATTGATAGATCACTACACAGTAACTGATAGATCACTACACAGTGACTGATAGATCACTACACAGTCACTGATAGATCACTACACAGTGATTGATAGATCACTACACAGTAACTGATAGATCACTACACAGTGACTGATAGATCACTACACAGTGACTTATAGATCACTACACAGTCACTGATAGATCACTACACAGTCACTGATAGATCACTACACAGTCACTGATAGATCACTACACAGTCACTGATAGATCACTACACAGTCCAGTGACTGATAGATCACTACACAGTGACTGATAGATCACTACACAGTAACTGATAGATCACTACACAATGATTGATAGATCACTACACAGTAACTGATAGATCACTACACAGTGACTGATAGATCACTACACAGTGACTTATACATCACTACACAGTCACTGATAGATCACTACACAGTCACTGATAGATCACTACACAGTCACTGATAGATCACTACACAGTAACTGATAGATCACTACACAGTAACTGATAGATCACTACACAGTAACTGATAGATCACTACACAGTAATTGATAGATCACTACACAGTGATTGATAGATCACTACACAGTAACTGATAGATCACTACACAGTCCAGTGATCAATAGATCACTACAGAGTGACTGATAGATCACTACACAGTGTCTGATAGATCACTACACAGTAACTGATAGATCACTACACAGTGATTGATAGATCACTACACAGTGACTGATAGATCACTACACAGTGACTGATAGATCACTACACAGTGATTGATAGATCACTGCACAGTAACTGATAGATCACTACACAGTGACTGATAGATCACTACACAGTGACTGATAGATCACTACACAGTGACTGATAGATCACTACACAGTCCAGTGATCAATAGATCACTACACAGTGACTGATAGATCACTACACAGTGTCTGATAGATCACTACACAGTGACTGATAGATCACTACACAGTCCAGTGACTGATAGATCACTACACAGTGATTGATAGATCACTACACAGTGATTGATAGATCACTACACAGTGATTGATAGATCACTACACAGTGATTGATAGATCACTACACAGTGACTGATAGATCACTACACAGTGACTTATAGATCACTACACAGTGACTGATAGATCACTACACAGTGATTGATAGATCACTACACAGTCACTGATAGATCACTACACAGTAAATGATAGATCGCTACACAGTCCAGTGACTGATAGATCACTACACAGTGACTGATAGATCACTACACAGTGATTGATAGATCACTACACAGTCCAGTGATTGATAGATCACTACACAGTGACTGATAGATCACTACACAGTGACTGATAGATCACTACACAGTGACTGATAGATCACTACACAGTGATTGATAGATCACTACACAGTCCAGTGATTGATAGATCACTACACAGTAACTGATAGATCACTACACAGTGACTGATAGATCACTACACAGTCCAGTGACTGATAGATCACTACACAGTCCAGTAACTGATAGATCACTACACAGTCCAGTGATTGATAGATCACTACACAGTGACTGATAGATCACTACACAGTAACTGATAGATCACTACACAGTGACTGATAGATCACTACACAGTCCAGTGACTGATAGATCACTACACAGTGACTGATAGATCACTACACAGTCCAGTAACTGATAGATCACTACACAGTGACTGCTGGATCACTACACAGTCCAGTGACTGATAGATCACTACACAGTGACTGATAGATCACTACACAGTGACTGATAGATCACTACACAGTGATTGATAGATCACTACACAGTAACTGATAGATCACTACACAGTCCAGTGACTGATAGATCACTACACAGTAACTGATAGATCACTACACAGTCCAGTGACTGATAGATCACTACACAGTGACTGATAGATCACTACACAGTGACTGATAGATCACTACACAGTGATTGATAGATCACTACACAGTCACTGATAGATCACTACACAGTGACTGATAGATCACTACACAGTCACTGATAGATCACTACACAGTCTCTGATAGATCACTACACAGTGACTGATAGATCACTACACAGTCACTGATAGATCACTACACAGTCACTGATAGATCACTACACAGTCCAGTGACTGGGTTGTCCTCTTCAAGGGGAAACAACTGTTCACTGACTCGTATTGGAGATGGGTGGTCTCCTCTCTGCTTTCAGGCTGAGGCGTGACGCAGTGCGAGCCCAACAGTTAGCGGCCTACTCGGCAAAGATCCCCAACAGACTGTCAGTGAGTGCCACAGGTGGTGGTGGTGGTGGTGGTGGTGGTGGTGGTGGTGTGTGTGTGTGTGTGTGTGTGGTGTGTGTGTGATGAGAGAGAGAGAGAGAGAAGAGAGAGAGAGAGAGAGAGAGAGAGAGAGAGAGGAGAGAGAGAGAGAGAGAGAGAGAGAGAGAGAGAGAGAGAGAGAGAGAGAGAGAGAGAGAGAGAGAGAGAGAGAGAGAGAGAGAGAAGAGAGTTGTTTGTGAAACTCATCAGTCAGTGCATTGGTGTTGTGTTTTTGTATTCTGTGTTTGTTTGTGTAATTCTCCGAACTCATCCGTGTGTGTGATGTGTGTGCATGCGCGCGAGTGCGTGTGAGCGTTTGTTAAACTGATGGCTGTACATCATAATGTGTACAATGTTTCCTAAACATCACTGTGGTCTGTTAAACAGATGACTGTAATAATAATGTGTACAATGGTTCATAAACATCGTTGTGGTCTGTTAAACAGATGACTGTATCATTATATCTATGTGTGCAATGGTTCCTAAGCATCACTGTTGTCTGTTAAACAGATGACTGTATCATTATATTTATGTGTGCAATGGTTCCTAAGCATCACTGTAGTCTGTTAAACAAATGACTCTATATATCTATGTGTACAATGTTTCCTAAACATCATTGTGGTCTGTTAAACAGATGACTGTAATAATAATGTGTACAATGGTTCCTAAACATCATTGTGGTCTGTTAAACAGATTGCTGTATCATTATATTTATGTGTGCAATGGTTCCTAAACATCATTGTGGTCTGTTAAACAAATGACTTTATATGTCTGTGTGTACAATGGTTCCTAAGCATCACTGTGGTCTGTTAAACAGATGACTCTATATATCTATGTGTACAATGTTTCCTAAACATCATTGTGGTGTGTTAAACAGATGACTGTATCATTATATTTATGTGTACAATGTTTCCTAAGCATCACTGTGGTCTGTTAAACAGATGACTGTATATATCTATATGTACAATGTTTCCTAAGCATCACTGTGGTCTGTTAAACAGAGGACTCTATATATCTATGTGTACAATGTTTCCTAAGCATCATTGTGGTGTGTTAAACAGATGACAGTATCATTATATTTATGTGTACAATGTTTCCTAAGCATCACTGTGGTCTGTTAAACAGATGACAGTATCATTATATTTATGTGTACAATGTTTCCTAAGCATCACTGTGGTCTGTTAAACAGATGACTGTATCATTATATTTATGTGTACAATGTTTCCTAAGCATCACTGTGGTCTGTTAAACAGATGACTGTATCATTATATTATGTGTACAATGTTTCCTAAGCATCACTGTGGTCTGTTAAACAGATGACTGTATCATTATATCTATGTGTACAATGTTTCCTAAGCATCACTGTGGTCTGTTAAACAGAGGACTGTATATATCTATGTGTACAATGTTTCCTAAGCATCACTGTGGTCTGTTAAACAGATGACTGTATCATTATATCTATGTGTACAATGTTTCCTAAGCATCACTGTGGTCTGTTAAACAGATGACTGTATCATTATATTTATGTGTAGAATGGTTCCTAAGCATCACTGTGGTCTGTTAAACAGAGGACTGTATATATCTATGTGTACAATGTTTCCTAAGCATCACTGTGGTCTGTTAAACAGATAACAGTATCATTATATTTATGTGTACAATGTTTCCTAAGCATCACTGTGGTCTGTTAAACAGATGACAGTATCATTATATTTATGTGTACAATGTTTCCTAAGCATCACTGTGGTCTGTTAAACAGATGACTGTATCATTATATCTATGTGTACAATGTTTCCTAAGCATCACTGTGGTCTGTTAAACAGAGGACTGTATATATCTATGTGTACAATGTTTCCTAAGCATCACTGTGGTCTGTTAAACAGATGACTGTATCATTATATCTATGTGTACAATGTTTCCTAAGCATCACTGTGGTCTGTTAAACAGAGGACTGTATCATTATATTTATGTGTAGAATGGTTCCTAAGCATCACTGTGGTCTGTTGTTCCCAGTCCATCAACTACTCGCAGCAGTGGTAGGGGCCTGCAGACTCCACCACCACCACCACCACCACCACCACCACCACCACCACCACCACCACCACCACCACCACCATCACCACAGCAGTCTACAGACACCACCACCACACCACAGCGAGCCACCACCAAGGATTCCACCACAGTTTTTACGTGGTGGGCTTCAGGAAAAGTCCAGTGTGTGTGTGAGTGTGTGTGTGTGTGTGTGTGTGTGTGTGTGTGTGTGTGTGTGTGTGTGTGTGTGTGGTGTGTGTGTGTGTGTGTGTGTGTGAGAGAGAGAGAGAGAATTATTTCTGGCTGGCTGTGGAGGCGGTGAGGATGGCTGCTGTGCTCTGCTGGTTCAGCTTCACACACTGCAGCAGGAGGCAGGAGGCAGGAGGCAGGAGCAGGAGGCAGGAGGCAGGCCTTATGACCTGTATTCTTTCCTGACAAACAGCTGCACTTGACACAGCTAGATCAGTGTCGCATTTTCTGTCTGACAGCTAGATCTTTTGTACATGTCCTGATAGTGATGCCGTTATTTTGCTCTGTATCATTGCTAGAGCAGAAGTTCTACACGTTTAACCAAAGAAAGCTGCTTTGATAAAAACAAATACTGTTTAAAATGTAATGCAGTGCATAGAGAATTATAGCTAATGTTTAAAATGTAATGTAATGCATAGAGAATTATAGCTAATGTTTAAAATGTAATGTAATGCATAGAGAATTATAGCTAATGTTTAAAATGTAATGCAGTGCATACAGAATTATAGCTAATGTTTAAAATGTAATGTATTGCATACAGAATTATAGCTAATGTTTAAAATGTAATGTATTGCATACAGAATTATAGCTAATGTTTAAGATGTAATATGTTAAATTCAGAATTATACCACACAAACGTCAGAATTTTTCTTGAATATCTGAAAATCTCTCTTGAATTTCTGGAACGGTCAGTATTGGTTACTTCAGCATTGTATCTTTACCTATGTTAAGAATTTCATAATAAAACAAAACAACAGAAAACACCAGTGTTGTTAGGTTGGGCAACTGCAAGCACACGTGAGTGTGTGTGTATGTGTGTGTATATATTGTGTGTGGTGTGTGTGTGTGTGTGTGCGTGGTGTGTGTGTGTGTGTTGTGTTTGTGCGTGCGTGTGTGAGTGTGTGTGTGTGCGTGTGTGTGTGTGCGTGTGTGAGTGTGTGTGTGTGTGTGTGTGTGTGCGTGCGTGTGTGCGTGTGTGCGTGTGTGAGTGTGTGTGTACCAAAACTTGCACAAACAGTCACTTCAAGTCCAAACTGAAGTGATTCTAAAGCCTTTAATACCAAACACCACCAACCTGAAAAACCCCCCAGGTAAAATGACCTCTTCTCTGAACTATCTTTTTCTTTAAGGCAAAACCAAGTTAAATAACCTCCTATCTTAACCATATTTATTACAGCAAAAGGAAGAAAAACACCAACAACAGTAAGCCACATGCTAAATGACCTCCTGTCTTAAATATCTTTATCTTAAAGCAAACACACACACACACACACACACCACCACCACACACCACCACCACCACCACCACCACCACCACCACCACCACCTGCACCACCCACAGACCTGCTGTCTGAACTATCTTTCTCTTGAAGGCAAGTACCACTGGGCTGTGCTCAGACACTCGCTCGCTATTTCACTTCATTTAACCATTCCCAGCTACAGAAAAGTGTAACAACAACACCCCCCCCCCCTCAACATGCTATGAAGCCTTAAACCCCAGATTCGTTTTGCTGCAATGGTGGCACACCTTATCAAAATGTTCATTAGATTTGCCACAAAATGTCCAAAAGATGCACAATATTGTTGCCTGTCACATCCCATAATTGTCGGTAATCAATAAACACTGAAAACAATGAATCAATAAAGGAAAATACCCAGACCTCAGAAAATGCGTCTTCCCTCTTTGTTGACCCCAGAAGTTGCTCTCTCTCTCTCTCTCTCTCTCTCTCTCTCTCTCTCTCTCTCTCTCTCTCTCTCTCTCTCTCTCTCTCTCTCTCTTCTCTCTCTTCTTCTCTCTCTCTCTCTATCTATCTATCTATCTATCTATCTATCTATCTCTCTTTTCTCTCTCTATCTATCTATCTATCTATCTATCTATCTATCTATCTACTCTATCTCTCCCTCTCTCTTCTCTCTCTCCTCTTCTCTATCTCTCTATCTCTTCTATCTCTCTATCTATCTATCTATCTATCTATCTATCCTCTCTCTTCTATCTATCTATCTCTCTCTCTCT
>CM054135.1:17065855-17110855 GCA_028751875.1 Rapana venosa
TGTGATGAATGTTTCTGTTTATCATTTTTATGTAGATGGCTTGTGACCACTTAAATTCTTCTTTTTATTGAGATGATAAAGTGTTGGTATTGGTATAGGTATAGGTATTTTTTTTGTAATGTGTGTGAGGTTATGTTCGTATACTGTTCTGTGTTGTTTCTGTCATCAATGTTTTTCCTATTCACTTTTTATGTACGGCTTGTAACCCACAGGACTGTCTCTGTTTGCGAGATCATAAAGCGATTGATTGACTGATTGATTGATCGAGGGCTTGTGTTGCTGCTGTGTGTTACAGTTTATCAGCGGCAAGAAATGTTGTAGTGAAGGGTCATGTGTTTCATTCTTGTCTGAACAGGACTTTCCTCCCCATCCATTGACCTTGAGGTGTGGTCTGGGTGCTTGTACTTTGGATGAGAGAAGAACCTGAGGTTCTGTGCGCGGCAGAGGCTACAGCAAGCACTCCTCAGCCAGCTGGCCAGCACGGCACTTGCCGCAGCAGAGGCTTCAACAAGCACTCCTCAGCCAACTGGCCAGCACGGCACTTGCCACAGCAGCAGCAGCAGCAGCAGCAGTCTGCAGAACAGCCTTTCATGGGAAACGAAGACACTGCCAATGACCACTGGCCGCCATGATGGCCGACACCTGTCTGCAAGTTTCACAGAAGTAGGAGGACGTCCCCATGAGCTACTTGCCCAAAAAGGAACGGGTCTGCCAGATGCACACTTTTGGGTAGTGATCCCCCCGTTTGGCAGATGCTTTCTATGCATTAACGCACCACTCCGTCAGACTGTCATCAACCAACCAACCCCTGTAGTCAGGAAAGAGAGCAGTCGTCTGCACAGTCACTGTGAGGAGGGCTGGTCCCCGTACAGTCTGCCACAGTCACTGTGAGGAGGGCTGGTCCCCGTACAGTCTGCCACAGTCACTGTGAGGAGGGCTGGTCCCCGTACAGTCTGCACAGTGACTGTGAGGAGGGCTGGTCCCCATACAGTCTGCCACACTGTGAGGAGGGCTGGTCCCCGTACAGTCTGCCACACTGTGAGGAGGGCTGGTCCCCGTACAGTCTGCACAGTGACTGTGAGGAGGGCTGGTCCCCATACAGTCTGGCCTGTGTGCTGGCGTGCTCCACCACAGAGCGGGTCCTTTCCTGGCAATACCTGGAGTGTGATCTCCACAGAGACATATGCAAGCTGGTCTTTTCCCACAATGTCCAGTTCCAGTCTTTGACATAGCGTGTGCTGCAGTGCGCCCATCAGACGGCAGAGGTTTCGTTCAGATGACTACTGCCCTTACTCAGGAACATCTGAAGGTAAACATGCTAATACCACAATCATCCAGTGCTATGCACCAACCAACGACAGTGGAGAAGAAAGCAAAGATACATTTTATGAACAATTACAGGCTGAAATGGAAAACACACCAAACCATGACATGAGGATAGTGATGGGTGACCTAAATGCAAAAGTCAGAAAAGACAACACAAACCAAGAAAGAGCCATGGGAAAAGAAGGATGTGGCAGCATAAATGACAACGGAGAAAGATTGGTGGAATTCTGCATGACAAACAACCTGGCCATTGGAGGGACATTATTTGCACACCCTGAGATCCACAAGCTTACCTGGTGTTCCCCCAATGGAAGAGACAAAAACCAGATCGACCACCTGATGATCAATGGGACATGGAGGAGATCGCTCCTAGATGTAAAAGTAAGGAGAGGAGTCGATGTTGGCAGTGATCACCACCTTGTCACTGCAACCCTAAAAGTGAAGCTGAGAAAAAATGGATCTGGGAAACCAAGACAACATTTTGATGTGGAAAAGCTGCGCAACACAAAAGTAAAGAGTGCTTTCACCCTCCAGCTGAAAAACAAGTTCCAAGCACTGGTGGATACTGAAAACTACACACCTCCGGACACGATTAATATAAACACCATGTGGAAACAAGTCAGGACAGCCTACACACAAGCCAGTGAAACGTGCTTAGGACAGAGACAGAGGAAGAGAAAAAGGTGGATTACAGCAGACACCTGGCAAGCCATCGAGAACAGGAGAGAACTGAAGAAAAAAATCTTAGAGACAAAGTCAGAGCGGATGAGAGAGAGGTACAAACAACAGTACAGAGAAGCAAACCAAACTGTGAAGAGAATGACAAGAACAGACAAGCGTACCTACATGGATGATATTGCAAGACAAGCAGAGGAGGCCGCCGCAAAGGGAGAACAAGGACAGGTGTATACGATCACCAAGACTGTCAGTGGCAAGTACCGGAGCAATACCGAAACACCAATCCTAGATAAACAAGGCCAAATACTTACCACAGAAGCAGAACAAGATGCAAGATGGGCAGAACATTTCAGTGAAGTTCTCAACAGACCACCACCAACTGAAGAGGCAGATGTACAAGATCCTGATGCCGATCTCAATGTGAACAGCACACCACCAGAGAAGGAAGAGATTATAGCAGCAATCAGCTCTCTCAAGAATGGAAAACCCCTGGCCAGGACAACCTCAACGCAGAACTTTTCAAGGCAGATCCAGAGTTTGCATTCAAAGTTCTACAGCCACTCTTTGCAGCTATATGGGAGGAGAAACAGCTACCAGCAGATTGGACAGAAGGAGTCATCGTGAAGATCCCAAAGAAAGGAGCCCTGAACAATTGTAACAACTGGAGAGGAATCACTCTGCTATCTGTTCCCAGCAAGATTCTGGCAAAGATCATCATTGGACGAATCTCAGAGGCAGTGGACCAACAACTCAGAAAGGAACAGGCAGGTTTTCGACCAGGAAGAAGATGCATAGACCAGATCTTCACCCTGCGCAACATCATCGAACAGTGCATGGAATGGCAGAGACAGCTGTATATCAACTTCGTAGATTTTGAAAAAGCCTTTGACAGCATTAATCGAGAAAGTGTATGGCACATACTCCGAGCATATGGAATTCCACAGGAGATTATCCAAGTCATTAAGAACTTCTACAACAACTTCACGTGCAGAGTAGGAAACAGCAAAACCAGTTTCAGTGTACAAACCGGCGTCAGACAAGGCTGCCCCATGTCAGCACTACTCTTCAACCTGACAATTGATTGGGTGATGAGACAGACAACAGCTGACCAGTCACGGGACATCAGATGGACCCCCTTCTCAACGCTTGAAGACCTAGACTTTGCCGACGATCTGGCACTGCTCTCACATACCCACCATCACATTCAAGAGAAGACATCCCGTCTCAGCACTTTCGCACAGCAAGTAGGCCTGAAAATCAGTCAGAAGAAGACAGAGGTGATGACACTGGACGTTCAGAACCCCTCACCAGTCACAATGAATGGAGAAGATTTACCAACAACTGAAGAGTTCACGTACCTCGGGAGCACTGTTAGGCATGACGGCGGAGCAGGCAGCGACATCAAGAACCGGATTAGCAAAGCAAGAAATGATTATAGAAATCTGAACAATGTGTGGAAATCGTCCCAGTACAGCACCAGGACCAAACTAAGACAATACCAGAGCTGTGTACTTTCCACCCTTTTGTACGGCTCGGAGTGCTGGAGGATGACTGAGAGTGACCTCGACAAACTATCCACATTCCACACGAAGAATCTCAGAAGAATCTTGCGCATCTTCTGGCCTGAGACCATCTCCAACCAAGAACTTTTGCCCGTTGCAACCAAGAAAGCATGGACAACATCATCATGCATAGGCGATGGGGATGGATAGGGCATATCTGCCGTCAGGAACAGGGAAACATCGCCCGAACAGCCCTCCATTGGACACCAGAGGGAAAACGCAAACGAGGACGACCCAAGAACACTTGGCGTCGGACTGTCGAAACAGAGCTGAAGACCTTCCAACATACCTGGGGAACCATTCAGAAGCTGGCCCAGGACAGATAGGAGTGGAGAACATTTGTTGCTGCCCTACGTGCCAATAAGGCACAAAGGCATTGATGATGATGATTAGGAACATCTGTCATGCCTCTGCATGACAAGCTAACATCATTCATTAGTTAAACTGGATCCTTTGTTTTGACAGCTATTGCACAGGGCGGAGTAGTTCCATGGCATCCTTGCCCACCTGCCCACTTACCCAGTCATACAGCGATGTCGCACCTTGCCTCTCTATGGAGTTGTTAGGGGTGTACACCTGCTGCCCCACCTAGCACCCCTGCCCTTTTCCTAAGGTGCTCTCTCCCAATCAGACAGGTCTCCTCAAAGGTGGGTACTCCAGTTCCATGCAATCAATGATAAACAGACAGAAGTGGTCCACGACTGTAGTGGTGGCCAAAGGGCACCCATTCCTCCAAGCCCAGCCCAGTGGTGTGGCCACATTGGAGTCAGAGGAGGAGGCAGCAGGAAACAAGTCCAATGTTAGCTGAAATTGGTAAGCACAGACTGAGGCAGTTATGTTGGCGAGGCAGACATAAGCATTCAAAGAAACCTGATGACGACAGTTCTCCAAGATGAGGTTGGGGGCAGAAGGAAAAGAGGCAGACCACCAACATCCAACATTATTCTACTTCATGTCAGCACTGTTAGTGGGATTTCCAAACAGTCCTTGGAATAGCATTGGTTTAAACAAAATTTTATTAGTTCAGAAACAACATAGCGCTAATACATGAAATGAGTCCGACAAGCAATGCTTATTTGAGTACTCTAACATCTTTACATGTGCAAGAATGGGCTGCAGCTGAACAAAATTGCATCAAATAGATGAACATTAAGAAAAGATAACTGTAATTATGTACAGATTGTGAACATCAGAAAGGAAACGAGGGGTAAACAAGGATAACTAAGGGGTAGACGTATCATCAGGGCAATGCAAGGCTGCAACACCATGGCAAGACAGGCTGTGACTTGCCTACACCAAGAACAACAGCGCCATACACAATGATGACACTCAGCACATGAGCTTGCAGCTCTCTCTCTCCCTTCCATTGGCTCTGCATGGACACCTGTCTGCATGTGTGGGCAACATCATGTCTGTGCCTGCGCGCAGGCAGGCAGGCACCGCCTGCACACCCCAAACAGCACGTGCGCGCGCGCGCGCACACACACACACACACACACACACAGAGGCACACGCACGGGAGCCATGAAGGAAAATGCTTAGCACACAGCATCAGTCAAAGTTATAAGCAATAGAAATGGGTCAAACTAAATTAAACCTTTCAGACAGCAAGATAAATTGCCCTACAGTTGCAAGTATTGTATAAATATCTTGTATACTTCTATCACTTTTACCGTACAGTAAAGCTGACACATTAGATTTTATACCACCAGGCAAGACATTTATAGTAGCCACATGGCACTGGTGGAAACGAGGGCAGTTTATCAAATAGTGGGCAGCATCCTCAACATGTGGGTGCTAAGGTGGGTGCTGATGCACTGAAAGACTGGAGCAAATTCTGTGGACCCTCCTGTAATACAGCTACCAATGAAAGAGGACTCAGACTACTGGAATTTGCCAGCTACAACGACATGGTGCTTGCAAACACCCTTGGGGAACACAAGGCATCCTGACGCTGGATGTGGCATGCACCTAGTGGAACCCATCACAACCAGATTGATTACATACTGGTACAAAACCGGTTCAGATCTGGCATCAACAGAGCCAAGACGAGGACATTTCCAGGTGCAGACATGGGCAGTGACCACGACCTGGTGCTCTTGAACTTTAAAATCCAGCTGAGAAAGATCAACAAGCCTAAGAACATCAGGCTAAAATTCAACCTAGAAAGATTGAAGGACCCTACCATCGCAAAAGCCTTCCAAGCAAAAATAGGTGGAAAATTTGCTGCACTGATTACACTTGATAAAGATGCAGAGACAATAACCAACAGTTTCAATGCAATGATGACAGAAACAGCAAAGGAGCTACTTGGCAAGCACCGCCAGAAAAAACAACCATGGATCACAGATAAAATCCTGGATATGTGTGATAAACGAAGTAAATTGAAGAGTGCCAAGTACACAACAGGAGCAGGGGAATACAGAAAGATCAGCAAAAGATCAAGAAAGACATGAAAAAGGCCAAAGAAGAATGGATTGAGAAACATGTTCAGATATTGAAGAAAATTTGACCAAGAACAACAGCAGAAGCGCCTATCAATTTGTGAAAGAGCTCACACAGCAGAAACAGACAAGTCACCAGCATTGAAGACAAAGACGAAACTGCCTCACAGAAGAAAAAGATATCATTAACAGATGGACAGAGTACTGTTCAGAGCTCTACAACCATCAGACACAAGGTGACCCCAGTGTACTTACAAGTCAGGACTCGCCAGAAGATGATGACTTTCCTATCCTTCGTAAAGAGGTTGAGGCAGCAATCAAATCACTGAAAAATGGGAAAGCTGCAGGCATTGACAACATCCCAGCAGAGCTGATCAAATACGGGGGGAAAAAGGGACAGACATCCTCACAAGAATTTGCAACAAGATCTGGCAGACTGGAGAGTGGCCAACACCTTGGACACAATCACTCATCATCATGCTCCCCAAGAAAGGCAATCTACAGCAATGCCAAAACTATCGAACGATCAGCCTCATAAGCCATGCCAGTAAAGTGATGTTAAAAGTCATCTTGAACAGACTAAAGCCACGGGCAGAAAAGATCATCGCTGAAGAACAGGCAGGCTTCTGCCCAAACAGAAGCACCACAGAACAAATATTCAACCTGCGAGTTCTGTGCGAGAAATACAGCCAGCACCAACAGAAACTATACCACGTCTTCATGGACTTCAAAAAGGCGTTTGACCGTGTATGGCACAACGCATTATGGGCCACGATGAAGAAATACAACATGGGACAAAAGATCATTCGGACCATCAAAGAGCTATACACAAAAGCCACCAGCGCAGTGATTTTCCAAGGCATAGTTGGAGAGTGGTTCCATACCTCAGTGGGAGTTCGTCAAGGCTGTATCCTATCACCAACACTGTTTAATGTCTTCCTTGAGCGCATAATGACTGATGCCTTAGAAGAGCACACTGGAACAGTCAGTATTGGAGGGCGGATAATCACCAACCTCAGGTTTGCTGATGACATCAACGGACTTGCAGGAAATGAACAGGAACTAGCCAACCTAGTGTACCACCTGGACAAAACATCCTCCAGATATGGCATGGAGATCAGTGCTGAGAAAACAAAACTCATGACAAACAGTGCCCAGCCAATCACTACCAAGATCAAAGTCAGTGGAAAAGAACTTGAGGTTGTAGATCACTTCAAGTACCTTGGAGCTATTATTAGTGAAGAAGGTTCAAAAACCGAAATCCTCGCAAGAGCTGCACAAACAATAGCAGCAATGGCAAAGCTCAAGACTATCTGGAAAGACCGAAACATCTCTCTCAGGACCAAGGTCAAGCTACTGCATGCACTAGTCATCTCTACATATCTGTATGCGTGCGAATCCTGGACATTGAATGCAGATCTACAAAGGAGGATCCAGGCTCTAGAGATGAGATGCCTCAGAAGACTCCTTGGCATTTCATATATGGACCACACTACCAACAACGAAGTCCTACAAACCATCACCCAACAAGTAAAGCACTATGAAAACCTGCTGACCACAGTCAAGAAAAGGAAGCTCAGATGGTACGGACATGTGACTAGATCAGATGGGCTGTCCAAAACCATACTGCGGGGAATAGTGCAGGGAAAGAGAAGGCGAGGCAGACAGAGGAAGAAATAGGCAGACAACATCACTGAATGGACAGGGAAGAGCTTCTCCACAACCCAGGCACTTGCACACAACCGCCGCAAATGGAGCCAGCTGGTGCAACGTTCGTCACTGCAGTGCCCCTACGACTCCGGAGGGGGTTATGGGAGCAGATGAGATGAGATGATGATCCTCAACAGCAGCCCCGCATTCACATGAAGAACTGCTAGTTAGGTGCCGTCGGAATAAATCATTCTTTAAATCACTCATTTCTAACCTAACTTTACAAAGTATCATTTCTGTTTTCCTAATGGGTAAGTAAAAATACTTAGGCACTATACTGTCTGCTCTATTGAGGTAGCATTGAATGATAAATAACCTGTTGTGGCCAAGTCCTTTTCAAACATGTTAAAAAGCATTGCTACCTGGAAAATGATTTAAAAAAGCAACCCCTTTTATGTTGGAAAAAAACAACTCTTTCATTCATGTATTTGGTCCTACATCGATCATTCGTTCACGTAATGGGTTTCGGCAAATAAAAGCACGTGTAAATCGCTTTTTGAGGACTGGGAAAGAGCTGGGCATGGATATTATTTTCATTATTATTATTACTATCTTGTTTGCTTCAATGATCAACCGCACAAATTAATCAACTCTCTCACAAAAAGCAAATAACAGAACCGTCCCTATTTTCCTCCTTATTTCAAAATACCATCATTGGTATATAGAGGTTTTGTTCCAGGTAAATATTTGCAAGCTACACTGGAGATGTCTGCCTTCCAGCCTGATTGACATCTCTTTAACAGCCTTCCAGCCTGATTGACGAGACACCCGTTTAACTGCTTTTCAGCCTAATTGACACCCCTTTAACTGCCTTTTAGCTTGATTGACACCCCTTTAACTGCTTTTCAGCCTAATTGACAACCCTTTAACTGCCTTTTAGCTTGATTGGCACCCGTTTAACTGCTTTTCAGCCTGTTTGACACCCCTTTAAATGTCTTCCAGCCTGACTGACACCCCTTTAACAAGGCAAAGGGGAAAAGGCTGAAAACAAACACAGAGCAGCCCAGCAGACAACCAGCTTTAGAAGCAGTGTGGACGTCCTTTCTGTCCGTTAGTCACCCTCTATGAAGTCAACACTTTGCATGGCAAAGAGGGGGGGGGGGGTGGGGTGCAGAGGAGCTGAAGTAGTTTTTTTTAATGTAAGAAGAAAAAGAACTGAGAAGACAGAAAAGGTCATAGAAAGAAAGGAACTTAAGGAATGATAGAAAAGAGGGCGGTTCTGGCACGTAGGTCTCGTTTTGGAGCGCTGTGTATAACTATGTGGGTGTAAATATTTGCCGGCAGCAACAATAATGATAATGGCAGGAGAAGAATGAGGAAAGACGTGGAACACTGCAATAGATTTCCGTTTCTTCACCTTCTCCAACCTGTGACAACTGAAAGACAAAGGGCGACAATCCTCAGGCCGCCCACACACACACAGACACACAGACAGCACAACTCAATACAGTTAAAGGAAGAAGGATTAGGTTGGAAAAGCAGTAAATATACACACAGGAAACAACTAAAAACAAAGGAAACAGATGACACTGACAGGTTTTTGTGCCAGTGTCACTTCTCCTCCCCCCCCTCACCCCCCCCCCCCTGCATCCTGCCTGAGTCAGCACAGCCATGCCACATTGTCAGGACAGGGGAGAAATACATAAAAATAAATAAAAATAACTCAACAAAATCCCTTCCGGCTCGTCTGTCTGCCGCTCATGGCAATTGCGTCAGCGGCGGCAGCAGCAGGATGTCGATAGAGACAGGCGGCCCTCAGCTGCTGCTGCTGCTGCAGTTTCCCTTTGTCAGCTCTTTTCTCTGCTGCTCTTCCCCCCCCTTACTTCAGCGACAGCGCTGACGATTGGATTTCTACAACTGCTGAAGGGATGATCGAAGGCAGACAAATAAAATAGAGAGAGAGAGAGAGAGAGAGAGAGAGAGAGAGAGAGGGAGGGCGGAGGGGGCATATCCGGAGAATGCTATGAAAACAGGGAGCGTGTGACTGACTTGTGACTTTTTACGGTGCGTGGTTGCCCAGTCCGGGACAAAGCAGACGACTGTAAGAACTGGTTGCCTCTGGTTCAAACCAGTTGTAACTGGCTGGAGGGTGGGGGTGGGGGTGGGGGTGGGGCGAGCAACAGGGCTTAAAACATTCCCCTTTCTGTCTGACATTGTCAGGGCACTGGCTGATGATGCAATACGCGCGCGCGCGCGCGCGCGCTGTGTGTGTGTGAAGAAGCCAGCAAGCGAACGAGAGAGAGAGAGAGAGAGAGAGAGAGAGAAGAGACAGAGACAGAGAGAGAGAGAGAAGAGACAGAGAAGGAAGAGACAGACAGAGAGACAGAGCAGAAGACAGAGAAGACAGGAGAGAGACAGACAGAGAGAGACAGAGAGAGACAGACAGAGAAGAGACAGAAAAGAGAGAAAAGACAGACGACAGCAGAAGAGAGAGACAGAAGAGAGACAGAGAGAGACAGACAGAGAGAGAGAGAGAGACAGACAGACAGACAGACAGAGAGCGAAGTGCACAGAGTTGCCACGTAACATACAGACAGGAGAGAGGGGGGGGAAGGACGGAGAGAGAGGCAGCATGCAGGAAGAAGAAGAGGGACAAAACAGAGAGAACAGAAGACAGAAAACAGACACACAGACAATAATATAAAAATATACAGAAAAGATGGAATTTATATAGCCTGAATCTTCTAAACAACAATCAAACGCTCAGATTCATCATACCACTTAAGACACGGCAGATTCCGGTGGAAATTGGGCTGCTCCGGGAGAAGGCGGAGAGGCGGTCGCAACAAGCAGCGGGCGAATTATACAAGGAACAGAAATTGTTTCCAAACAGAGTGCCTTTTTTCTAATAAATAAGTAATAGTACAGTAATAAGTACAGTAATAAGTACAGTAATAAGTACAGTAATAAGTATGCAAGCTACAGAACTCATAATTACAAACCAATGTGAACAGACTCATGCTAGCTGCAGGCGAGGAAAGGACGTTGTGATTGCACAGGGCAGTGTTTCTGCACTTCCACATTTCAAGGGGACATCATTACAGGAATAGGGATCAGAAGATAAAATCAGAGAGAGAGCGAGAGAGCGAGAGAGAGAGAGAGAACTCTGAACTCTGAACTCTGAACATTTTAATTGTACTTCGGCCTTGGGCCACAATACAAGTGAAAGGGACGAAAGGGAGTGGTAACAAGTAAACGAGAAAACAAAAAAACACAACTTTCTATCAATTGTCCAGTAATACAACACATTCAAATACATAACATACGACTAAGAGTGTCATCATTATCGTCCTCCTCAACACAGTCATGACCAAGAGAAAACATTGCTATGGGTGGCTACAATCACCTTCAACATCGCTGTTTCTGCTATAAGTTAACATTCATAACATTGAAGTCTCAGTCACTTCTCAAGTTTACATCAGCATAGACATGATAGGCTATTTTTCAGCATTACTTGCTTTGCCAATACAATCACACACCCTACACACACAAACACACACACCATACACACAGGTACACACCCATATACACACAGATACACACACACACAAACACACGCACACACGCACACGCATGCACACACACACACACACACTTACAAGCATTTCAAAAGCAGTGTTAAATACCATGAACACAACCTTACCCTGAAATAAAACTGACAAGACACATCAATACCAGCATTAAATTCCAGCCAGTTCTTTCTTTCTTTTGTTCGCTGCGTGAAAACTGTACCTTGAGACACCAGGCATTTGTTCGGAATTTGACACTTGTAATAACACGTGGATTGGGGTTGTAGCTAACCCCCCAAGAAACTTGACTCTTAAATCAGAATATGCAGGACACACAAACAGAAAAATGATGTTCATCTTCCTTTGCTGACTTGCAAAATGGACAAGATTTTTTTCTGGGGAAGATTGCTAAAGCGATGTACATTTGCCATTAATAGGGAGAACATTAAATCTGCTTGTGAGATGGCAACTCTAAAACGTAGGTATCCATGTCAGACACGTACTTTTCTTTTTCAAAAATGATTTTAAAAGATCTGTAGTTGTCATATCTGTCACGGTCTCTTATAGTGCCAGACCATTTTGTATGTATAGATCAACAAGTCTTGCTTAAATAATCGAGAGAGAGAGAGAGAGAAAAGAGAGAGAGAGAGAGAGAGAGAGAGAGAGAAAAGAGAGAGAGAGAGAGAGAGAGAGAGTGAGAGAGAAGGATTCATAATTATTCCCTGGATTCCGCCAGCCCTGTGCTGAGGGGCCTGCCTGCCTGCCTGTCCCTGTTCTCGCTCTGCGGAGTGCTGTAGCGGCGACCAAAGGCAGGATGGGCGCGCGCTCTTTGTCATGCCTTTGATCCAGACTGACCAACATTGTCCCTTCTAAATGGAGAAGACGCTTCCATTATCCTCGATATAAAAGAATGAAATAAAAATAAAAGTTACAGTCACTGATTTACATAAGGCTTGCGATCTCTTCTCTTTGTTGTAGGATCTGTTTGTGGAACAGTTGAGCCGGGGAAACATCATTCATTATCAAAGCAGGAAGGGGGCAGGGCGGTTCAGATGTTCACTTGCCCGAAAATGTCGTGCGGTTCTGGGTTCGATTCCCTTTCTTGCCAACTTGACGGGAAAATCGAGCTGACTGTCCAATTCCATCGGATGAGACTCTTAACCAGTGGCACCCGTGTGCTTACGGACTTGTACATTTCAAAAGAACCTACGACAGCTGAAAATCGGAAAGAGTAGGGAGGTACCCCCGAATGTCTTAGCACCATCAACAGGTTCAATTCCCAACTGTATCCCCAAAGTCTGAGTGCGGCTACCTTAATGGCGGGGGGGGGGGGGGGGGGGGGTCCGTCACATGCACAATGTCTCCAATGGTAAAGCTGGGAGCTCTAGCCCAGGAGCGAAAAAGCCAGTGTCCGCTTCTTTGACATGTCTGCAAGTTGAGTCAGGTAAGCGTGGTGAGCTGTGTGAAGCCTGTCTCCTGGTTTGGAGTAGGCCTAAGAGATGAGTTGTCTTTCATTTCGGTGACTGCACAGCTTACATACATTCAAGTGACAGGGCCAGCAGTCAGTCATTTTAAAGGACCATGAACAAATTGTAACCTGATGCATCGCTGCTGTTAGGCTTTTAAAAAGATCTATTTGGGGCTGTAGCAATTTGTGCACCGTCGTCAGCACATGTAAGCCACAAGGAGATAAGAAGCTGTGAAAGCGAATGAAGGATTTCATATAATTATACAGTTTTTCCCCAAGGGCTGTAGATAAGCATGAACATACTTGTTTTCTTTTATCCAGTCCTCGCCGTTATTAGGGATTTCAACATGAAAGTCAACCTATGATTCAAAGATAAGTAATCACAGATTCTTCCACAAGACAATACAGAGAGAGAGAGAGAAAAAGGAGAGAGAGAGAGGGAGAGAGGGGAGAGAGAGCGGCGAGGTCAGGGGGTTTTTTTAAAAAAAGTTTTATCCACTATCAGCACCACTGCCCAATGACACAAGAAAAAAGGGCCCAATAGGAGCAAAGTCCACGGGGACAGAAAAAAGACACATCACACGGGCAGGGGGTGTCCGCGCTAAACAAAAAAACAAAAATAGTCAACAAGAAAAAAAAAAAGGGTTTTGTTTGTTGAAAAAACTTTGCATAAAACATGACAGGGCGTTTTTCCCTGGCCCGGTATAGACAGTGAAAATATAAATAAATTTTTGGGATTATTTTTTTTAATATTTATCGAGGTGAAGGAATTTAAACCCATTTCATTTTTTATTCCATCCCCCTTTTGGACCGGGTTTTTTTAAATTTTGTTTACTGTTCCCCCCCGGCACACAAAGGCCTACTTTTTTGAAAAGCGGAACAGGATTTTAAACGTGTGGGCCCCCAAGATGTTCTGCATGCGTTTTGCACACAGGGGTCTGTTTTTAGTCCCTTTTCCCCAAGGGCCCTTTACTTTTATTCGATTTTTTTGTTTAAAAAGCTGTTTGTTTAGGTATAGACAAATGAACAAAAAGCGGGGGTCAGGGATAGGGCATGGGAAAATGAACAGCGGGGGTCGGTTAAAAGACTGAAAAATGTTCAGCTGGGGGTCAGGGAAAAACAGTGAACCCTGAACAGTGGGGGGTTCCCGGATAGACAGGTTTTTCATGTTCAGGGGGGCGGGTATAGACAGTGAACATGTTCAGGGGGTGTCATGTAAGACAAGGGAAAATGTTCAATTTGGGGGTCAGGTAAAAGACGTAACATGAACATGGGGGTTTTGGGGGATAGGGCAAATGAACATTTCAAACGGGTGTCAAAATTAGACAAGGAAAAATGTTCAGCTGGACTCAGATATAGACAGTGAACATGTTCAGCTGGAGTCAGATATAGACAGTGAACATGTTCAGCTGGTGTCATATATAGACAGTGAACATGAACAGCGGGTGTCAGGTATAGACAGTGAACATGAACAGCGGGTGTCAGGTATAGACAGTGAACATGAACAGCGGGTGTCAGGTATAGACAGTGAACATGAACAGCGGGTGTCAGGTATAGACAGTGAACATGAACAGCGGGTGTCATATATAGACAGTGAACATGTTCAGCGGGTGTCGGGTATAGACAGTGAACATGTTCAGCTGGTGTCATATATAGACAGTGAACATGTTCAGCGGGTGTCGGGTATAGACAGTGAACATGTTCAGCGGGTGTCGGGTGACTGCTACGCCCAGTCCTGTCCTTGCCCTTGATCACACAGGGCACGTCATCCCCACCTCCCGTGGCTGTGCCTAGAGCTGTACACATGCTGAACACTCCCGACAGATCACTGGTGGTCTAAAGACTCCCGACAGATCACTGGTGGTCTGAACACTCCCGACAGGTCACTGTGGGCTGAACACTCCCGACAGGTCACTGTGGGCTGAACACTCCCGACAGGTCACTGTGGGCTGAACACTCCCGACAGGTCACTGTGGGCTGAACACTCCCGACAGGTCACTGTGGGCTGAACACTCCCGACAGGTCACTGTGGTCTGAACACTCCCAACAGATCACTGGCGGTCTGAACACTCCCAACAGATCACTGGTGGTCTGAACACTCCCAACAGATCACTGGTGGTCTGAACACTCCCAACAGATCACTGGTGATCTGAACACTCCCGAAAGATCACTGGTGGTCTGAACACTCCCAACAGATCACTGGTGGTCTGAACACTCCCAACAGGTCACTGGTGGTCTGAACACTTCCAACAGGTCACTGGTGGTCTGAACACTTCCAACAGGTCACTGGTGGTCTGAACACTCTCAACAGATCACTGGTGGTCTGAACACTCTCAACAGATCACTGGTGGTCTCAACACTGAACAGATCACTGGTGGTCTCAACACTCCCAACAGATCACTGGTGGTCTGAGCACTCCCAACAGATCACTGGTGGTCTCAACACTCAACAGATCACTGGTGGTCTGAGCACTCTCAACAGATCACTGGGTGGTCTGAACACTCAACAGATCACTGTTGGTCTGAGCACTCTCAACAGATCACTGGGTGGTCTGAACACTCAACAGATCACTGGTGGTCTGAACACTCAACAGATCACTGGTGTTCTGAACACCCAGCAGATCACTGGTGGTCTGAACACCCAGCAGATCACTGGTGGTCTGAACACCCAGCAGATCACTGGTAGTCTGAACACCCAGCAGATCACTGGTGGTCTGAACACCCAGCAGATCACTGGTGGTCACATACATTTACGTCTTGCTGAGCACATGCCAGGATGCACTCTGGTTTCAAGCACGCCGACTGGAGCGGGGTTGCCTCTCCTTTGTCAGGATGACAGATCGCTTTTCCCAACCCGCCTCAAGCTAGGACTGCCCTGCAGGAGTGATAGAGGCCATCACGGGACATGGGGTTGCCCCCAGTGGTGCCGCCTGCAGTCTAGCCATTGGTGACGGGAGGTCTAAGCAGCGTATTTGAAGCTGGTATCCTACCTGCTGACACCTGAGCGGTGTGTTTATCTATTTATGTTATTCTTTTATTTCGAGGATAATGGAATAAGCACTCATGTTCTTTTTTCATCCAGTCCCCGTGTGTATGCAGTTTTGTAAATTTTGTCATCCGTTGCCAACGGCACACATGAGCCTACTCTTCCAAAAAGTGGAACGGGTTTTATCAAGTGCGCAAGATGTGCGTGCATTCGCACACGGGACCTCTGTTTATAGTCTTATCCCAAGTCTCACTTGAAGCTGTTGTCCCAACTGCTGACACCTGAGCAGTGCACTTGAACTGCCGACACCTGAGATTTAGACATGTAGCGAGGCCACAGCCCCATTTGGCCTCTGTGGTTGGCGGAGCTGTGAACAAGAAGTTTGGACAGACTGGAACTACTGACTCATCTACACCGTTTCACAGCCGACTTCAACTTTGGAAGAAGAAGAAGACATTGAGAAAATACCTCCACTTTTAATCCTGCAATGTCTTCATAACTCAGTTTTAGAATAACTCTGATAAAGAATACTCAGTACGCCTACTTTCATGAAAACAAAAGCCATAGGCCTTTACAACTGTACAACATTTAACAAAAAGAAAAAGGGAAAAAGAACAGGCATTTTCAAGTCAAGTCAAGTCAAAAAACACTTTAATCATCCCATGAAGGGCAATTACAATTACAATATTGACAGGCACATTGGTAGCTATAATTATCTCACAAGACACAAGAAAAATACATTTCAGATTGTTATAAGCATTCCAAGATAGCTTTAAAAAATTATCATACACAAACACAAACCCAGGTGCGCGCACACACACGCACCATGTACACACACACACACACACTCACACACACACACACACACACACACACACACACACACACACACACACACACACACACACACACCACACACACACACAATGTAGGAATACAATATTGTAAAAACCATTGATTGGAAAAATATAAACTTTTTTCTTTTACGCATGCACGCACGTGCGCATTCACACACACGCGCACACCCATACACACATACCATATATGAACACAGTTTTATCACACATACACACACACGTGCACCCGCGCACCATAATGACCATTATCTAGTAAAGACATAAAACACACAACACAACACACACACACACCACACACACACACACACACACACACACACACAAAATTTAGAAATCATTCTTGAAAGCCAAAAGCAAGATAGGGGAGTACTTATTTTCATTACCACACACAAACCCACGCACACACACACACTTGACGATCAGGGGGTATATCAGAGAATGTAAAACTGTTTGGTCAGTGCTATTTTGAATTTAGAATTCAAATGACTACTGGAACAAAGGAATTTCTTTTTCTATTTGTTTTACTGTTGGAGCACCGAAAGCGGCGTCCTGAAGGCAATAACTGAAATTCCGAAGACATAGCATGGGATGGATTAGTCAAGATGGCAGTCGCTTTGCACACAAGCTGCTGATCGCAGTACGGCTTGAGATCTCTTTGTTCTTCTCCAAATATTTTTTAGCAGATTCTAACAATTCTCCGAAGACTATTCTTGTTTTTAACACTAAGGTTGTTGTACCAACAGATGAAAGCAAAACTTAGAACACTCTCTATGTAGGACTTGTAGAACAAAGAAAATCTTTTTGTCAACAAAAAATGAGTTAAGCTTCCTCAGAAAATACATAAGTTGTTGTCCCTTTTTGACAATTGCGTCAGTGTTAGCATCCCAGTTTAATTTGTCATCAAAAATAGTTCCCAGATACTTGTACTTCGAAACATTTTCAACTTCTTGACTATGGATGGTAACATGATCAGAAGTGTGACCCGATCTTCTGAAATCGGTAGGAAGATCTTTAGTTTTAGAAACATTTAGCTCCAGATATGCCTCATCACACCAATTGACGAAATCAGTGAGTGCTGGAACATGGTTTTGGACAGATCCAGATAAGAGAGACAAAAGAGCACTGTCATCGGCGAATTTTACAAGAAAGGAATTTTTATAGCTGCTTCTGCAATCATATGTGTATAGAATGTACAGAAGTGGCGAGAGAACGCATCCCTATGGAGAACCCGTACAGGTAAATCTAACCGATGAAGATATCTTATTGGCAAAAACCCGCTGCGGTCTGTTAGTTAAAAATTCCATCAACCAACGAACAAGTTGATAGTCTACATCAAATTTTGAAAGTATTCTGTGAACAAGAACATGAGGCTGCATTGTATTGAAAGCTGAACTAAAGTCAGCAAACAATATTCTGGCATGTGAGTCAGGTGCTTCTAAGTGGTTGTACAACTTGTTCAAAATGAACAGTTTGGCATCTTCCACACCTCGTCCTGTCCTGTAGGCAAACTGTAGTGGGTCAAGGTCTTTCTCTGTAGCGGAAAGAATGAGAGATTTTATGATCTTTTCTAATGTTTTCATTACAAGTGATGTGAGGGCTAAAAGGTAAAGGTAAAGGAGTCCCATAACCTATAAGGTCGTAGGGGAGCGAGGCGTCAGAGACCTCAACTTCTCTAAGGGCCCAGCATATTGAGGGCAGCGCCCATCTCCTCTCCCTCGCTGCTTTACCTTCCCTGACCCTAAAGAGGGCAGGTACCCATTTACAGCTGGGTGAACTGGGGGAACTGTACTGAAGCCAAGGCGTGCAAACGGTCACCCATCCAAGTGGTAACCACGCTCGACGCTGCTTAACTTGGCTGGGAGGAAAGCGAGTGTTCCGACCACTGAGCTATCCCGTCCCATGTGAGGGCTACAGGTCTGAAATCGTTGGGCCGAGAAGGATTTGGTTTCTTTGGAAGAGGTATTACATTGGAAGTCTTCCAAATAACTGGTATCTGGCTAGTGTCCAGCGAGGCTTGGAACAGATGCTGAAAGACACTGGCAAGCTCATAGCGAAGACCCTAAGGGTTCTGCCGCATATGCCATCTGGTCCGGGAGATTTGTTGATATTTATTGCCTTGAAGTGTTTACAAATAACTGTTTCATCAACAATGACGCTATTCTCAAAGGGTAGAGATTGCTTCAGGCCATCTATTTCATCCGAAAAATCATGCCTTTCAAAGCGAGTAAAAAATGCATTTAAATGGTCTGGTAAGTTGTTGTCACAGACCCCCTGGAGACTAATCTTTGACCTATGTGGGGCATCTGCCATGTTTACTGCTGACATATTTTTTTTATTCCCTGCTAGGCAGCATGAAAATTGTTCCCTGTAAACTTGTCTTCTATCTTATTTTTATAGTCATGTCTAGCTTGTGCAACAGCAGCTTTAACTTCTTTATTCACTTGTTTCTTCTGTTCCTGTGTAAAATACTACTTTCTTTTTGTTTAGTACACGTTTTAGGTTCTTTGTAACCCAAGGTTTATTATTGGGGTAAATAGTTATCACCTTTGTTGGAATAACACTACTGACACAAAATGAAATATAGGAAGAAACAACATCAGTTACCTCATTCAAATCAGAGCACACATTGTAAAACATATCCCAGTCAGTGCAATCAAAGCAGCCTTGCAGACTAGCTATGCTATCCGCAGTCCATTTTGTTGTTGTCCTGACCATGGGCTGAAGGCGCTGAAACACTGACTGGTACTTGGGTGCTAGAAGAATACAGTTATGGTCAGATGAACCCAGGGGAGGCAATGGTAGTGATTTATATGCACCTGCTACAGTCCCATAGCACAAGTCGAGGGACTTATTTCTGCGTGTAGGGCAGATCACTACTGTTCATAATTCTTCAGCATTTTACTGAGTGAACAGTTGTTAAAATCACCCAGGATAAATTTAGGAGCATCAGGGGATGTGGAATCTAACTTATGCAGGTGATTCAAAATATGTTCGGATGCTCTGGTCACATTAGCTTTGGGATGAATGTAACCAGGGTAAAAATAGTTGTGGGAATTCCCGAGGTAGGTAGTACGGTCGGTCGGAGTAATATAGACAGCAGTTCTATGTCCTCCACACACAAAGAGGCTGAATGGTCACGTCCTGACACCATTTCTCATTGACATAGAAGCAGACGAATGGTCACGTCCTGACACCATTTCTCATTGACATAGAAGCAGACGAATGGTCACGTCCTGACACCATTTCTCATTGACATAGAAGCAGACGCCCCCCCCCCCCCCTGTTCTTTACTGGTGGAATAGGGTGTCCAAAGCTATTTATAGACAGCTCACTGCTGGGTACACTGTCTGTGAGCCAGGTTTCTGTCAAAGCGAGCAGGCCAGTGTTCTTAAACTCATGCATGTAGTTGAGGTTTACCTGTAGTTTGTCTGTCTTTGGTCGAAGGATTGGACGTTGGTCAGTATGACTGTTGGTAGCGGGTTTTCTGATGATTTAAATTTTTTAGTCTTTGTCTCACTCCACCTTTCTTTCCTCTTTTTCTTTTTTGATGTTCTTCCAGGTCCTGTCGATACTGGTGGCAGTTGGAAGACTTTCGCAAGGAAAGTTCACGTCTTGACCCTGAGCTAACACACTGGCCTGTTGTAGGCTCAGGAGAAATTCATGAGTGTAGGTAGGTGGGGCCATGATTGTTGTTGGCCCGTGCACCTGCACATGATGGAATGACACTATCAGAAAACAAACCAAGAGAGTGGATACAGCTTTTCCAAACATTGTCACATTCATTGCAGACACCTCAGACACAGCTATGCAGGATTTGACACTGATACACGTACAATTTAAATGAAAAGATAAAAACAATTGCCTGTCAGTAGAGTGTGTCCCCACATGAGCAGCACACACATGCACACACATGATGCAAGTGTGAGTCACAGCCCGCCCCCCCCCCCCCCACACACACAAAAGAGAAGTGGAAATGGAAAGTAAAAGTACAACAGACACACTGGCAATGAACAATCACTGGCTTTGGAAGAGGGAAACAAATGAGAGTTTATCCAGAGTTTGATTAAAGGAAAGGAGACAAAGGTATTGCAGGCACAGAAAGGCGACATATAGATACGTAGAGAGACAGGGACATCATTTTATAGAGACAGGGGCACATAGATACGTAGATACAGAGGCACATAGATACGTAGATACAGAGGCACAGAGATACGTAGATACAGAGGCACATAGATACGTAGATACAGAGGCACATAATAATAATAATAATAATAATAATAATAATAACAATAATGTATGGAATTTATATAGCGCTGAATCTTGTAAAGCAACAAATCAAAGCGCTCATAGATACGTAGATACAGAGGCACATAGATACGTAGATACAGAGGCACAGAGATACGTAGATACAGAGGCACATAGATACGTAGATACAGAGGCACAGAGATACGTAGATACAGAGGCACATAGATACGTAGATACAGAGGCACAGAGATACGTAGATACAGAGGCACAGAGATACGTAGATACAGAGGCACAGAGATACGTAGATACAGAGGCACAGATATACGTAGATACAGAGGCACAGAGATACGTAGATACAGAGGCACAGAGATACGTAGATACAGAGGCACATAGATAGGTAGAGAAAGCAGCACATATGATTATATGTAGAGACAGGGACATAATTTTATTAAGACAGAGAAACCCAGAGAGAGACAGGGCACATTAAAGAAATGGGGACACACAGAGACAGGGGCACATAGAAACAGGGGTACATAGTTACACGGGTACACTACAGAGACAGGGGTACATAGAGACAGGGCACATAGAGACAGGGGTACATAGAGACAGGGGTACACTATAGAGACAGGGGTACATAAAGACAGGGGTACATAGAGACAGGGGTACACTATAGAGACAGGGGTACATAAAGACAGGGGTACATAGAGACAGGGGTACATAGAGACAGGGGTACATAAAGACAGGGGTACATAGAGATAGAGGTACATAAAGACAGGGGTACATTATAGAGACATGGGTACATAGAGACAGGGGTACACTATAGAGACAGGGGTACATAAAGACGGGTACATAGAGACAGGGGTACACTATAGAGACAGGGGTACATAAAGACAGGGGTACATAGAGACAGGGGTACATAGAGACAGGGGTACATAAAGACAGGAGTACATTATAGAGACAGGGGTACATTATAGAGACAGGGGTACATAAAGACAGGGTATATAGACACAGGGGTACACTATAGAGACAAGGGTACATAAAGAGAGGGGTACATAGAGACAGGGGTACATAGAACAGGGGTACAGCTATGACTAAAGACAGGGGTCATAGAGAGGGGTACAGGGGGTACATAAAGACAGGGTACATTATAGAGACAGGGGGTACATAAAGACAGGGGTACATTATAGAGACAGGGTGTACATAATAGCATGGGTCATAGGGGGTACATAGAGACAGGGGTACATAAAGACAGGGGTACATTATAGAGACGGGTCAAAAGAGGGTACATTTAAGATAGGGGTAACTATAAAGACAGGGGTATCATAGAGACAGGGGTACATAAAGAACGGGGTACATTATAGACAGGTGGTACATAAAGACAGGGGTACATTATAAGACAGGGGACATAAAGACAGGTGGTACATTAGACAGGTATTAAACACATAGAGACAGGGGTACATTAAGAGACAGGGGTACATAAGACAGGGGTACATTATAGAGACAGGGGTACATTATAGGACAGGGGTACATTATAGAGGGAACATATAAGACAGGGTACATAGAGACAGGGGTACATTAAGAGGACAGGGGTACATAGGACAGGGGTACATAGATCAGGGTAATTAGAGACAGGGGTACATTATAGAGACAGGGGTACATAAAGACATGGTACATTACATAGAACAGGGTACATATGAGACATGGGGTACATTATAGGACAGGGTACATATTGAGACAGGGTACTATAGAGACAGGGGTACATTATAGAGAAGGGGTTACTTATACTATAAAGACAGGGGTACATAGAGACAGGGGTACATAAGACAGGGGTACATAGAGACAGGGGTACATTATAGAGACAGGGGTACATTATAGAGACAGGGGTACATAGAGACAGGGGTACATTATAGAGACAGGGGTACATTATAGAGACAGGGGTACATAGAGACAGGTGTACATAAAGACAGGTGTACATGGAGACAGGGGTACATAGAGACAGGGGTACATAGAGATAGGAGTGCATAAAGACAGGGATACATAGAGACATGGGTACATAGAGACAGGGGTACATAGAGAAAGGGGTACACTATAGAGACAAGGGTGCATAAAGACAGGGCTACATAGACACAGGGGTACACTATAGAGACAGGGGTGCATAAATACAGGGGTACATAAAGACAGGGGTACATAAAGACAGGGGTACATTATAGAGACAGGGGTACATTATAGAGACATGGGTACATAGAGACAGGTGTACATAGAGACAGGGGTACATTATTATATAGACATGGGTACATAGAGACAGGGGTACATAGAGACAGGGGTACATTATAGAGACAGGGGAACATTATAGAGACAGGGGAACATAAAGACAGGGGTGCATAGAAATAGAGGTACATAGAGACAGGGGTACATTATAGAGACAGGGGAACATTACAGAGACAGGGGTACATTGCAAGAAACAGGGGTACATAGCGACAGGGGTACATAGAGACAGGGGTACATTATAGAGACAGGGGAACATTATAGAGACAGGGGTAGATTACAGGCAAAAGAGGTACATAGAGACAGGGGTACATTACATTATAGAGACAGGGGTACATTATAGGGACAGGGGTACATAGAGACAGGGGTACATAGAGATAGGGGTACACAGAGAACGGGGTACATTATAGAGACAGGGGTACATTATAGAGGCATGGGTACATAGAGACAGGGGTACATAGAGGTAGGGGTAAATAGAGAACGGGGTACATTATAGAGACAGGGGTACATTATAGAGATAGGGGTACATAGAGACAGGGGATATAGAGACAGGGGTACATTATAGAGGCAAGGGTACATAGAGACAGGGGTACATAGAGACAGGGGTACATAGAGACAGGGGCACATTATAGAGACAGGGGTATATAGAGACAGGGATTCATTATAGAGACATGGGTACATTATAGAGACAGGGGTACATTATAGAGACAGGGGTACATTATAGAGACAGGGGTACATTATAGAGACAGAGGTACATTATAGAGACAGAGGTACATTAAGACAGGGGTACATAGAGACAGGGGTACATAGAGACAGGGGTACATAGAGACAGGGGTACAATATAGAGACAGGGGTACAATATAGAGACAGGGGTACAATATAGAGACAGGGGTACAATATAGAGATAGGGGTACATTATAGAGACAGGGGTACATAGAGACAGGGTATAACAATATAGAGACAGGGGTACAATATAGAGATAGGGGTACATAGAAACAGCGTTACATTATAGAGACAGGGGTACACTAGAGAGACAAAGAAAACATAGCGGGTACATAGAGACAGGGGTACAAAAGAGGAACAGGGGTACATATAGAGACAGGGTACATTATAGAGAAGGGGTACATATAAGACAGGGTACATAGAGACAGGGGTACATTAATATAAAATAATAATAATCATAATAATTATATAATACATTAATAAGAATAATAATAATAATAATAAAATAATATAACTAATAATAATGTATGGAATTTATATAGCGTGATCTTGATAAAGAACAGAATGCAAGCGCGTCAGATTTTATTTATACCACTTTAAGTCATGGCAGATTTCTCTCGTGAAATTCGGGTGCTCTCCCGGGAGAGCGGGAGAACGCGTCGCACTTAGCGCTGCGCACCTTTCACCCTTTTTTTTTTTTTTTTTCTGCAGCTGTATTTGTTCCCTATCAGAGTGGCTTTTTTTAAGAATTTTGCCAGGGAAAACTCTCTTGTTGCGTGGGTTTTTTAAGTGCGCTAAATAATTACGTGTAACACACGGGACTCGGTTTATCGTTCATCCGAAAGACAAAAGCGCCAGACCACATCATGGCCCTAAGGGGATGGGGGAAATTCCGGTCCAAACGGGGTACGAAACCCGCCGCAATTCAGACCGGACTTTTCGCTTTCTAGAACAGGGGGCGTTCCCTCTAGACACCGGTTCACCAGACCACGATCAAGACTACATAGATCATCTACATAAGAGACAGGGGAACATAGAGTCAGGGTACATTATAGAGACAGGGTACATTATAGAGACAGGGGTACATAAGACAGGGGCACATTATAGAGACAGGGGTACATAGAGACAGGGGTACATAAAGACAGGGGCACATTTTAGAGACAGGGGTACATAGAGACAGGGGTACATAAGACAGGAGTACATAGAGACAGGGTACATAGAGAACGGGGTACATTATAGAGACAGAGGTACATAGAGACAGGGGTACATTATAGAGACAGGGGTACATTATAGAGACAGAGGTACATAGAGACAGGGGTACATAGAGATAGGGGTACATTATATAGACAGGGGTACATAGAGACAGGGGTACATTATAGAGACAGGGGTACATTATAGAGACAGGGTACATAGAGACAGGGGTACTTTAAAGATAGGGTACATTAGAGACAGGGGTACATTATAGAGACAGAGGGACAAAAGGGGTACATTAAAAGGGACAGGGGTACATTGACAGTAATTAAGAGATAACAGGGTACATTATAGAGACGGGGGTTTACATAAAGACAGGGGTTTACATTATAGAGACAGGGGTTCATTATAGGGGACAGGGTACATTAGAGACAGGGGTACATTATAGAGACAGGGGTACATAAGAGACAGGGGTACATTATAGAGACAGGGGTACATTATAGAGACAGGGGTACATTATAGAGACAGGGGTACATAGAGACAGGGGTACATTATAGAGACAGGGGTACATAGAGACAGGGGTACATTATAGAGACAGGGGTACATTATAGAGACAGGGGTACATAAGACAGGGGTACATTATAGAGACAGGGGTACATTATAGAGACAGGGGTACATTATAGAGACAGGGGTACATAGAGACAGGGGTACATTATAGAGACAGGGGTACATAGAGACAGGGGTACATTATAGAGACAGGGGTACATAGAGACAGGGGTACATTATAGAGACAGGGGTACATAGAGACAGGGTACATAGAGACAGGGGTCATAGAGACAGGGGTACATAGAGACAGGGGTACATTATAGAGACATCAGGGGTACATAAGACAGGGTACATTAGAGACAGGGTACTTTAGAGACAGGGGTACATAAAGACAGGGTACATAGAGACAGGGGTACAATATAGAGACAAGGGTACATTATAGAGACAGGGGTACATACAGACAGGGGCACATTATAGAGACAGGGTACATGAAGACAGGGGTACATAGAGACAGGGGTATATAGAGACAGGGGTACATAGAGACTGGGGTACATAAAGACAGGGGTACATAGCAACAGGGGTACACAAGGACATGGGTACATAAAGACTGGGGTACACTATAGAGAGAGGTACATAGTGCACTAAGGAGATTTTGGGTGTATATTGATCTGACATAAAAATATGTTATGTTTAAAGTGCAGGGTTGATCCTCAGTATGTGTATCTGTATAAGCAGTTGTATGGCATTAGCAGGACTGCAAAGTCGCCAAACGATCTAATGGTAGTGTAGTAAGCAGGGAGGAGGTGTACATTAGTTATGTAGTAATCAGGGAGGAGGTGTACATTCAGTTATGTAGTAAGCAGGGAGGAGGTGTACATCAGTTATGTAGTAAGCAGGGAGGAGGTGTACATCAGTTATGTAGGAAGCAGGGAGGAGGTGTACATCAGTTATGTAGTAAGCAGGGAGGAGGTGTACATCAGTTATGTAGTAAGCAGGGAGGAGGTGTACATCAGTTATGTAGGAGGCAGGGAGGAGGTGTACACTAGTTATGTAGGAGCAGGGAGGAGGTGTACATTAGTTATGTAGGAGGCAGGGAGGAGGTGTACACTAGTCATGTAGGAAGCAGGGAGGAGGTGTACACTAGTCATGTAGGAAGCAGGGAGGAGGTTACATTAGTCATGTAGGAGGCGGGAGGAAGATGAGAGAGGAGGTGTACACTAGTCATGTAGGAGGCAGGGAGGAGGTGTACACTAGTCATGTAGGAGGCAGGGAGGAGGTGTACACTAGTCATGTAGGAGGCAGGGAGGAGGTGTACATTAGTCATGTAGCAGCAGGGAGGAGGTATACACTAGTCATGTAGGAAGCAGGGAGGAGGTGCACACTAGTTATGTAGTAAGCAGGGAGGAGGTGTACACTAGTCATGTAGGAAGCAGGGAGGAGGTGCACACTGGTATTGTAGGAAGCAGGGAGGAGGTGCACACTGGTATTGTAGGAAGCAGGGAGGAGGTGCACACTGGTATTGTAGGAAGCAGGGAGGAGGTGCACACTGGTATTGTAGGAGCAGGGAGGAGGTGCACACTGGTATTGTAGGAAGCAGGGAGGAGGTGCACACTGGTATTGTAGGGAGCAGGGAGGAGGTGCACACTGGTATTGTAGGAAGCAGGGAGGAGGTGCACACCAGTATTGTAGGAAGCAGGGAGGAGGTGCACACTGGTATTGTAGGGAGCAGGGAGGAGGTGCACACTGGTATTGTAGGAAGCAGGGAGGAGGTGCACACCAGTATTGTAGGAAGCAGGGAGGAGGTGCACACCGATTGTAGGAAGCAGGGAGGAGGTGCACACTGGTATTGTAGGGAGCAGGGAGGAGGAGGTGCACACTGGTATTGTAGGAAGCAGGGAGGAGGTGCACACTGGTATTGTAGGAAGCAGGGAGGAGGTGCACACTGGTATTGTAGGAAGCAGGGAGGAGGTGCACACTGGTATTGTAGGAAGCAGGGAGGAGGAGGTGCACACTGGTATTGTAGGAAGCAGGGAGGAGGAGGTGCACACTGGTATTGTAGGAAGCAGGGAGGAGGTGCACACTGGTATTGTAGGAAGCAGGGAGGAGGTGCACACTGGTATTGTAGGGAGCAGGGAGGAGGAGGTGCACACTGGTATTGTAGAAAGCAGGGATCGACAGAGAAGAGGGTAATGGAGAAGGAGGGGGTTGGTGGAGGAGGGAAGGAGGGGAGCACTGGTTTCACTTTCTCCACTACTTCCTCGCTTTCCTAGGACCCGTGTAGCCATTTCCCCCACACACTCGCTGAGCCAAAGGCAGATACAACAACTTGGCAACACAGCTGAACCACCCCCCCCCCCCCCCCCCCCGTCCCCGTCCCCCTCCCCCTCCCTGTGGCGGGTACAGAGATATTTTGGGTCACCTGGTCACGCCATTTACCTCCTTTCCTGGGAGACACCCCCCACCCCCACCCCTTTCCCCAACTCTTTCTCTCTTTCACACACAGACCCACTGCCACTTCCACAGGTATGATGCAACACATGCCTCCAAAAAATAAAGCTCATCTCTCTCTCTTTCTGTCTGTCTGTCTGTCTGTCTGCCTCTCTCTTTCTATGTCTGTCTGTCTGTCTCTCTTTCTCTGTCTGTGGTCTGCCTCTCTCTTTCTCTGTTTGTCTCTCTGTCTGTCCGTCTGTCTGTCTGTCTGTCTCTTTCTATGTCTGTTGGTCTGCCTCTCTCTTTCTCTGTTTGTCTCTCTGTCTGTCCGTCTGTCTGTCTGTCTCTCTCTTTTCTATGTCTGTTGGTCTGCTCTTCTTTCTCTTTGTCTCTCTGTCTTCGTCTGTCTGTCTGTCTCTCTCTTTCTATGTTGTCCGCTGTCTCTCTCTTTCTCTGTTTGTCTCTCTGTTGTCTGTCTCTCTCTTTCTATGTCGTCGTTTCTCTCTTTTCGTTTGTCGTCGTCTGTCTCTCTCTTTTTGTTGTCGGTCTCCTTCTTTTCTTGTCGTCTGTCTCTTTTTCTTTTCTGTTGTTTGTCTCTCTTATTTGGTTGTTTCTTTGTGTGTTGTTTGTTATTTGCTTGGTCTTGTTTTTTGTGTTGTTTTGTCTTTTGTTGTTTTCCCCCTTTCTTTTGGTGTTTCTTTGTGGCTTGTGTATGTGTGTGTGTGTATGTGTGTGTGTGTTCTTTTACTGTGTGAGTGTATGGGCACACTCACACACACACTCACACACACACGCACGCACGCACGCACGTATGCAGCACATGCGCATACACACACAGACACACACAGGGGAGGAAACAGGACTGGAAGCATTTCTTCATACCCTTCTGGAAAGAGGAACACTTTTCCCTGGAGAAAAGGAGGCCTCTTTCATTTCCTTTGTGTCTCTCTCTGTCTCTTTATACAAAGTGGCTGTCTGTGTCTGTGTGTGTAAGTGTGTCTGTGTGTGTGTGTGTGTCTGTGTGTGTGAGTGTGTCTGTGTCTCTCTGTGTGTGTGTCTGTGTGTGTAAGTGTGTGTGTCTGTGTCTGTGTGTGTAAGTGTGTCTGTGTGTGTGTCTGTATGTGTGAGTGTGTCTGTGTGTGTGTGTGTCTGTGTGTGTAAGTGTGTGTGTGTGTGTGTTGTGTGTGTGTGTGTGTGTGTTGTGTGTGTGTTGTGTGTGTGTGTGTTGTGTTGTGTGTGTGTGTGTGTGTTGTTGTGTGTGTGTGTGGTGTGTGTTGTGTGTGTGTGTGTGTGTGTGTGTGTGTGTGTGTGTGTCTGTGTGTGTGTGAGTGTGTCTGTGTCTCTGTGTGTGTGTCTGTGTGTGTCTGTGTGAATGTGTGAGTGTGTGTATCTGTGTGTGTGGTGTGTGTGTGTGTGTGAGTTGTGAGTGTGTCTGTGTGTGTGAGAGTGTGTGTGTGTGTGTGAGTGTGTGATGTGTGTGTGTGTGAGTGTGTGTGTCTGTGTGTGTGTGTCTGTGTTGTGTGAGTGTCGTGTGTGAGTGTGTGTGTGTCTCTGTGTGTGTCTGTGTGTGTTGTCTGTGTGTGATTGTCTATGTGTGTGTATATGTGTGTATGTGTGTGCGTGAGTGCTTGTCTTTTTTTATTTATTTATCCATTTCATTTATTCTTCAATTTTGAGAATTATAAACCCCCTCCTCCCCCCCTCCCCATCTCAATTGCTTTTTTACACCCATCTGTGTGCATACGGTTTTGCAGATTTTGTCATCCGTTCCCACCGGCACACAATGGTCTACTCGTCCAAAAAGAGAAACAGGTTTAGCGTGAGTTCCGCGTGTGTTTGCGTATGGGACCATGGTTTATAGTCTATTCGGAAGGACTTTGGGGGGAGGGAGTGGAGTCAGCACTGATGTTAACTCCAGGGGCGGGTTGGTGGAGGGTGGGGGGTGGGGGTGGCTGCTTGAAGAGGATACAGAGGGGGGTCAGCACATCGCCAGCACAGTCAGTGCCAACACTCCAACCACCAGGCCCTCCCCCCCCCACCCCCTCAGGCTACCCTCCCTAGGTGTGTGTGTGTGTGTGTTTTATTTTTTTATTTTTTTATTTCGAGGATAATGTGCTTCAGTTCAAAAGTGAGACAAGATCTCATAATTGAGATTAGTCATCTAATTCATTTTCTGATGATACGAGGCACTGGTGTTACCTTTTGCTGGATACCCTCGCACTGTGGTATTTACTTTGATGAACAAGTTGACAGAAAAGCAAACTGTGGAGCTGAGCATACCTATGGGTCTTGCAGCATAAGTGTTCCTCTATCCATCCATGAGGGCTATAGCATGTTGCAAAATGCATGTTGGAAACACTTTAAAAAGAAACTACAAAGTACCGGTTATTCCTGGATAGATGATGTAACCCATGTATTATCTTTTGATAAGATCAAATGTCGTAATTTACATGAATATAGAAATGTTGTATCTCTTATCTACTGGTTTAAGATCAATGCTTTTAGAACTAATTTTTTTTTAAAGCAACATGTGTCTGTGGTGAAAATTTTACCAATGATCACATTCTTTTACGGTGCATAGATCTGAAAAACGTTTTACCTGCCTTCCCAGTCCGTAGCTTACAGCAAGTTCTAAAAGACATTCCATTAATGAAAGAAATTGTCTTGTTATTAAGCCATACTCCTATTTTCAGACTCCTCTAAAATGAGGATAGCTTCAAGTTATATGAATGGGAAAGTTAGTATTTTTTCTGTTTGATGTTTTTTGAGGTTGGGGTGGGGGTGGGGGTGGGGGGTTGCTATTGTTTTGTGTGTGTTTTTTTCCCTTTTTTTCTCTTCAGAATTCTTGTTTATGCTTTTTCATAATAGTTGTTTATTGCGATTGATTAGTTATGTGCATACCCCTCCCCCCTACACACACACGCACGTGTGCGCACACACGCACACGCACACGCACACGCGCGCGCACACACACACACACACACACACACACACACACACACACACACACACACACACACACACACACACACACACACACACACACACACACACACACACACACACACTTTCCCGTCTGATATCACTATTTAGTGGAAGGATGTTAAACTGAAGAACTACTCATGTGCTTTTTTCATCCAGTTCCCGTGTGTATGCAGTTTTGTTAATTTTGTCATCCATTCCCATCGGCACATAATGGCCTACTCTTCAGAAATGTGGAAGGGGTTTTACCATGTGCGCAAGATGTTCTGTGTTTGTTTGCGCACGGGACCTCGGTTTATAGTCTCATCCGGACTTTTAGGGAGAGTGGAGTCGGCGCTGATGTTAACTCCAGAGGAAAAATCCTCTTGAATGAGATTCAAACCCAGGTTAGCAGATAACGAATTGTGTGGTGTGTGTGTGTGTGTGTGTGTGTGTGTGTGTGTGTGTGTGTGTGTTGTGTGTGTGTGTGTGTGTGCTGACTAGTTGACAACTGGTGGAAAGATGATGACAGTGATGAACAGAGAAGAGGGGTAGTGGAGAAGGAGTGGAGGGAAGGGGGGTAAGAGGGGAGCACTGGTTTTACCTTCTCCACGACTTCTCCCCTTTACTGGGACAAGTTTCCCCAGCAGTCACTGTCCGCCACACTCCCTGAGTCAAAGGCCATACACCATAGCAACACAGCTGCCCCCCCCCCCCCCCCCCCTGTGGTGTGTACAGAGATATTTTGGCTCACCTGGATCAGCCTGCCAGCTCTTTTCCTCTTTTCCTGGGAGACCCCCCCCCCCCCCCCTCCCCAACTCTTTCTCTCACAGACCCACTGCCACAGGGATGATGCAACACATGCCTAAAAAAATAAATAAATAAAAGAGCGTCTCTCTCTCGTCCCTAGTCAGGGCAAGGGCCGGGTAAAGAAGAAAGTATGAGGAAGATTATTCTGTAACCCTTGGAAAATAAAGATCACTCCTTCATTCATACACACCCCCCTTCATCACTGCTTACCTGCCCCGTGTTCTTCTTGTGACGCTGTGGAGAGGCAAGGATAGAGGCAGGTACGGAAATAGTGGAACACACAATTCTAGCAACATGTGTGTACAGCAACCAGGCAAAAGAAGACTTAGGGACAGAAGCTGTCATCTCTTTATTTGGCCCTCCAGTACTTCTACTGCTGTGGAGTGGATGGTCTCTCTCACAACCTTGACCACCCCTTTATATATACACGCCATGCCAACTGCAAAGACAGCACCACCACGCTGCGAGCGTTTTGGCCGATTTGGCCCAAGATGGAGATTTTGTGTTTTCTCATGCAGCTTCAGTGGTAATTATATTGCTGCCCGCGTAACAAAACTAGACATATTATATATCAAAATAAAATAGAAAGTACAAGCATTAAGATGCATTATTGCATTTTGCACAAAAATCATTTGGCTGCAAACTATTGGCGATTAAAGCCTCTGACTTGATACACTTTCATCAGCTGCACACTATAACTTTCGGTAATAAAACATTAACAGTTCAACAAAACTGAATACTTTATAACTTGAAAAAAAGGAAAAGCACCACAGTTTGTATACATATACATATTATTAACTACAGATGTTCCTGAGAGGAGATATTCATACTTAACCAGTGGTGTGAAAACACAGTTTCTGGTCTGCTGCACCCAAGCAAGCTTCTTATAGCTGTTGGTATGAATGAAAATATAACTATCTCTAATACTACAAATTATCCATACTAACATCTTCCAATCTTATATTCATTCATAACGAAACCCAAAACATACCATAGATTTATATTTTTATGTCTGCATTTGGTAAAATTTAGTTGATAATTCAAACTTGTTCACAACAACAAGGCAGTTAGGCTAACTTAGCCTACTATGACTCACACAGTGTTGTACACCTTACACCTTACAATCTAACTACTTAATATGAGCTGTTTTCTTTATCTAAATAAAGTCTATCCCACATGTTCTTCAATCACACAATAATCATCATTTATTTTAAATAATTGAAACTGCTTTTCTAGCCTTAATATTAGGGTACATATGTACTATACCTACATGATGCAATAGACGAAAAATATTGATTTACAACAAAATTAGACAACTCTCATTGTGGTTGAGATAAATCGAGTCAAGATCAGTATTTCAACAATCATATCCATGAATATGAGCAAACAATATGACTTAATAAAGTTATTATTATTGAGTTTCTTTTCTAGATCAGACCAACCCTCCCATTTCAGGGAGATAACTCCTAAAAGATTCATTAAGACATTTCTTGTAGACAACATTAAAAAAACATAAAGAAGTAGATAAAATACAAACTAATTTAATAATTAGTTACATCAGAATATTGGAAAATAAACATATATATAATATACTAAATATAAAACTACAAATATATAGTAAGCATAATAATGACAGTTTACCTAGAGAACAGAAAAAACGGAATATGTTTTGACCACAACAGGGGTATTGGGTCTGCTGTTCTTTATCAAAGGCAATGGTAGCTGTGGGTCAACCGGGTTACATTCTTCTTATGAAAGATTTCCCCTTCCCATGATATTCTGGCCGGCTCCACACTGAAGGAAGAGGGCCGGCCATCCTGCAGCTGCGGTAACCACCAGAACAGCCCTACCACCAGAACAGCCCTACCACCAGAACAGCCCTACCACCAGAACAGCTCTGCCACCAGAACAGCTCTGCCCTGCAACCTCCCTCTGTGACTGACGTAATCACCTCCAGGATTCTTTGTGTGTGTGGAACAAAAAGTTCTGGTCTTTAGTACTGCGTCATTATGTGTCACAGCCAATTGTAATTTTGTGTGCAGAGTGGTGGCAATGTGGATTACTAAGTTGAAAGAAAGGGATTCTCTTATTACGAGCAACAAATCGGCAGTGTGATATGATAAAGTATACAAATTGGCAGAGTGATATGGTATAATTAAATCGGCAGTGTGGTATGATATAATTAAACAAATTGACAGAGTTATATGGTATAATTAAAGAAATTGGCAGTGTGATATTATATTATTTAACAAATTGGCAGTGTGATATGATATATTTAAAGAGGTTGACAGTGTGTTATGATATAATTAAACAAATTGCCAATGTGATATATTATTAAACAAATTGCCAATGTGATATATTATTAAACAAATTGCCAACGTGATATATTATTAAACAAATTGCCAATGTGATATATTATTAAACAAATTGCCAATGTGATATATTATTAAACAAATTGCCAATGTGATATATTATTAAACAAATTGCCAATGTGATATATTATTAAACAAATTGGCAGTGTGATATGATATAATCAAGCAAATTGGCAGTGCGATATGACATAATTCAACTTAATGAGAGTGTGATATGATCGAGGCACTGGCTGGCAAACAAGAACCATTGCTAGATACAGTCAAATGGAGGAAATTGAAATGGTTTGGCCACACAAGGCATAACAGCCTGTCAAAGACAGTCCTGCAGGGAATGGTGGAAGGAGCAAGGAGGCAGGGACGACCACGCAAAAGCTGGATATCCAACATCAAGGAGTGGACCGGCCTCACTGTACCAAACCTCCTGAAAGCAGCCCAGGACAGAACCATTTGGCGGTCCACTTGCAGCGTCCGTGCGGGTACCCCAACGGTCGTCCCGACCAAGGGATGAGTGAGTGAGTGAGATATGATATAATTAAACTAAATGACAGTGTGATTTGATATAATTAAATTAAATGACAGTGTGATTTGATATAATTTAACTATATAACAGTGTGATTTGATATAACAATTTGTGATTTTGATTGCATATATTATGGGATTGTTAATGATTATGCAAAGTATTTCCTTTGTGTGCACAAGTTTGGTACTGCCTCCACACCAGCTGGTGACAGACAGTGTGGTGTGGCCTTTTCCACGTTTCACTTCTCCTCCTGTTGGTGGCCTCCAGGCTTGCACTTACTTAGTGCGTGGAGCAGACACTGCTACCAGGCTGAGCCCACCAGTGTCTTACTGAACTGCACAGTTGACAGCCACTTAGCTACCCTGCACCTGTGGACCTGGTTTCTGAACTTTTCTTCCTCTTCTTTCATTATCGACATAATTATCACTATCTCATTTCAGCTTGTGGTTTGAAAAGATAACGGTTGTGCCCTGATGCATCACTATCATGTGGTATTAGTGTGATGGAGGGCAGTGACCCCAACTCATAGCAACATGATAATGATGCTGATTTTGTGGAAACGAAACAACGTCCGCCTGGGCTTGTTGTGGCAGAGCCTTTGGACTTGCGGCCTCAGTGTGGAGATGACGTCCATAATTCCTGTTATCCTTTAATGGAAAGAAGAGTGGTATGTGTGTTATTTGCAGGTGGAGATGACGTGCATAATTCAGTTATCCTTTAATGGAAAGAAGAGTGGTATGTGTGTTATTTGCAGGTGGAGATGGTGGTTGTGTGTTATTGGATCATGTCACTCATGTTTGAGTGAATTGTGTATGACTTCGACATCGATATTTGAAAAAAATAAAGCTGATTTTGAGTTTGTTTTGTGTTGAATTATGTGTTCATGTTGGATCCGAAGAGAAGTGTCATTATCATGAGTGATGTGTGTGTGTGTGTGTGTGTGTGTGTGTGTTGTGTGTGTGTGTGTGTGTGTGTGTGTGTGTGTGTGTGTGTGTGTGTGTGTGTGTGTGTGTGTGTGTGTGTGTGTGAAGCCGAAGCAGGCCAGATGGTAGGTCAGGACAGGGCAGTGCAGTAAGTGGTGGTGTGATCCTACCAGCACATGACGAGCCACAGACAGACAGACAGACAGACAGACAGACAAGGAGACTGCTGCTGCTGCTGCTGCTGCTGCTGCTGCTGCTGTCAATCCATCTGTCACTTTGTTTCAAGGTTGACAAAGGTCTATGGAATACAACACCGCATTGTTTCATCTTACCCCCTCCCTCTCTCTTTCTCTTCCTATCTTTGTCCCAACCCCCTATCTATCTATCTATCTATCTATCTATCTATCTATCTATCTATCTATCTATCTATCTATCTATCTATCTATCTATCTATCTATCTATCTCTATCTATCTTATGTATGTATGTATGTATGTATGTATGTATGTATGTATGTATGTATGTATGTATGTATGTATGTATGTATGTATGTATGTATCTATCTATCTATCTATCTATCTATCTATCTATCTATCTATCTATCTATCTATCTATCTATCTATCTATCTATCTATCTATCTATCTATCTATCTATCTATCTATCTATCTATCTATGTATTATATGTGTGTGTACATTGAATAAGCAGTGCAGTTGTTTTTTTCCATCAGGCCATCTATTTAAAGAGAAAAAAAGATAATATATGATTATGCATACAGAGTAAGAAACCTAAACAGTGATAAGCCATACAGTTCAAACAAAAGAAAACATTGATATAATTATGCAGACATACAATAAAAAAAACCACCCAAAGAAGGTTAAACCATGCAAATCAAACAAGGGAAAAAGTGTGTGTGTATGTGTGTGTGTATATGTGTGTATATGTGTGTGTATGTGTGTGTGTATGTGTATGTGTATACGTATATATATATATATATATATATATATATATATATATATATATATATATATATATATATGTGTGTGTGTGTGTGTGTGTGTGTGTGTATGTGTGTGTATATATGTGGTGTGTGTGTGTGTGTGTGTGTGTGTGTGTGTGTGCTCAGGTCGGCAAAGAGAGGCAGCCCATGTGTAGGACGAAGTCAGTGGGTCAGCCGGCAGACAATGGCTGTTGGCGGCGATTAGGATGCAGAGGGGATGATGAGGATGCAGAGGGTGGGATGATGAGGATGCAGAGGGGATGATGAGGATGCAGAGGGGATGATGAGGATGCAGAGGGGATGATGTGGATGCAGAGGGAGGGGGATGATGAGGATGTAGAGGGGATGAATGATCCCTTAAGGCCTTTTGCTCTCTGACTGCATCACCTCTCTCGATCAAGACCCAAATATTTATCAGCAACATCATCACCAGTAGCAACATCACCAATAACAACCACGACAATAGTACTGAACAATAGCAACAACACCAATGATGATAATTTTAAAAAAAGTTGGTGGTGATGATGATGATAATGTTATTGTTAACGTTTATGCTAATAATGATAGTGATGATGATGACAATAAGAACAAGAAGAAAAATGATGATGATGATGATGATGATGATGATAATATTATTGTTAACGTTTATGCTAATAATGATAGTGATGATGATGACAATAATAACAAGAAGCAAAATGATGATGATGATAATCTATGAAAATAATAATAAGAAAAATGATGATGATGATGATCTATTATATTTTGTCTGCTTATAAAGAATAGTTCAAAATTGCATTTGTCCTGTGTGTGTGTGTGTGTGTGTGAGTGTGAGTGTGTGTGTGTGTGTGTGTGTGTGTGTGTGAGTGTGTGTGTGTGAGTCTGTGTGTGAGCGTGTGTGCGTGAGTGTGTGTGTGTGTGTGAGTGTGTGTGAGTGTGTGTGTGTGTAAGTGTGTGTGTGTAAGTGTGTGTGTATGTGTGTGTATGTGTGTGTGTGTTAAGTGTGTGTGTGTGTGAGTGTGTGTCAGTGTGTGTGTGAGTGTGTGTGTGTGTGTGTGTGAGTGTGTGTGAGTGTGTGTAAGTGTGTGTAAGTGTGTGTAAGAGTGTAAGTGTGTAAGTGTGTGTGTAAGTGTGTGAGTGTGTGTCAGTGTGTGTGTCAGGTGTGAGTGTGTGTGTATGTGTGTGTATGTGTGTGTGTGTAAGGTGTGTGTGTGTAAGTGTGTGAGTGTGTGTGAGTGTGTGTGTGAGTGTGTGAGTGTGTGTGTGAGTGTGTGTGTGTGTAAGTGTGTGTGTGTAAGTGTGTGAGTGTGTGTGTGTGTGTGTGAGTGTGAGTGTGTGTGTAAGTGTGTGTGTGTGTGTGTGTGTAAGTGTGTGTGTGTGTAAGTGTGTGTGTGTGTAAGGTGTGTGTGTTTTGGTGTGTGTGTGTGTGTAAGTGTGTGTGTGTGAAGTGTGTGTAGTTTTGTGTAAATGTGTGTGTGTAATGTGTGTGTGTGTAAGTGTGTGTGTGTAAGTGTGTGTGGTGTGTTAGTGTGTGTAATGTTTGTGTGTGTAAGTGTGTGTGTGTAGTGTGTGTGTGTGTGTGTGTTGTAAGGTGTGTTGTGTGTGTAAGTGTGTGTGTGTGTAAGTGTGTGTGTGTGTAAGTGTGTGTGTGTGTGTAAGTGTGTGTGTGTGTAAGTGTGTGTGTGTGTGTGTAGTGTGTGTGTGTGTAAGTGTGGTGTGTGTGTGTGTAAGTGTGTGTGTGTAATGGTGTAAGTGTGTGTGTAAGTGGTGTGGTAAGTGTGTGTGTGTGTGGGTGTAAGTGTGTGGTGTGTAAGTGTGTGTGTGTAAGTGTGTGTGTGTGTGTGTAAGTGTGTGTGTGTGTAAGTGTGTGTGTGTAAGTGTGTGTGTGTGTGTAAGTGTGTGTGTGTGTGTAGTGTGGTGTGTGTATGTGTGTGTGTAAGTGTGTGTGTTGTGTGTGTGTAGTGTAAGTGTGTGTGTGTAAGTGTGTGTGTGTGTGTGTGTAAGTGTGTTGTGTGTAAGTGTGTGGTGTGTGTGTGTGGTAAGTGTGTGTGGTAAGTGTGTGTGTGTAGTGTGTGGTGGTAGTGTGTGTGTGTGTGTGTAAGTGTGTGTTTTGTAAGTGTGTGTGTGTGTAAGTGTGTGTGTGTGTAAGTGTGTGTGTGTGTAATGTGTGTGTGTAAGTGTGTGTGTTGTAAGTGTGTGTGTGTGTAAGTGTGTGTGTGTGGTGTGTGTAAGTGTGTGTGTGTGTAAGTGTGTGTGTTGTAAGTGTGTGTGTGTGTGTAAGTGTGTGTGTGTGTAATGTGTGTGTGTGTATGTGTGGGGTAAGTGGGGTGTGTGTGTAAGTGTGTGTGTGTGTAAGTGTGGTGATGGTTTTAAGGTGTGTGTTTTGTGTAAGTGTGTGTGTGTGTAAGTGTGTGGGGTAAGTGTGTGTTGTGTGTGTGTAAGTGTGTGTGTGTAGGTGTGTGTGTGTAATGTGTGTTGTGTGTGTAGGTGTGTGGTGTGTAAGTGTGTGTGGTGTAGTGTGTGTGTGTGTGTAAGTGTGTGTGTGTAAGTGTGTGTGTGTGTAGTGGTGTGTGTGTGTGTGTGTGTGTAAGTGGTGTGTGTGTAAGTGTGTGTGTGTGTAAGTGTTGGGTTGGTGTGTGTGTGTGTGTAGTGTGTGTGTGTGTAAGTGTGTGTGTGTGTAAGTGTGTGTGTGTATAGTGTGTGTGTGTGGTAACTGTGTGTGTGTGTGTAAGTGTGTGTGTGTGTAAGTGTGTGTGTGTGTAAGTGTGTTGTGTGTAAGTGTGGTGTGTGTAAGTGTGTGGTGTAAGTGTGTGTGTGTGTAAGTGGTGTGTGTGTAAGTGGTGTGTGTGTGTGTGTGTAAGTGTGTGGTGTGTAAGTGTGTGGTGTGTAAGTGTGTGTGTGTGTGTAAGTGTGTGTGTGTGTAAGTGTGTGTGTGTGTCTGTGTGTGTGTAAGTGTGTGTGTGGTGTAAGTGTGTGTGTGTGTAAGTGTGTGGATGTGTGTAAGTGTGTGTGGGTGATAAGTGTGTGTGTGTGTAAGTGTGTGTGTAAGTGTGTGGTGTCGTGTAGTGTGTTGTGTAGTTGTTGTGTGAAAGAGAGGTGAAGTGTGTGGTGTGTAGGTTGTGTGTGTAGGTGGTTGTGTGTAAGTGTGTGTGTGTAGTGTGTGTGTGTGTAAGTTGTGTGTGTGTGTGTGTGTAATGTGTGTGTGTAGTGTGGTGTGGTAAGTGTGTGTGTGTGTGTGTGGTGTGTGTGTGTATGTGTGGTGTGAAGTGTGGTGTGTGTAAGTGTGTGTGTGTGTGTGAGTGTGGTGTCTGTGTGTGTAAGTGTGTGTAAGTGTGTGTGTGGTGTGGTGTGTGTGTGTATGTGTTGGTGAGTGTGTGTGTGTGTGTGTTAGTGTGTGTGGTAGTGTGTTGTGTAAGTGTGTGGGTTAAGGTGTGTGTGTGTAGTGTTGTGTGTGTAGTGGGTTGTGTGTAGTGGTGTGTGAAGTGTGGTGTGGTGTGGATAAGTGTGTGGTTGGGGTGTGTAAGTGGTGTGTGTATAGTGTGTGTGTGTAGTGTGTGTGTATGTGTGTGGTGTAAGGTGTGTGTGTTGAGTTTTGAGGTGTCTGTGTTGTTTGAAGGGGATGGATGTGGTGTGGTGTGTGTTGGTATGTGTGTGGTGTGTGTGGTGTGTGGTAGATGTTGTGTGGTGTGGTGTGGTAGGATGTTGTGTGTGGTGTGATGTGGTGTGTGTGGTGTGTGTGGTGTTGTGTGGTGTGGTGTGGTGTTGTGTGGTGTGGTGTTGTTGTGGTTTTGGTGTGTGTTTGGTGGTGTGTGGTGTGTAGGTGTTGGTGGGTTGTGTGGTGTGGTGGTGATTTGATGTGGTTGTGGGTGGTGGGTGAGTGTGTGTGGGTGGTTGGTGTGTGGTAGGATGTTGGTGTGGTGAGTGGGTGTGGTGTGGTGTTTGTGTGTGTGTTGGTGGGTTGTGGTGTGTTGTTGTGGGTGGTGTGGTGGGAGGTGGTGGGTTGGTGTGTGTGGTGTGTGTGGGTGTGGGGTTGGTGTATGTGGGGGTGGTGGTGGATGGTGTGTGGGTGGGGTGTGTGGTTGGTGTGGTGAGGTGTGTGTGGTGGGGTGTGGTGTGTGGTGTGGTGTGTTGGTGAGGTGTGAGAGGTGTGGTGTGGTGTGGTGTGATGCGGTTGTGGTGTGGGTGGTGTTGTGTTGTAGAGCGGGGGTTGGTGTGGTGTTGGTGTGGTGTGGTGTGGAATGGTGTGGGTGGTTGGTTGAGGTGAGAGGTGGATCGGTGTGGTGTGGTGTGGTGAGAGGTGGATCGGTGTGGTGTGGTGTGGTGAGAGGTGGATCGGTGGTCTAGAGGTAACGCGCCTGTCTAGAAAGCGAAAAGTCCGGGTCGAAGTGTGCGGTGGTATGAATCCCGTTTGGACCCGAAACCTTTCCCCCATCCATTAGACCATGAGTGGTGGTCTGGGCGCTAGTCTTTCGGATGAGACGATAAACCGAGGTCCCCTGTGTTACAGAAAATTATGCAGCGCACGTAAAAGAACCCACGGCAACAAGAGAGTTGTCCCTGGCAAAATTCTTAGAAAAAAGCCACTCTGATAGGGAAAGAAATACAGTTGCAGACAAAAAAAAAAGAAAAAAAAGGTGGCGCTGCTCTTGTGGCGACGTGATCTCCCCGGGGAGAGCAGCCTGAATTTCACGCAGAGAAATCTCGTGACTTAAAGTGGTATAAATGAAATTAATAAAATAATGAATAAATAAATGGTGTGGTGTGATGTGGTGTGGGGTGGTGTGATGTGGTGTGGTGTGGTGTCGTGTAGAGTGGGGTGGTGTGGTGTGGTGTGGTGTGGGGTTGTGTGGTGTGGTGTGGTGTGGTGTGGGGTGGTGTGCTGTGGTGTGATGTGGTGGGGTGTGGTGTGGTGTGGGGCTGTTTTCAGCTCTGTGATGACATCTTTGCTGTTACTTTTCTCTTTTCTCTGTTATTGTTTAGTCCTTTGCTCGTAACCTAGGTGAAGTTCTCTGTTTTGGGATGGTAACGTATTTGAATTTGAACATGCACACACACACCCACACCCACACCCACCCACACACACACACACCCACACACCCACACCCACACACCACTGACTACTGTGCACTTTCCTTTCCTGTTGTGTACAGCAGCAGTGACCAGGAGGGTGACAACAATTGTCAGGGCTGTCAACTCCTTCATGTCAACAATTGTCAGGGCTGTCACCTCCTTCATGTCAACAATTGCCAGGGCTGTCACCTCCTTCATGTCAACAATTGTCAGGGCTGTCACCTCCTTCATGACAACAATTGTCAGGGCTGTCACCTCCTTCATGTCAACAATTGTCAGGGCTGTCACCTCCTTCATGTCAACAATTGCCAGGGCTGTCACTCCTTCATGTCAACAATTGTCAGGGCTGTCACTCCTTCATGACAACAATTGTCAGGGCTGTCACTCCTTCATGACAACAATTGTCAGGGCTGTCACTCCTTCATGTCAACAATTGTCAAGGCTGTCACTCCTTCATGTCAACAATTGTCAGGGCTGTCACTCCTTCATGTCAACAATTGTCAGGGCTGTCACTCCTTCATGTCAACAATTGTCAGGGCTGTCACTCCTTCATGACAACAATTGTCAGGGCTGTCACCTCCTTCATGTCAACAATTGTCAGGGCTGTCACCTCCTTCATGTCAACAATTGTCAGGGCTGTCACTCCTTCATGTCAACAATTGTCAGGGCTGTCACTCCTTCATGACAACAATTGTCAGGGCTGTCACTCCTTCATGACAACAATTGTCAGGGCTGTCACTCCTTCATGTCAACAATTGTCAGGGCTGTCACTCCTTCATGTCAACAATTGTCAGGGCTGTCACCTCCTTCATGTCAATTGTCAGGGCTGTCACCTCCTTCATGTCAACACTTGTCAGGGCTGTCACCTCCTTCATGTCAACACTTGTCAGGGCTGTCACCTCCTTCATGTCAACACTTGTCAGGGCTGTCACCTCCTTCATGTCAACACTTGTCAGGGCTGTCACCTCCTTCATGTCAACAATTGTCAGGGCTGTCACTTCCTTCATGTCAACAATTGTCAGGGCTGTCACCTACTTCCTGTCAACAATTGTCAGGGCTGTCACCTCCTTCATGTCAACAATTGTCAGGGCTGTCACCTACTTCCTGTCAACAATTGTCAGGGCTGTCACCTCCTTCATGTCAACAATTGTCAGGGCTGTCACCTCCTTCCTGTCAACAATTGTCAGGGCTGTCAATTGTCAGGGCTGTCACCTCCTTCATGTCAACAATTGTCAGGGCTGTCAATTGTCAGGGCTGTCACCTCCTTCATGTCAACAATTGTCAGGGCTGTCACCTCCTTCATGACAACACTTGTCAGGGCTGTCACCTCCTTCATGTCAACACTTGTCAGGGCTGTCACCTCCTTCATGTCAACACTTGTCAGGGCTGTCACCTCCTTCATGTCAACACTTGTCAGGGCTGTCACCTCCTTCATGACAACACTTGTCAGGGCTGTCACCTCCTTCATGTCAACAATTGTCAGGGCTGTCAATTGTCAGGGCTGTCACCTCCTTCATGTCAACAATTGTCAGGGCTGTCACCTCCTTCATGACAACACTTGTCAGGGCTGTCACCTCCTTCATGTCAACACTTGTCAGGGCTGTCACCTCCTTCATGTCAACACTTGTCAGGGCTGTCACCTCCTTCATGTCAACACTTGTCAGGGCTGTCACCTCCTTCATGACAACACTTGTCAGGGCTGTCACCTCCTTCATGTCAACACTTGTCAGGGCTGTCACCTTCTTCATGTCAACACTTGTCAGGGCTGTCACCTCCTTCCTGTCAACAATTGTCAGGGCTGTCACCTCTTTCATGGCCCACAGCTCCCAGTAACAGACACTTCCCTCTCCAAACCCGCACGTTCTGGTCCCCTCACAGATCCATTATCGTCCACCTGAAAAAAGACACACATTCCATTCCAGTTCATTACCTGGATTATGTCAGTCCTTGCAACAAGTCAGACCAATGTGGGTTACAATATGAAGGAACGGACGGGTGTACACATGAAACGGACCTTGCTCATATCTATAGCTTAAGTCATGGATAGGCAGGTCATGTGTAAAATTGTGTCCCATAACCTATGCGATCGTAGGGGAGCGAGGCGTCAGAGACCTCACTTCTCTAGGGGAAAGCATATTGTGGGCGGCGCCCATCTCCTCTCCCTCGCTGCTTTACCTTTCCTGACCCTAAAGAGGCAGGTACCCATTTACAGCTTGGTGAACTGGGGAACTGTGCTGAAGCCAAGGTGCGCAAACGGTCACCCATCCAACTGGCAACCACGCTCAATGCTGCTTAACCTTGGCTGGGGAAAGCGAACGCTCTGACCACGGAGCTATCCCGTCCATAGAGGTCATGTGAGTTGTGCAGGGATGAGAAGTGCATATAATTTATAGCACAGACCTTGACCCTAGAGCTGAAGACATGGAGAGGCAGGTCATGCATCAAGTCGTGTGGAATTTGATGAATCATCGTTTGACTAGCCCCTGATCAGTATATCTGGTGTATCTTTAGCTGACTATCAAGGTGGCGCTGTCCTCGTGGCTGTCTGGTGTATCTTTAGCTGACTATCAAGGTGGCGCTATCACTGTGGCTGTCTGGTGTATCTTTAGCTGACTATCAACCTGACGCTATCTTTGTGGCTGTCTGGTGTATCTTTGGTTGACTATCAACCTGACGCTATCTTTGTGGCTGTCTGGTGTATCTGTAGCTGGCTATCAAGGTGGCGCTGTCCTCGTGGCTGTCTGGTGTATCTTTAGCTGGCTATCAAGGTGGCGCTGTCATTGTGGCTGTCTGGTGTATCTTTAGCTGACTATCAAGGTGGCGCTGTCCTCGTGGCTGTCTGGTGTATCTTTAGCTGGCTATCAAGGTGGCGCTGTCATTGTGCTGTCTGGTGTATCTTTAGCTGACTATCAAGGTGGCGCTGTCCTTGTGGCTCTCTCGGTAGATGGGTGCTCTAGAGGTGAACCCCCTGCCCAGAAAACGAGAAGTCCGAGTTCCATCCTCGTTTGCGCCCAAAACTTTTCCCCCATCCACTAGACCTTGAGTAGTGGTCTGGGTGCTAGTCTTTCGGATGAGACGTTAAACTGAGGTCCCGTTTGCAACATACATTTAGCGCACGTAAAAGAACCCGCAGCAACAAGAGTTTTGTTCCTGGCAAAATCCTGTCGGAAAAGGCCACTCTGATAGGAAAACAAATACATATGCAGACAGGTAAAAGAAACAATAAGACATAATTGGTGGCGCTGCTCTTGTGGCGAGGTACTCTTCCCAGGGAGAGCAGCCCTAATTTCACGCAGAAAACTCTGCCTTGATTTACAGTTGGCATACTCTACAAATACAAAGTCTGTGCAGAATCTCCCCCCTCTCTCCAGTCAGCATCACAGGCATGATGGCAGCTGCCGCACATAGTGA
>CM054135.1:17115855-17152777 GCA_028751875.1 Rapana venosa
AGTGCGGAAAAATCAAAGAAGGAGAGTATGAGCTTAGCCGCTATAAATGGGACATTATTGGACTAGGAGAATGAGATGGACAGGATTTGGTGAGACAATGACTGAAGAAGGCAACAAGATCTGGTACAGTGGTCAAGAGAAACATCACCAACATGGAGTGGCATTTATTGTCAGAAAGGAAGTAGTGGGGTGCATTATCAGCTGTACACCGGCTTCCAGCAGGATTAGCAGAATCCGGGTGTTGGCCAAGCCCAAGAACATCACCATCATACAAATCTATGACCATGCAGATGAAGAAGTAGAAGAATTTTACGAAGAACTTGAAGAGACCATTATGAAGATACCCAAGAAAGACATCATCATCATTCAAGGGGATTTTAACGCCAAAGTAGGTCCTGACTCTTACAACCAATGGGCCGGAACAGTTGGTCAGTTTGGAACTGGAGAGACCAACGACAGGGGATTACGTCTGCTGGAGTTTGCCTGCACCCACAGACTTACCATTGCCAATACCCTCTATCCCCACAAGCAGTCAAGAAGGACAACCTGGCATGCGCCAAACGGCAAGACCCATAACCAAATAGATTTCATCTTAACACCACGGCGCTTCAAATCCAGCATCAACAGAGCCAGAACAAGAACCTACCCTGGAGCTGACATAGGCAGCGACCACGACCTTGTGCTGCTGGTATTCAAAATGAAGCTGATGAAAAATAAACAGCCTGCAAACCCACGTATCAAATTTGACGTGGACAAATTGAAAGATCCAGATGTCGAGGAGATCTTCCAAGCTAAGCTTGGCGGACGTTTTGCGGCAATATCCCTCCTGGACAATGACATCAATGACCTCACCAACAACTTAAATGAGGCAGTCCGAGAAACAGCAGAGGAGGTACTCGGTCGTCAGAGGAATAAACACCAACCATGGACTACCAATGACATCCTGGACCTCTGCGATACAAGAAGAGCATTGAAACCAACCAGGTCTTCCAACACTAAAGAATACCGTGAGGCCAACAATCTTGTGAAGAAGTCAATGTTAAAGGCCAGGGAGAAGTGGATCAGTGATCAATGTGATGAGATCGGAAAAAGCATCAAAGTGGGCAACAATAAAAAGGCATACGACACCCTGAAGAAACTCCACAAAACCACTTCAAACCAAATCATCAGTCATTGAAGACAGCTCCGGAAACCTCCTCACAGAAAGCTCAGCTGCATTGAACAGGTGGTCTAAGTATTGTCAAGAACTATACAACAACCCAATCCAACCTGACAAGAGCATAATAGGAGAGAAAGCAGCAACATCAAGAGCACCCTCGCCATTACCTATACTGAGGGAAGAAGTGGAAGAAGCCATCCGCAGTTTACCAGTAGGAAAGTCCCCAGGAGCAGATAACATACCAGCAGAGCTGCTCAAGCATGGTGGCGAAAACAGTCATCACACATTTACAGCTATCTGTCAGAAGATTTGGGAGACAAAACAGTGGCCAACAGATTGGACACAATCACTCATCATACCTCTGCCCAAGAAGGGGAATTTACACCAATGCCAAAACTAAAGAATAATCCGCCTCATCAGCCACGCCAGCAAGATCATGCTCAAAGTTATTTTGAATCGACTCTAGAAGGAGGCAGAAGAACACCTTGCAGAGGAACAAGCTGGGTTCAGGGCAGGCAGGAGCACAATCGAACAGATTTTTAACTGCCACATCCTGATGGAAAAACATCTTCAACATCAGAGAGACCTGTTCCACAACTTCATCGACTTTAAGAAGGCTTTCGACAGAGTATGGCACGAAGGCCTGTGGCAGGTCCTCAGAATGTTTGGCATTGAAGAAGGACTAGTGCAAACCATTCAAGCACTATACAACACCGCAATCAGTGCAGTCCTTCTGAACAATCAGGTCGGAGACTACTTCAAAACCACAGTTGGGGTCCGACAAGGATGTCTGTTATCTCCAGTCCTGTTTACTCTGTTCTTGGAAAACATTATGAGAGAGACCCTCCATGACTTCCACTCTACCATCTCCATTGGCGGCAGACCCCTCAACAACTTGCGGTTTGCCGATGGCATTGACCTCATGGGCGGAAGTAACACAGAGCTGCAAGATCTTACGACCAGACTTGAGAACAGAGCTGGAGCATATGGGATGGAGGTGAGCTCGGAGAAAAGTTAAGTACTTGTGAACAGCACGAGCAACGCCACTGCTAAAATTTACATGAACGGCCAACAACTGGAGGAGGTAGACGCTTTTAAATACCTTGGCGCTACACTCACAAAGGACAGGCGATCGACGACAGAAATCAAAGTCAGACTAGCCATGGCAACATCTTCCATGACAAAACTCACCACCATATGGAAAAGTAAAGAAATCAGCTTTCCAATCAAACTAAAGCTCTACAAAGCCCTAATTCAGACTATCCTGCTGTACGGAAGTGAAACCTGGACATTGACTGCTGAAACAGCAAAGCGAATCCAGTCAATTGAAACAAAATGCCATAGAAAACTGCTGGACATATCCTGGAGAGAACGAAAGACCAATGAATTTGTCAAGAGCCAAATAGCACGGCTGGCAGGTCCACAGGAACCCTTCTCACCATCGTCAAGAAGAAAAATCTGACATGGTTCGGCCACGTCACCCGCACAACACTCTGCCAAAAACAGTACTGCAGGGAACACTCGAAGGTGGCAGAAAGAGGGGAAGACAGAACAAGTCATGGATGGACAACATCAGAGAATGGACCAGGATGAATGACTCGGCACTACTGCGCAGAGCCGAGGACCGAGATGGATGGAGGAGGCTTACCACGGCATCATCTTTCGTGTCTCCCCACGACCGCCAAGGTCACGGGACTGATGATGATGATGATTCGTTAGTAGCAAAGTCATAAGATTTTAGTTTTGCAAACTCTTTCTTCTGGTAGATCCAAAATATTTTATACAGTCCTCAAGTTTTCTTTGAACAGCATAACTCAGCTGATAAACATCAAGAGTACTTTGATTTTTCCATGCATGTTTAATCCAATTATTGTGTGAAGAATGTTTTTATTACTTTGTTGATCCATTTATCACATGTATCAGTCTGATACTAATAATGATAATGATATTATTCTAATAATTATAAGAGTTTGGACATGATTCTATCTTGACCTTGACCCCTCCCTCGGCTATCCTGTTAACTGCTCTTGCCCACGTCAAACTGACCAACTGACTGGCTGACTGTTTGGGGGTAGATGACGTGGCTCTGTCGCTGTGAGTTAGGGCGAAATACGGGCTGTGAGACACACACACACACACACACACACACACACACACACACACACACACACACACGGGGACTGGATGAAGAAAAGCACATAAGTGCTTATTCCATTATCCTTGATATAAAAAAAACCAAAAACAAATAAAACACACACACACAACAGTGTAGATAACAGACACACAACAGTGTAAACGACAGGCACACAACAGTGTAAATGACAGACACAAAACAGTGTAAACGACAGGCACACAACAGTGTAAATGACAGACACACAACAGTGTAAATGACATGCACAAAACAGTGTAGAGTGTAAATGACAGACACACAACAGTGTAATAATAATAATAATAACAACAATATATGGAATTTATATAGCGCTGAATCTTGTAAAAAACAAACAAATCGAAGCGCTTGCACTCAATCATTTACAGGCATGCAACTCTCCTTAAACATAATGAGCAACAGATTTCAAATCCATGCGCGCGCACTACGCACGCACACACACACACACACACACACACACACACACACACACAACACACACACACACACACACGCACGCACGCACGCACGCACGCACGCACGCAATCACGCACGCAAGCACGCACACACACCACACACACACACACACACACACACACACACACACACACACACACACGGAACAACACTTAGAAGGTGAAAGATGCTGTGTACAGTGTAAATGACAGACACACAACAGAGTACATTGTAAATGACAGACACACAACAGTGTACAGTGTAAATGACAGACACACAACAGAGTACATTGTAAATGACACACAACAGTGTAAATGACAGACACACAACAGTGTACAGTGTAAATGACAGACACACAACAGAGTACATTGTAAATGACAGACAAACAACAGAGTACATTGTAAATGACAGACACACAACAGTGTACAGTGTAAATGACACACAACAGTGTAAATGACAGACACACAACAGAGTACAGTGTAAATGACAGACACTAAACAGTGCACAGTGTAAATGACACACAACAGTGTACATGACACACAACAGTGTACAGTGTATATGACAGACACACAACAGTGTACAGTGTAAATGACACACAACAGTGTACAGTCTAAATGACAGACACACAACAGTGCACAGTGTAAATGACACACAACAGTGTACAGTGTAAACGACAGACACACAACAGTGTACAGTGTAAATGACAGACACACAACAGTGTACAGTGTAAATGACAGACACACAACAGTGTAAATGACAGATACACAACAGTGTACAGTGTAAATGACACACAACAGTGTAAATGACAGACACACAACAGAGTACATTGTAAATGACACACAACAGTGTAGAGTGTAAATGACAGACACAAAACAGTGTAAATGACAGACACACAACAGTGTACAGTGTAAATGACAGACACACAACAGTCTAGAGTGTAAATGACAGACACAAAACAGTTTACAGTGTAAATGACAGACACACAACAGTGTACAGTGTAAATGACAGACACACAACAGTGTACAGTGTAAATGACAGACACACAACAGTGTAAATGACAGACACACAACAGTGTAAATGACAGACACACAACAGTGTACAGTGTAAATGACACACAACAGTGTACAGTGTAAATGACAGACACACAACAGTGTAAATGACAGACACACAACAGTGTAAATGACAGACACACAACAGTGTACAGTGTAAATGACACACAACAGTGTACAGTGTAAATGACAGACACACAACAGTGTACAGTGTAAATGACAGACACACAACAGTGTACAGTGTAAATGACACACAACAGTGTACAGTGTAAATGGCAGACACACAACAGTGTAAATGACAGACACACAACAGTGTACAGTGTAAATGACAGACACACTACAGTGTACAGTGTAAATGACACACAACAGTGTACAGTGTAAATGACACACAACAGTGTAAACGACAGACACACAACAGTGTATAGTGTAAATGACATACAACAGTGTAAATGACAGACACACAACAGTGTACAGTGTAAATGACAGACACACAACAGTGTAAATGACAGACACACAACAGTGTACAGTGTAAATGACAGACACACAACAGTGTACAGTGTAAATGACAGACACACAACAGTGTACAGTGTAAACGACACACAACAGTGTACAGTGTAAATGACAGACACACAACAGAGTACATTGTAAATGACAGACACACAACAGTGTACAGTGTAAATGACAGACACACAACAGTGTACAGTGTGAATAGACACACAACAGTGTACAGCGTAAATGACACACAACAGTGTACATTCATTGTAAATGACACACAACAGTGTACAGTGTAAATGACAGACACACAACAGTGTACAGTGTATATGACACACAACAGTGTACATTCATTGTAAATTACACACAACAGTGTACAGTGTAAATGACAGACACACAACAGTGTAAATGACAGACACACAACAGTGTAAATGACAGACACACAACAGTGTAAATGACAGACACACAACAGTGTACAGGGTAAATGACAGACACACAACAGTGTAAATGACAGACACACAACAGTGTAAATGACAGACACACAACAGTGTACAGTGTAAATGACAGACACACAACAGTGTACAGTGTAAATGACAGACACACAACAGTGTAAATGACAGACACACAATAGTGTAAATGACAGACACACAACAGTGTAAATGACAGACACACAACAGTGTACAGGGTAAATGACAGACACACAACAGTGTAAATGACAGACACACAACAGTGTAAATGACAGACACACAACAGTGTAAATGACAGACACACAACAGTGTACAGTGTAAATGACAGACACACAACATAGTACAGTGTAAATGACAGACACACAACAGTGTACAGTGTACATGACAGACACACAACAGTGTAAATGACAGACACACGACACTGTACAGTGTAAATGACAGACACACAATAGAGTACAATGTAAATGACACACAACAGTGTAAATGACAGACACACAACAGAGTACATTGTAAATGACACACAACAGTGTACAGTGTAAATGACAGGCACACAACAGTGTACAGTGTAAATGACAGACACACAACAGTGTACAGTGTAAATGACAGACACACAACAGCGCACAGTGTAAATGACAGACACACAACAGTGTAAATGACAGACACACAACAGTGTACAGTGTAAATGACAAATACACAACAGTGTAAATGACAAATACACAACAGAGGACAGTGTAAATCACAACACACACACACACACACACACACACACACACACACACACACACACACACACACACACACACACCAGCGCACTAGATAACTACTGACAGACACGCCTCAGTGCATTACTGTGCCAATGTGCAGTGTTGTTTTCAGGGCAAAGTCCACAGCTAGCTCTGTGTTCACGCTCCCTCCCCTCCTTCACCTCCTCTTTTCCATCACACATTCTCCACCCTCCCCCCCCCCCCCACCCCCCCTTCCCGTCCCCCTCCCCCTTGCCACAGTAGGGCAGGGGAGTATTGGTAGCACAGAGACGGCTTAACGCAGCCCGCTCATGTCAGCCAGGCAGGTGTCAGCCAGGCAGGTGTCAGTCAGGCAGATGTCAGTCAGGCAGGTGTCAGACAGGTAGCTAGGTGACAGTCAGGTAGCTAGGTGACAGTCAGGTAGCTAGGTGACAGTCAGGTACCTAGGTGACAGGTAGCTAGGTGACAGTCAGGTACCTAGGTGACAGGTCTGATGGCCGGAGTGTGGGGGCAACAGAGCTCAACGTGGCCCTGACTCTAAGAGCCATTACACCATGGTTACATTGAACAAAATACAATCTGAAAGCAGTCAGGGTGAATGGGTTTGGATATGTTTCACATATTTCATGTGGTAACCTCATTCTTTTGTGCCACGTGTCCCTAACACATTACCTTGTGTTGCCATGAGTTGACACATTACCTTGTGTTGCCATGAGTTGACACATTACCTTGTGTTGCCATGAGTTGACACATTACCTTGTACTGCCATAAGTTGACACATCACATGAGTTGACACATTACCTTGTATTGTCATGAGTTGACACATTACACGAGTTGACACATTACCTTGTGTTGCCATGAGTTGACACATTACATGAGTTGACACATTACACGAGTTGACACATTACCTTGTATTGTCATGAGTTGACACATTACCTTGTATTGTCATGAGTTGACACATTACATGAGTTGACACATTACATGAGTTGACACATTACCTTGTACTGTCTGAGTTGACACATTACCTTGTACTGCCATAAGTTGACACATTACCTTGTACTGCCATAAGTTGACACATTACCTTGTATTGTCATAAGTTGACACATTACCTTGTACTGCCATAAGTTGACACATTACCTTGTACTGCCATAAGTTGACACATTATCTTGTACTGCCATAAGTTGACACATTACCTTGTACTGCCATAAGTTGACACATTACCTTATATTGTCATGAGTTGACACATTACCTTGTATTGTCATGAGTTGACACAGTATCTTGTACTGCCATAAGTTGACACATTATCTTGTACTGCCATAAGTTGACACAGTATCTTGTACTGCCATAAGTTGACACATTACCTTGTACTGCCATAAGTTGACACATTACCTTGTATTGTCATGAGTTGACACATTACCTTGTACTGCCATAAGTTGACACATTACCTTGTACTGCCATAAGTTGACACATTACCTTGTACTGCCATAAGTTGACACATTACCTTGTACTGCCATAAGTTGACACATTACCTTGTACTGCCATAAGTTGACACATTACCTTGTATTTCATGAGTTGACACAGTATCTTGTACTGCCATAAGTTGACACATTACCTTGTACTGCCATAAGTTGACACATTACCTTGTATTGTCATGAGTTGACACAGTATCTTGTACTGCCATAAGTTGACACATTACCTTGTACTGCCATAAGTTGACACATTACCTTGTACTGCCATAAGTTGACACATTACCTTGTACTGCCATAAGTTGACACATTACCTTGTACTGCCATAAGTTGACACATTACCTTGTACTGCCATAAGTTGACACATTACCTTGTACTGCCATAAGTTGACACATTACCTTGTACTGCCATAACTTGACACATTACCTTGTACTGCCATAAGTTGACACATTACCTTGTACTGCCATAACTTGACACATTACCTTGTATTGTCATGAGTTGACACATTACCTTGTATTGTCATAAGTTGACACATTATCTTGTACTGCCATAAGTTGACACATTACCTTGTATTTCAGGAGTTGACACAGTATCTTGTACTGCCATAAGTTGACACAGTATCTTGTACTGCCATAAGTTGACACATTACCTTGTATTGTCATAAGTTGACACATTACCTTGTACTGCCATAAGTTGACACATTACCTTGTATTTCATGAGTTGACACAGTATCTTGTACTGCCATAAGTTGACACAGTATCTTGTACTGCCATAAGTTGACACATTATCTTGTACTGCCATAAGTTGACACATTATCTTGTACTGCCATAAGTTGACACATTACCTTGTACTGCCATAAGTTGACACATTACCTTGTACTGCCATAACTTGACACATTACCTTGTACTGCCATAAGTTGACACATTACCTTGTACTGCCATAACTTGACACATTACCTTGTATTGTCAAGAGTTGACACATTACCTTGTATTTCATGAGTTGACACATGAGCACCATACCTTGTATTGCCACATGTTGACATAATACTGTGTTTTGTCATGTGTTGATGTAATACTTTTTACTGTATGTGCTGACATAATACTCTGTATTATTATATGTTAACATAATTCCTGGTATTGTCATGTGTTAATATGACATCTTGTATAATTATATATCAGCATAATGCTTTCATACCACTTTAAACCACTAAAGATTTTTCTGTGTGAAATTCAGGCTGCTCTCCACGGGGAGAGCTTGTCGCCACAAGAGCAGTGCCACCCATTTTTTTTCTTTTCCTGTCCTCAACTGTATTCGTTTCCCTATCAGAGTGGCTTTTTTCTACATCATTTTGCCAGGGACAACTCTTGTTGCGTGGGTTCTTTTACGTGCGCTAAATAATTGTGTAACACACGGTACCTCGGTTTATTGTCTCACCGATAGACTAGCACTCAGACCACCACTCATGGTCTAATGGATGAGAGAAAAGTCACAGGCCCAAACGGGATTCAAACCACCGAACACTTCCGACCTGGACTTTTCGCTTTCTAGACAGGCGAGTTACCTCTAGACCACCGATCCACGTCTGCTTGGTATCGTCATGGGTTGATATCATACTTTATATTATCTTGTGTTGATATACTTTGTATATAAAGGTAAAAGGTAAAGGTAATGTGTTCCCATAACCTATAGGGTAGTTGGGGAGCAAGATCTCAGAAACTTCAGCTTCTCTAGGGGCCAGCACATTGAGGGCGGCGCCCATCTCCTCTCCCTCGCTGCTTTACCTTCCCTGACCCTAAAGAGCAGGTACCCATTTACAGCTGGGTGAACTGGGGGACTGTACTGACTGTATCCATCCAACATGTAACCACAATCAATGCGGCTTGGGACCACTGAGCTATCCAATCCCCTAATACAATACTTTGTATTGCCATGTGTCGACATGACACCTTGTAGTATTATGTGTTGATAACAATACTTTGTATTGTTATGTGTAGGTATAACACATAGTATCGTCAAATGTTGACATAAGACCTTGTATTGTCATGTGTTAATAATAAGACCTTGTATTGTCATGTGTTAATAATAAGACCTTGTATTGTCATGTGTTGACATAAGACCTTGTATTATCGTGTGTTAATAATAAGACCTTGTATTGTCATGTGTTAATAATAAGACCTTGTATTATCATGTGTTAATAATAAGACCTTGTATTGTCATGTGTTAATAATAAGACCTTGTATTATCATGTGTTAATAATAAGACCTTGTATTGTCATGTGTTAATAATAAGACCTTGTATTGTCATGTTTCAATACAGCAGTGACTGAAACAGCAAGCGAGCTTCTTGGCAAACACCGACCAGTCAAAAAACCATGGGTCACACCTAACATCCTACAACTATGCGACAAGCGTAGAGAGTTGAAGAAAAAGAAAAATGAAACAAAAGAAAGAGCAGAACAATATAGGGCAGTCAACAAAAGAATCAGGAAGTCCATGACGGAGGCAAAAGAGAAATGGATCGGTGAACAGTGCCAAGACATTGAAGAGAACATCAAGAAAAACAATAGCAAGAAAGCACATCAGCTGGTGAAAGACCTGACTAGCACAAAACAGGGAAAAGGTTTAACAATCCAAGACAAAAATGGGAAGTGTCTCACTGACGACCAGGATATTCTGATCAGATGGACAGAATACTGCTCCGACCTGTATAACTATAGAACCGCAGGAGATCCAGAAGTCCTTAATGTACCCGCAAGCAAAGACACAGACAATCACCCTATCCTCCGAGAAGAAGTGGAAACAGCAGTCAGATCGCTGAAAAAAGGGAAGTCAGCAGTGGCTGACAACATTCCAGCTGAGTTGGTTCAAGCTGGAGGGGAAGACATGATCAGCGCCTTACTAAGAATCTGCAACAAGATCTGGCAGACAGGAAAATGGCCAACACCATGGACACAGTCACTCATCATCACCCTCCCCAAGAAAGGAAATCTACAACAATGCCATAATTACCGCACAATCAGCCTCATATGCCACCCAAGCAAGGTCATGCTGCAGATAATATTGAATAGACTGAAGCCACAAGCAGAGACCATCATTGCTGAGGAACAAGCAGGTTTCAGAGCAGGGCGCAGCACAACAGAACAGATATTCAACCTCAGAATACTATGTGAGCGGTACCTTCAACAACAACAAGACCTTTACCATGTATTTATCGATTTTAAGAAGGCATTTGACAGGGTGTGGCATGCAGCTTTGTGGGCAACCATGAATTTGTACAGCATCAATGCAAACCTGATCAGAGTCATCAAACAGCTGTACAGCGAGGCCACCAGTGCAGTGTACTACAACAACAACATTGGAGAATGGTTTCGAACAACAGTTGGAGTAAGGCAGGGCTGTCTACTCTCACCCACTCTCGTCAACATCTTCCTTGAGAGAATCATGGCTGATGCACTGGAACATCATGAAGGATCAGTCAGCATTGGTGGCAGAACGATAACAAACCTCCGCTTCGCAGATGACATTGATGGAATAGCAGGATCAGAAAAAGAGCTTGCCAGCCTAACAGAACACCTGAATAAGGCCTCCAAGACATACGGCATGGAAATCAGTGCAGAGAAGACCAAACTGATGACTAATAATACCAACGGCATTAGCACTGATATCAGGGTTAATGACCAGAAGCTGGAAACAGTTCAAAGCTTCAAGTACCTGGGAGCCATTGTATCAGACCAGGGATCCAAGCCAGAAGTAGTATGCATGACTGCACAGACAATAACAGCACTGTCAAAACTAAACACCATCTGGAGAGATAAAAATATCTCACTTATCTCCAAGATCAGACTAATGCGCTCCCTTGTCATATCCATATTTCTGTATGCCTGTGAATCATGGACCCTGACTGCAGATTTGGAGAGAAGAGTACAGGGGGTGGAGATGAGATGGTTTCGGAGACTCCTTGGCATCTCCTACAAAGACCACATAAGCAACGAAAGCGTGCATAACAGAATCCAGCAAACCATTGGACCCTATGAGAACCTTCTAACGATCGTGAAAAAGCGTAAACTTAAATGGCATGGGCATGTCACAAGATCCAAAGGACTTGCAAAGACAATTTTACAAGGCACTGTCCAGGGAGGAAGAAGAAGAGGCAGACCAAGGAAGAGCTGGGAGGATAACATCAGCGAATGGACAGGCCTAGAGCTCAACAAAACCCTGAGAAAGGCAGAACAGAGAGAGGAATGGAGGGAACTGGTTGTTGAGTCTTTGAGGGTGCCCCCACGGTCGTCAGACTACGGGACAGATAGATAGATAGATTGTCATGTGTTAATAATAAGACCTTGTATTGTCATGTGTTAATAATAAGACCTTGTATTGTCATGTGTTGACATAAGACCTTGTATAGTTAGTGTTGATATCATACCTTGTATTGTCAGTATTGATATCATACCTTGTATTGTCAGTATTGATATAAGACCTTGTATTGTTAGTATTGTGGTGATAACTTCTATTGTCAGTGTCAATATAATACATTGTATTGTCAGTGTCGATATAATACATTGTTGTCAGTGTCGATATAATACATTGTATTGTCAGTGTCGATATAATACCTTGTATTGTCAGTGTTGTGGTGATAACTTGTATTGCATATGTTGACATGAAACCTTATATTTTCATGTGTTGATATAATAATTTGTAATGTCATAAAAATGCTGGTGTCTCATGGCTATGTAGTATGACAAATGGAAAATGCTGGTGTGTCATGGCTATGTAGCATGACAAATGGAAAATGCTGGTGTGTCATGGCTATGTAGTATGACAAATGGAAAATGCTGGTGTGTCATGGCTATATAGTATGACAAATGGAAAATGCTGGTGTGTCATGGCTATGTAGCATGACAAATGGAAAATGCTGGTGTGTCATGGCTATGTTTCAAGGGAACAGAGAAATGCCGGTGTGTGGTTAGTGTTGTTTTGTACACTGCTGCTGTCAGTCATCACTATTTCTCGGTGTAAAATTCGGGCTGCTGGGTGAGCACGCCGGCACAGGTCCAGCGCCACCATTCAAAAAGTTGTCTGCATGTGTAGTTTCACTAACAGTGGCTTTTTTTCCTACCGAATGTTTCCCGGGGAAAATTTTTTACAATGCGAGCATCTGTTACATGCCCTGAATCAAAAACGATGTTGCCGACAGGTGAACGAGGGAATGTGTGTTTACTCGCGGGACCTCAGGTTATTGTCTAATATTTTTTATTTTAAAAATTTTAATTTATTTTAATTTATTTTATTCTTTTATTTCGAGGATAATGGAATAAGCACTCATGTGCTTTTTTCATCCAGTCGAGGGTAATGGAATAAGCACTCATGTGCTTTTTTCATCCAGTCTATGCAGTTTTGTACGTTTTGTCATCCGTTCCCATCAGCACACAATGGCCTACTCTTCCGAAAAGAAGAACGGGTTTTAACGTGTGCGCAAGATGTTCTGCGTGCGTTCTCACACGGGACCTCGGTTTGTAGTCTCATCCGAAGGACTTTTGGGGAGAGTGGAGTCGGCACTGATGTTAACTCCAGAAGAAAAATCCTCTTGAACGAGAATGGATCCCGGGTCACAGGAAAGACTAGCTACCCAGACCCCAACTCAGCGCCTAGTGGATGCTGGAAACGTTCGGGCAAAAACTGAGATAAAACCCACACCTCTCCTTCCTCTGCAGGTGCCTTACCACTAGACCACAGACCCTCGCATGTGTATGATGATGATATTATTATTATTATTATTGCTGTTGTTGTTATTATGACAGTTGGGAAATGATGGTGTAGTATGTCTATGTATTGGGAAATTATGGTGTATTGTGACTATGTATTATGGCAGTGGGGAAATAACGGAGTGTTTTTGGCTGTGTATTATTGCAGTTGGGAAATAATGATGCATCATAACCATGTATTATGACAGATAAAGATGGTGTATTATGACAATGTAATATGGCAGCTGGGAAATGGTTGTACATAATGACAATGTATTATAACAACCGGGAAATGAAGGTGTATCATGACATCTGGGAAACGTTGATGTATTATAACATCTGGAAAGCGCTGATGTATTATGACATCTGGGAAACGCTGATGTATTATGGCAGCCAGGAAACGATGTATTTTGACATCTGGGAAATGAAGGTGTATTATGACATCTGGAAAGCGCTGATGTATTATGACATCTTGGAAACGTTGATGTATTATGGCAGCTAGGAAACGTTGATGTATTATGACATCTTGAAAACGTTGATGTATTATGACATCTTGGAAACGTTGATGTATTATGACATCTGGGAAACGTTGATGTATTATGACATCTGGGAAACGTTGATGTATTATGACATCTGGGAAACGTTGATGTATTATGACATCTGGGAAACGTTGATGTATTATGGCAGCTAGGAAATGTTGATGTATTATGACATCTTGGAAACGTTGATGTATTATGACATGTGGGAAACGTTGATGTATTACGACATCTTGGAAACGTTGATGTATTATGACATGTGGGAAACGTTGATGTATTATGGCAGCTAGGAAACGTTGATGTATTATGACATCTGGGAAACGTTGATGTATTATGGCAGCTAGGAAACGTTGATGTATTATGGCAGCTGGGAAACGTTGATGTATTATGGCAGCTGGGAAACGTTGATGTATTGTGACAATGTATTCTAACTGTCAAGGTATGGCGGTGTATCAGGATTGTGTGTTATGACAGGTGGGAAAGGCAGAAGTCCAGTGGTCAGCACAAAAAGACTGACGTGACATCGTCATCATCAGTGGTCAGCACAATGCAGTGACGTGACATCATCATCATTAGTGGTCATCACAAAGCAGTGACGTGACATCGTCATCATCAGTGGTCAGCACAATGCAGTGACGTGACATCATCATCATTAGTGGTCAGCACAATGCAGTGACGTGACATCGTCATCATCAGTGGTCAGCACAAAGCAGTGACGTGACATCGTCATCATCAGTGGTCATCACAATGCAGTGAAGTGACATCGTCATCATCAGTGGTCAGCACAAAGCAGTGACGTGACATCGTCATCATAAGTGGTCAGCACAAAGCAGTGACGTGACATCGTCATAATCAGTGGTCATCACAATGCAGTGAAGTGACATCGTCATCATCAGTGGTCAGCACAAAGCAGTGACGTGACATCGTCATCATCAGTGGTCAGCACAAAGCAGTGACGTGACATCGTCATCATCAGTGGTCAGCACAAAGCAGTGACGTGACATCGTCATCATCAGTGGTCAGCACAAAGCAGTGACGTGACATCGTCATCATCAGTGGTCAGCACAAAGCAGTGACGTGACATCATCATCATCAGTGGTCATCACAAAGCAGTGAAGTGACATCATCATCATCAGTGGTCAGCACAAAGCAGTGAAGTGACATCATCATCATCATCATCAGTGGTCAGCACAAAGCAGTGACGTGACATCATCATCATCAGTGGTCAGTGTGCAAAGCACTGACGTGACATCGTCATCATCAGTGGTCAGCACAAAGCAGTGACGTGACATCATCATCATCAGTGGTCAGCACAAAGCACTGACGTGACATCGTCATCATAAGTGGTCAGCGCAAAGCAGTGACGTGACATAATCACCAATGGTCAGCGCAAAGCAGTGACGTGACATCATCATAAGTGGTCAGCACAAAGCAGTGACGTGACATCATCATAAGTGGTCAGCACAAAGCAGTGACGTGACATCATCATAAGTGGTCAGCACAAAGCAGTGACATCATCATCACCAGTAGTCAGCACTGACGCTATCATCTCACTGTAGTCTTGTAGTCCTGCCTTGCCTTGGGCACTAAGCAAACTGTTGTCGCTGTTGTTGTTGTTGTTGCTGCTGTTGGTCTTGTTGCTGCTTTTGCTGTTGTTGTTCTTGTTGCTGCTGCTGTTGTTGTTGTTGCTGCTGTTGTTGTTGTTGTTGCTGTTGTTGTTGCTGCTGTTGTTGTTGTTGCTGCTGTTGTTGTTGTTGTTGCTGTTGTTGTTGCTGCTGTTGTTGTTGCTGCTGTTGTTGTTGTTGCTGCTGTTGTTGTTGTTGATGTTGTTGTTGCTGCTGTTGTTGTTGTTGTTGTTGCTGTTGTTGTTGTTGTTGCTGTGTTTCCAGTAGTGCTGTGGCACAGACTATTTTCAAGTCAAAGACTTTCTGACCACACTAAAGTCAGAACATTTAATGGCTTGTTCAAGTTTTTTTTCTTCGGCAAACAAGTTTAAAATGAATTCATCGTTCTCAAGCTTGTGCCCATCCCTCTCCCCACTGGTGTGTGGGCGCAGTCAGTCAGTCAGTTGTGTGTGTGTGTGTGTGCCGGCTCTGGTCCACCATGTCTTTTCAACAAGCCGCTGCACGCGCAGTGATGACGTACTTCAATCCTTTCGTCATTGGCTCTCCACGCGCAGGCGCATGTTCGATCCGGGCAAGTCCATAGTGCAGTGGAGGGGTGTGCAGACGACGCGGTTGGCGGAAGGCCTGTGCTGGCGGGGGTTTTGATGGCGAACTGGCCTCCCTGACAGGCGTGGACCCAACTCATGTCTTTTGTGGATGGGAAATAAAATGCCTGCAAAACCTCACACACAGTTTCAAAGTGTTCCTGACTACCAAAGTGTTCACAACCCAGTGTGTGCCTTGCTGGTTAGTTTGTCAAGTATTGATCTTCTTGCTGGTTAGCTTGTCAATAATAATAATAATAATAAACATTAATCTTCATTCCTCACACAGACCTAACCACCAGAGGTAAGTGAGCCAGTTACTCATTATCCTTTTATACAGTACTGCTGTGTTTACTTTGAACCGAAGAGAGAGAACATGATTCAAAAGAAGTCTTGTGTTGCCCATGTTGATTTTTTCCATAAGAAAGGCAGGGAGGAGCAGTGTGCTAGGCCTACTATAGCTAATTGGCAGTGGAGGACTGATGGCGTAGGTGTGTAGAATGTCTGCATTGTTTTGAAGTTTGTTATGGTGTGATACACATCATACAGTCTAGCTCCATTTATTATTATTATTATTGTATTAGTGTATGTGGTCAGTTTGTGACTTATACCATTGTGCAAGGCCAGTCTCTGCTGAAGTCTGATGGGATGCAGTATGGCTTGTGGCCAGTAATGTAGCCCACAATATGGTTCATGTGGCCAATAGTGGGGCCCACAATATTAATAATAATAACAATATTAATGTGGCCCGCAGTGTTAATGCAGTGTTGCTCACGTTATTATCAACGTGGCCATTAGCCCGGTGTGGCCCACATGATGAGTGCAGAGCGAGGCATTCAGCTAGCCTAGCCCTAAACACAGGGCACAAGTGGACCACAGCTGATGCTGCCACTGACCAAACCAAACCACCTTGATGCTGGTGACCAGTCTGGGAAGAAAACAGACGCCCTACCACCGGGCCATCACATTGTTTTGTTTTGTTTTGTAGAGCTGGATATCGATAGCTGCATGTGTTGGGATCTGCGTACATTAGGTTAGGTATGTTAATAATATAGAGCTGGCTGTATCTATCCTACGTGGAGAGCTCCATGATCAGTAGTTAGGTATTGATTGGCCTACTCTATCAAGAGATCGATCGAGCTAAGTTCACGAAACTGACGTGAATCTATAAAATTATGGATACCAGAAATTAGAATCCGGAAATGAAAGAAACAGGACACAACGGAGTAAGTGGAATCCATGCTGACGGAACTGAAAGTAGGACGACATGGCAGTGAAGGTGAGACAGGCTAGTCTTTCCTTGAGGTGGTCAGAAACAGGACTGGTCAGTGTGTCTGGCCTGGCGCGGCGCGCTACTCAGAGGTTGTAGTTCAAACTGACTGACCAACACTCGGCCTGTCTATGAGCACAGACGCGTGACGACACCACAAAGCAAAATGAGGGCATGCTGTGTTCATGAGGGAGCAAGCGTCAAGTTTTCAAAATGACCTCCCCTTTGTTTACATTCGCGCGCACACAGCACAGCGTGCTCTGACCCAGGCCTATTGACGTGACTGAAATAGCGGCTGTCATTGATGACAGTTCTGTCATCAGGAGGGGGGGTAGGTCTGAGTGTGGGGTTGAAGGAAATACTGAGGAATAAATACCACTCCTCTATGCTACAGAGAAAGTCTGGCCTAGCCCTAGCCTGAGTGACGACGACCAGTCTGAACTGGATTTTAGCATCTGTCAGCAGCTGGGGAACTCGCCGCCCGCCACAGTTGGGAACTGTTGTTGGGGGAAAGTGGGGCGGGCGGGCGGCGTGGTGCACGCGGCAGGCGACCCAGTTGTAACCAGTTCTGACTGGATATGGCCGGAGCCTGGCTTGGCTGGGTGACCCCACGCTGCTCTCAGTGCGCTGCGCGTGCTTGTGTGTGTGTGTGTGTTGTGTGGTGCCGTGTGAGTGTGTGTGTGGTGCCGTGTGAGTGTGTGTGTGGTGCCTTGTGTTTTTCGTGTGTGTTGGGGCCGTGTGGTGTGTGTGTGGTGCCGTGTGTGTGTGTGTGTGGTGCCGTGTGTGTGTGTGTGTGTGTGTGTGTGGTGCCTTGTGTTTTTCGTGTGTGTGTGTGTGGTGCCGTGTGAGTGTGTGTGTGTGCCGTGTGTGTGGTGTGTGTGTGTGTGTGTGTGGTGCCTTGTGTTTTTCGTGTGTGTGTGTGTGGTGCCTTGTGTTTTTCGTGTGTGTGTGTGTGTGTGTGTGTTTGTAGGATCGGTTGGTTTCATCAGCTATATAGTCATAGGGCCTAATGGCTGCTGCCTGAGTGAGTTGGAGACTAAATATAGTAACACTACGCTGCTCGTGTATTCTGTCAGGGTTTCTTAAGTTAAAAAACTCCAGTCACTGCTGATGCTTTCCTGAAGCATTGCCAGGGGGATGAGTATTTTGGCAAGAAGCTTGCTTGCTTTACACTAGGATAACACACACACACACACACACACACACACACACACACACACACACACACACACACACATTTTGTGTGTATATGTGTGTGAGGGGGGAGGGGGGGGGGGCAAGCAGTTGGTCTGTCTTTAAAAAAAAAAAAGGTTTTGTCTTCTTTGTTTTGGTTTGGTTTTTCGTTTTGCTCGTTTGTTTGTATTATGATGAATATATTTTCAAGAATTTTGATTTATTTGAATTGTATGGTTTAATATTGTTCAGGGTTTTTTGTTTTGTTTTTAATTCCATGTATGCATATGTTATTGTCTTTTCTTGTTTAATTTGTATGGTTTATCAATGATTAGGTTTATGTATTCTATGTCTGCATATATATTATATTTTACTCTCTTTTTTTCTTTAGATAGATGGCTTGATGAAAAAAGCAAATGCACTGCTTATTTAATGTACAATCTGAAAATAAACGTTTGACTTTGACTTTGACTTTGACACGCACCACACACACACACACCACTCACACACACACCACACACATACACACCACACACCATCACACACACATACACACACACACACACACACACACACACACACACACACACACACACACACACACCACACACACACCACTCACACACACACCACTCACACCACACACATACACACACACACACACAGCCATGAAAAATTAAAGAATATTGGCCTGACTAACAAAAAAAAAAAAAAAAAAAAGCAACAAACCCAAACGTAATGGCAGCAGCAATTAGAATAAAAATCGTAGATACATTGTCATACAGATTAACGCACGCACACACACACACACACACACACACACACACCCACACACGCGCGCGCACGCTTAAAACACATGTATTGCTTATTCAGAATGCCATATGGAAATTTTAAAAATGACTTTCAATCACACAACTTCACGCACATCTTTTCACACACTCGCACACACGGGGACTGGAGGTTAAAACAAAGAAAAAGCACACGATTGCGCATTCCACTATCCTCGAAATAAAAATAAGAATATGAAAAGAATAACTCACTCACTCACTCACTTGCGTGCGCGTACACACAGAGTGTGACCAGGGTGCTGTCTGTTAGGCCCCCTAGCCCAGGTTGTGTCGGGGCTGCAGAAGGAAGGAAGGAAGGAAGGAGGAAGACGAGGAAGGATTGTTGGGTTCCCTCAGGTCAGCTGTTTGAAGTGCACAGACACTGGTCAGCAAGTGTCACATGACAGGGCAGACCCACACTGGCCTGTGTGTGTGTGTTTATTTTTTTATTTTGAGGTTAATGGAATAAGCACTTATGTACTTAAAAAAAATTCCAGCCCCATGTGTATACAGTCTTGTAAATTTTGTCATCCGTTCCCTTGTGTGTGTGTGTGTGTGTGTGTGTGTGTTTGTGTGAGTGTGTGTACAAGCATAATTATAATAGTGGTTCAGACCCCCACCCATCTCATCTCTCTCTTGCTCTCTCTCTCTCTCTCTCTCTCTCGTCTGGTCTGGTCCATGTGGTAGTAAGTGTGCGCAACAAGTGCACTATGTGGCCGAGTCTTCAGTGATCAGCATAACTGTACATCTGACACAGCCCTCTTTTCTTTCGTTCATTTTCTCTTCCCAAAGCCAACGTATTCCCAACACTAATATTTGATGACAGTAACAGTCATAGACCTAGTAGATAATGATGGTGGCAATGATGATGACTGATGATAATGATAATAATTCCACAGAAAAAGGGGACAAACCCTGCTCAGCCCTGTGCAAAACTGCTATGACGTGTTTCACTCCACCCTTTTCCTCCCGACCAAGGGACCCCCTGCCCCCAACACACACACACACACACATCTCCATAACCAGTCTTCCTACTCTCGTGCTGTAGGCCTAAATATAGTTCCTGGTTTCGTAGCTGACGATAATTAGGCCTATGTAGCTTAACTAGAGCGCATTGATAGGCTGTGCTATGTGTAGCGCCCAGCGCTATAAATAGCCATTAAGGAGGTCATAGGGTCACACACAGGCGCTGTCTCTATCCCTTCTGTTTCCTGCAGCTGCTGAAGCAGGACAGATGCAAGGCCTGTCAGCTGTGGCCTCGTTTTGAAGATATCGGTCGTTACTTGTCAGGCTTTGCAAGGTTTTTCCAGATTACAACTTGTCAGGCGTTGGCCAGCAACACAGGCAAACCCGCACACTAGAATATCGCTTTGTTTACATCCGCGAGCTGTTCACCCCCTTCCTGAGCAGGTGGAGGCTTCCTGTGACCTGACTCGACCTGTAAAAGGACGAATCAGAAAACGGTATGCATGACCTCTGATTTGCATGTTTTGTGACCTTGACCTGCAAAACGTCATGCCCCGGGAGTTCCAGTTGTTAGCCCCAGTAGCCTACATTGTTTATTGGGGGACTGGGTGAACTGCAAGGAGAAGCCTGCCCACAGGGGCAGTCACTGCTGAAGTCAGTCACTTGAGAAGAAGACACAGGCATGCATGAGCCCTGTGTGTACGCACACACAGCCAGTAGTACAGCATGCACACAGTGAGGCTGCTTGGGGAGAGCCAGTGTACATCAGCTGTGGAGCTCCCTTTGCGTGTGCATGTGTGTGTGTGTGTGTGTGCGCATGTGTGTATGTGGTGTGTGTGTGGTGAGGGGTGTAGTGGATACAAGGCCTTACTTAGCATGCACATGACCAGCTGTTGTGCAGGTAGAATCCTATTGTAGGCCAAACGTTTTTTTTACCCAGGCCCAGAGCAGTGAGCTATACATAGTGTGCAGGCCAACAGCTGCCTGCACAGTCAGCCTGTCACTGTAGCAGTGGTCTGCTACCGCTGCTGTCTGCATCACCTAGCTACAATGTAGACAGCAGTAGACCACTGCTACAGTGATGAAGACGGGACCAGATAGCCTGGTGGTTAGAGCAATGTATTCGTGATCTGCTGACCCAGGTTTGAATCTCGTTCAAAAGGATTTTTCCTCTGGAGTTAACATCAGTGCCAACTCCTCTCTCCCCAAAAGTCCTTGGGTTGAGACTATAAACAAGGTCCCGTGTGCGAATGCACAGAGAACATCTTGTGCACACATTAAAACCCGATCCACTTTTCAGAAGAGTAGGCCATTGTGTGCCAGTGAGAACAGATGACAAAATTGACAAAACTGTATAGACACGGGGACTGGATGATTGTAAAAAAAAGCATATGAGTGGTTATTCCATTATCCTTGAAATAAAAGAATAAATAATGATAATAATAATAATGATATTAATAATAATTAATAATAATAATAATAACTGTAGCAGTGGTCTACTACTGCTGCTTTCATTACTGTAGCAGTGGACTTTTGAGGGTTTTGCTTGCCTGGTCCATGCCATTTTCAGGTCCATGCCATGTTCAGGTCCATGCCATTTTCAGGTCCATGCCATGTTCAGGTCCATGCCATGTTCTGGTCCATGCCATTTTCAGGTCCATGCCATGTTCAGGTCCATGCCATGTTCAGGTCCATGCCATTTTCAGGTCCATGCCATGTTCAGGTCCATGCTGTGCGTTTTGCAGGTGCAGGGAGAAGGATGGTTCAGCTGACTGTTGAAGAGCAGGGGCACCAGGTGCTACCTGCCGGGTATGGCCCTGCCTGCCTGCTTCCTCCCCACCTCTCTCTCCCCCACACCTCCCTCCCCCATATTCCCCTGTGCTCAGAGTCCATGGCAGACTGCAGTTCTCCTCAGACCCCCCTGCTGGCTGATTGCAGGTCACAGCCTGTCTGTGACCCAGCTCTTCAGGACACTCGCCCGACCCATTCTCTCATGACCCCAGATCCCTACCTGACTTCTGACCCTTACCTGACCTCAGACAGGGGCAGTAATTCCCCGTCTTTCCTTACCTTTGGTTCCATCGACACTCTTCCGGTCACAGTCCTGGCTACTGGCAGCAACACAGGTATCACAGACTGTCACTCTCCCCAACTGAGCGATGATTCCACATATGACATTGGTAAAGCCTTTGAAGTGACCCCTGTGAGTGAAGACCGGACCTACGAGGGCATGGACAATGCCCACCCAGACTGCAGCGCATCTATGGACAGTGGTCTGCATCAGGAGACCCCAACTGGGAGTGTGGACAGTCTGCTGGAGAGCAAAGGCTACTCCTCTGACTCCTCTGATGTCTACATGAACAGCGACTACACCGACACGGTCACCAGTGCTGACAGTGGCACGTTTCTTCTCTCTGCCGGTCAGCCAGATAACGGAAATACGCAGAGCTCAGGCATGGACAATGTGGGAAGCTCCAACTTCTACAGCAATGAAGCCTTCAATGCAGAGTCCAGAAAAGAGCTGGCAACATGGTCGTCTGATGGCTCTGCCAGTGAGAACAAGGATGGTGAAGTAGGGAGCAGTAAGGCCGCAGTAGAATGGAGCATCATCAGCATTCCTGAAGAAGACAGTGGAGAGCTGGCTGACAGAGAAGACGATGGAGAGGATGCGGAACACAAAGGGTTGATGCCAATGGCAGAAGTCCACACGCTAGAGAACCTGGTGAACCATTTGGCAGAGCAGCACCCTCAGGAGGTGGTGGACATTAAAATTGAGGAGTTGGATCGTCCGGTGTACCCCTCACTGACGGAGCCCCTGGATGAAGAGCACAGCTGGCTGCAGAGCACAGACAGTCTGCACCACTACAAGCTGCTGAAGCAGGGTCGCTGCATGACCACCATCAGCAATCCTCGTGTCCACGCCCTCAGCGGGCTACGGGCCAACACCATGAACAACTTGCATGAACGCAGCAGCTTCCTCAACCTGACGGCCAGCTCGGTCAACAATCTGGGCCACGCCTGCCAAAAAGCCCTGTCCTACCTTCGCGCTGACATGGAGTTTGGCTCCATGATGTCGCTGGGACAGAACGTGGTGTCCTCTGCACTGTTGCCCAGGAGAGGACAGCCCCCTTACGACGATGGGACCTTGACCTCCCCCAAGAAGGTCGGCCAGCCAACCGTGGCCAGTGGCTGTCACACGCGGAACGTGCTGTACATGGCCTTGCTGGTCACGCTCCTGCTCATCGCCGTCAACACCACGCGCAATCTGCAGAGCAGTCTGAACCAGGAAGGGGGTGTGGGCATCATCTGCCTGGCCGTCATGTTCGCTTCCTACATGCTGGGCAGTGTCCTGAGCCCCGTTCTGGTGCAGAGTCTGGGCGTGAAAAGCTGCGTGGTCATTGGCCTGGTCCTCCAGCTGCTGTACGTGGCCGCCAACCTCTACCCTGTGCTGTGGCTGATGCTGCCTGTCTCCCTGGGCGGAGGGGCTAGTCTTGCGCTGATCTGGAATGCCATGTCGACTTACATCGTCCTCCTGGCTCGCGGGGAGTCAGACTACAAGCAGAAGTCTTACCAGCGTGTGTCTGACAAATACTTTGGCATTTTCTGCCTCATCTACCAGAGTAATCTCATCATTGGAAATCTGATTGCTTCCCTTGTCCTGACCTTCGCTGGTGGTGAGGATGGCAGCAGCGTTCCTGTTGCTATCAACGGAACGGACTCGGGGGTCCTGTCTTTGAACCTGTCGTCTGCAGACACCGCCACTGCCAGCCTCTCCCCGCTGAGAGAAGCACTGACCGACTTTGTCAGCACAGCCTTGGGCAGCAATGTGACGGACATCAACGCCACAGCCGCTGCTGCACCGCCCTTTGACGCCAGCAGCAGCACGCACTACCACCTGTGCGGCGCCGAGTACTGTCACCACTTTGTGCTGAACCAGGAGTCCTCAGCTGTGCCTCAGCGCACCCTGTACCTGCTGTTCGGCATCTTCATGTTTCTGGTGGTGGGCACCATTCTTATGGCCCTCTTCCTCCTGGAGCCCCTCTCTCCCCGCCCATTTCCCCCCTCCTCCTCCTCCTCCTCCTCTGCTTGGAACAGCCTGTGCAGTCAGTTCTTGGCGCTGGTCAAGTTTTGCCGCAACGCCAAGTTCCTGCTGAGCCTGCCCCTGCTGCTCTACAGCACCATGCAGTTCACCTTCGTCTGCTCCGAGGTCATGATGGTCAGTCACGCTCTGTGTCCGTGTAGTCATAAAAAACACAAATAAAGTTACATGGCTTTATGCCAACATTGGTAGACATTCTGCATAGTGCTTGAAGATGTGTTTGGAGTCAGTGAAAGTCCATCATTGGAGGTGTGGATCCACACATGACAAGAGGGAAGACCGGGAAAGAAAGGGGGTGGGGGTGGGTGGTAAAAAAGGGTGCCATGATTACTGCCTAGTAAAGTTGCACAAAGTAGGAATGAACTTGAAAACTTCCAGTTGTAGTTGTACTTCACACACATGTCAAAGATGAGGATTGCAGCGCACCATGATTTTAATATCTGTTAATAATAATAAATAATAATAATAATGTATGGAATTTATATAGCAATGAATCTTGTAAAGCAACAAATAAAAAACTATTGATTATTTATCATTGATTGCATGACTGTGTAAGATTAGGTTGAATGCATGCGCTTTGATTTGTCTTTGCAAGATATAGCACTATATAAGTTCCATTTATTATTATTATTATTAAATGCAATAACTAATTCACACTTCTGGCATCAATTGAATTTGAACATTTCTGATAGTTTCTGTGTATGTTGCTAAGTGGGACATGATTATCAATAATGATAATTATAGTGAGAGGTGGGAGGTGTGGAGTTGTGTAGTGAGGGAGGGTGGTGGTGTGTGCAGGCCTACGTGACGTGCCCGGTGGGGGTGTGGCTGGTGGGCTACTCCATGATCGGCTATGGCGTCTCCTGCAGTCTGGGCTCCTACGTCACCCAGGCCCTCGTTCCTCGCATTGGCCGGGGCTCCTTCATTGGCGCTGGTGGGTGTCGACACTGACCTTCAGTGTCTTCCTCTTGACCTTGACTGTCTTTGTGTCGACCTTGACTGTCTTTGTGTCGACCTTGACTGTCTTCATGTCGATCTTGACCTTCCTCATGTGGTTGTAGTGTGTCAGCACTTCTGTCACTTTTCTTCCATCATCACTGAGAGTGAACAGACGTAAAATCGAATCGAATGACTGTTGAAACAATGTCTGACTCATTCATTTATTTGAAATGATATTTTGACTGGTCTCCATTGCTCAGTGTACATGGCTGTGCTATCGGCCAGGAATGGGTTGAACCATTTTCTCCCGAGTCCTATGTCAGGAGAGAAAGGAGGGTTTTCATTTTCTTTGATTTTGCCAGGTCAGAAGTGTGGTCTGGCTTTTTGGACGAGGCCATAGACGGAAGGTTTGTGTATAGCACGCATTTGTTGATGTACAACACCCAAGGTCATGACATGTGTTGGCCTGGCAGTAGTCCACGGACCAGTAGACCGGCCTTTGAGAGCAGAACAAGGTGTGTGGCATCTGACACCTGGGGGACACCTGCTGTAGGAAGTGGTCCTGGCCTTGGACCCAGTGCAGCAAGGCTGAGAGCACTGGGGGCTGGCGGGTCAGTGATGGACTGTCATCACCTAGAATGGACTGTCAGTCACCTAGAATGGACTGTCAGTCACCTAGAATGGACTGTCAGTCACCTAGAATGGACTGTCAGTCACCTAGAATGGACTGTCAGGCACCTAGAATGGACTGTCAGTCACCTAGAATGGACTGTCAGTCACCTAGAATGGACTGTCAGGCACCTAGAATGGACTGGCCAGGCTCCTGACTGCTCTAGAAGTGAAGGGAGTGGTGGTGCAGGCTGTCTGTGTATCAGTTGTAGCCATCCATCACCTTGTGTGTGTGTGTGTGTGTGTGTGTGTGTGTGTGTGCCCTAATTGTGCATTTGTCGACACACTGATTGACATGGTCTATATTCGTTTGTTTATTTGTTGTATTGTTCTTTTTAGTTTGTTTTTAGCTGTGTACTTTGAATATAGTTTAGTACACTGACAGAAGATCTCATATGTATTGAGAAACAGTACTCATGAATTTCACAAAGAGTATAGCAGAGTTTTGACTGTAATAATAGATAATACATCTTATACTTTTTGACGAAAAATCCTTTACCCAAAAAAATAATTAAAAAGCAAATCAAGGAATTAATTTTTTTTAAAAAAGAGAGAGAAAGAAGTCAAATTAAAAATGTCATTAGATTGAAAATTCGTTTTTTTGTTGTCATAATTTTTAAATTAGGATGCAGTTGTAAACTAACTGAAGTTTTATCCAAAGAAGGTCTTGTCACTGTGTGCCGCTGTGCAAGAAATGAATACAACTGAAGAGAAAGATGGCCATGGAAATGTGCTTCGGTGATTTCATGAAATAGTTATCACTAGTCGGAAAAATACCTGAAATTTGCCTCCGTGGCTTCATTGAAAATACAGCAAGAGTTGAAGGACTTGATTCCATGATTTCAGTCAGCGCTAACTGGAGTAGTGTCAGCCAGTCAGTAGGCAGCCATATAACGTCACAGGACAGGCATGCGCACACAGTGACGGTGACCACACAGGCGGACGCCCTAAGATGGGAGGACTTTGGTCCTTTCGGCCAGCTCTGTCAAACCCTCGGCCACGACCTCTAGCCTTTCCTTAATCCCCCGTACGCCACCTCCCTTCACCAGAACACACCATCAACACTTGCTTAAGCCCATGTGTATGAATTTCTACTTTCAGTCCTTGAAACAATCAAAGTTATGGTGTAGAGCAGCACTGAAGACCAAGAACCTGGAGAGCATGCTGGCGAGCCGCAAGAGTGCCGGCCCCTTGAGAAGCTTGAAGAAGAAGCAGAGGTCTCCCCCTTCCCCTCCTCCTCCAGCCTAGGGCGGGGACGTAAGCACCTCGGTCTGAACAGGGGGCTGGTAGGTGGGGGTGCAGCACGGCACAGGCAGCACACCACTTAGTGTGCAGAGAAGTAGTGCTGAACTTTGAGGCCGTCTCCTCCATCGCCACTAGCTGACCTGACCTGCCCACAAAAGCCTGACGCGTGTTGTCCTCTGCTTTCCCACCCTCTGGTGGTGAGTATCGTGGCGGAAATCTCTGCCAGCATTGAGGGGAGGTAAGTCCGGCAGGCAGAGAGTTCCGCCCCTTCCCTGCTCTATGCTACGTGTCTCCGTACTATGTACCCGCTGGCTGAAGGCTGGCTGGGTGGGTTCGCTGACCTCCCGCTGCCCAACACAGGGACATGGTCACGTCTGGGAAAGTGTCCGGCAACACGGTGCTAGAGAAGAACAGTTGTTGAACTGTGGGGTCCAAAACCGCTCGATGCTGTGTGTCCTTCACTGGACTTGTCCAGGCAAACAGATGTAAGATGAGGGCTGAACTCAGGACAGGGAGATAGCGTCACCCATAGTCCGTGGAATCCCCGGCAAAGTGTCCCAGTCCTTCATGTGGCGGTAACTTCATGAATGCAGCACCCCACCAGGGGAGATCACAGTGGGAAGGAAGGGCCACCATTGGGATGTGAAGAAAGTCATGGCAGTATTGGAGCTGTTTCCTCTCTGCTTCATGTCAACAGTTGGTGAAGTGAACGACTGGGGTCGAGGAGAAGTGCTTGAAATATATTAACGGATTTTCTTTAGACCATATAAGAAAAGATTGTGGACTTGTAAACAGCCAGCTAAAAGTCGTTAACAGACATGAGGTGAAACATTCTGACGTCAACTGTGATCTCCCCTACATGTGGGTTATAAATGATTCTGTGTATGTAAGACCTGGGCTGTAAAGTCTGTGCTTTCTGCTTCAAAAGAGGTGTCACATCTGATGACATCATTTATACTATCATTTGATATTGCCAGTTCTTTGTGGTGTAAAACAAGGCGATAACAAAGCCACCCCTTAGAAATCCACATGGATTGTTTCAGTGAAATTCTGGCAGACTGCCTGTTACTGACTTTAGACAGAGAAAATTCCCTCATCATGTCTCCAGCCATCATTCCTTTTCTCAGAGACCCCAAATTGGCACAGAGAATGTAGAGGGGTGGAGGGGCTGGCTTACTTTGCTGTCATGTACCCACACTAAGCATGTAGAGGAAGACGCCTGACATCATGAACTGGAATGGAACCCAGACTTGTGACCAGACAGGATCTGTGGTCACACCACACTTCTTTTGAAGCAGAATTGTCATCACTTTCTTCAGCACTGCCATGTATTCTGTGCTGTCTTCTCTTCTCACTTTCTTCACCACCCCTCTCCTCTCCTCTCCTCTCCTTTCTTCTCTTCTCCTGTCTGCGCTGTGTTGTGCTGTCCATGGCTGTGGTCCTGGAGAGACCTGCCTGCTTGCCGGAGCTCTGAGGTCACCGCTGACACCCGCACTTCTCTCCTCTGCTTTGGGGAACACACACCAGCCCTCCGAAAAAAGAGAGAGAGAGAGATTAAAAAAAGTAAACCATACAATGGTGTTCGTCTTTAACATCGCCCGTTTCTATTTATCTATGAACTTAATGTCTTGTTATCTTCATTCTATTTCACATTTATCAAACAGTTTTTTGTTTTCCTTGGACATTTGTAAAGTTATACATAATTGACCAAGTACACACACATACAAATGAACATTGGCTACTGCAAGTTGACTGGGCGAAGTGAAAAGTGAGTCAGTAGCTGATGTGGCCATGACATGGCTGCTGCAGAAGTGCGGGTGTTTGAGGGTGTCCCCACATTGATCATCCAGTTCCTTCCTTCCTTCCTTCCTTTCTGTCTTTCTTTCTTCTTTCTTTCTTTCTTTCTTTCTTTCTTTGTTTCTTTCCTCTTTCTTTCTTCCTTCTTTCCTTCATTCCTTTCTTTCTTCCTTTCTTCCTTCCTTCCTGTCCTCTTCCACAACTGCTCACACTGCTGTGGCCAATGTAGCTTCTGTTGACAACCATGGGTTGCTATATGAAAGAAGAGAAAGAACGTCTCTCTTTGTAATTTGTGGTTAACAGCAAATTTTGGGGAAAAAAACAAATTCCAAGTTTTGTCAGACTTCATTTTTGAAAATGACTATTTTGAAATTCTGTGGCTGTGTGACAGGCCCGTGTTTCATTGTGGTGTGATGGTAGCCCAAAGTGAAAGCAACAAGAAAGCGACAATGGCGTCGTCTTCATTGTCTGGGTTTTTTCATTTTAAAGAGAAAAAATAACGCTGATTTTGCAACAGATCGTCTTTGACAGAGAGCTCAAGGTTTGAAAATCAGTAGGCCCTAGAATGTGCCCATGTGATTTTGAGCAGTGAGCGTGTGGGCAGTTGTGTGTGGGGAAGGACATATTAATCATGATGTGAGCTGTTGTTGAAGAATCAGGTCAGATCAAACGGCGGAGGTAGAGCAGAGAGAATGAATGGAGAAATGAGAGAGGGAGTGGAGTAAGAGAGTATGGGAGAGATAGAGAGAATGAAGGAGAGAGAGAGAGGAAAGTATGAATGAGACTGTGGCGTTTGCTTCTGCAGAGGAGTGTATGGGAGTGAATCAGACTTGGAGTGGGGTGGAGTGGAGTGGAGGGAGGGAGGGAGCGGGTGTTGTCGTTTTTTCCATTTTCCGTGGCACAGGAGATGGCGGTAGTCCTTTCGTAGCCCCATTGGTTGCTTCCTGTGTCCAGATTCTCAGCACAGTTCCAGCTCTTTGGCCTGTTTAGGCTGAATAGATACACAAAAAGAGCAAGCATCACATGCATTGTCGAAAGCACTCGACCACACAACCACAGGCCAGCAGTACACATGGGGAAATGCTAGCTGCTGAAAAGCATGTTAGTTGGTGTCCCCCCCCCCCCCCCCCACCCCCAATTTGTAAATTGTCAAATGGAGACCCTTGCAACCGCCATCTGGCTGTGCCCTGAGTGCCCCCCTGTCCGTGCAGTGCCCCACTGTCCGTGCAGTGCCCCCCTGTCCGTGCAGTGCCCCCCTGTCCGTGCAGTGCCCCCCTGTCCGTGCAGTGCCCCCACTGTCCGTGCAGTGCCCCCCCTGTCCGTGCAGTCGTCTCCTGTGCCATGTCGCTGCTGAACTTGCCTACCCTCTGAAGGATGCGCTCCGCTCTGTTAGCGCTCTGGGACACTGATGCCTCCTGATTCCACGGCAACATGGTACTCAAAGCAAAATTCATGTCCAGTACTAATGTTCTGAATGGCAGATAAATCCGTGTCCTGCAAGTGTGGGCATAGAGGAAAGCCAAAGAGTAAAGGGATATCAAGACAGGATTTTCGGTGCAGAAAAGACCACCGCTTTTCTTGTAATGTCACTGAGACAGTCATACATACAGTTTAACGATATACATCAAGCTTTTCTCTTCGTGTTTTCTTCACAGCCTCAAACCAAACACTGTCATGAAGAAGTACTATCATTGATGCAAAAATAAATCTTTCATTTTGCAGAGGAAAAGTGAAATGTAAATGAAGACCATTACTGGAGGAAGTTTGCTTTCTTAAACTGAATCTCCCTGTCAGTTCTGTGTGCTAAACCTTTGTCCTGCAAACATCAGTCTTCACTAGCAGTTTGGAGAGACCAATTGTAACGGACAAAAAAAGGTGACCAAAACTGAAACGAAGCAGAAATGGACTAGCATGATAAGATAGCGTGAGATGGAAGACAAGAGGGCCTGAGCTGCCCTTGTCTCATTGGACACACAGCATGGAGGGGTCACATCTGCCCTTTGCTCATTGGCTCTGTCGCCGTGTCCCTGTGCCGAGGGTCAGTGCGGAGCTCAGCCAGTCCACTGCTCAACTCCCTTCTGCCCCACAGCTGACCTTGGTGCTGACGATGGTGTTGTTGTTGTTGTGGTGTGCAGCGGCCTTCATCAACGTGGGGGTCTTGGTGTGCATGAGGCTGTGGCAGCCGCACCCCGACTCCGTGCTGCCGCTGTTCGCCATCACCTCGCTGCTGGGGCTGACTGACGGTATCTGGAACGTCAACGCCAACGGTGAGTGTCTGGGCTGGCCTCCACCCCCTCCCCCCTCCCCCCCCCCTCTGTCAGAGCTGACCTATCTCTTCTGTCAGAGCTGACCTATCTCTTCTGTCGGAGCTGACCTATCTCTTCTGTCAGAGCTGACCTCTCCTTTGTCAGAGCTGACCTATCTCTTCTGTCAGAGCTGACTTTACTGTCGGAGCTGACCTATCTCTTCTGTCAGAGCTGACCTATCTCTTACTGTCGGAGCTGACCTATCTCTTCTGTCAGAGCTGACCTATCTCTTTCTGTCGGAGCTGACCTATCTCTTCTGTCAGAGCTGACCTATCTCTTTCTGTCGGAGCTGACCTATCTCTTCTGTCAGAGCTGACTTTACTGTCGGAGCTGACCTATCTCTTCTGTCAGGGCTGACCTATCTCTTTCTGTCGGAGCTGACCTATCTCTTCTGTCAGAGCTGACTTTACTGTCGGAGCTGACCTATCTCTTCTGTCAGGGCTGACCTATCTCTTTCTGTCAGAGCTGACCTATCTCTTCTGTCAGAGCTGACCTATCTCTTCTGTCAGAGCTGACCTATCTCTTCTGTCAGAGCTGACCTATCTCTTCTGTCAGAGCTGACCTATCTCTTCTGTCAGAGCTGACCTATCTCTTCTGTCAGAGCTGACCTATCTCTTCTGTCAGAGCTGACCTATCTCTTCTGTCAGAGCTGACCTATATCTTCTGTCAGAGCTGACCTATCTCTTCTGTCAGAGCTGACCTATCTCTCCATTCTGTCAGAGCTGACCTCAACCTGAGAGCTGACTCAGTCTTCTGGCAAGCTGACCAGCTATCTGACGGTGGTCCAATCAGGGACCTTGACGAGAGGACTGGGATTGCGACCCAAACCTGAGGAAGGAGACTCAGTCAATCTGGGAAGGACTGGGACCAGGAGATTGACAGGAGGGACCAGGAGATTGACAGGAGGGACCAGGAGATTGACAGGAGGGACTAGGAGATTGACAGGAGGGACCAGGAGATTGACAGGAGGGACTAGGAGATTGACAGGAGGGACCAGGAGATTGACAGGAGGGACCAGGAGATGGACAGGAGCTGCCTGGGGTGTGGTGCAGCAGGGCAGAAAGGTCACAGAAGATGAGGCAGCCCTCCCCCCTCCCCCCTCCCCCCTGCCCAACCACCAAACCAATAACTCGACACCTGCCTGCTTGCTGCCAGTGTTATTTCTGTTCCGAAGGGTGAAGTCCAAACTGCTGCCACAAATAATTAATAACCTCTGTTCCAGTAGCCTGCAATCTGCAAGCTTTATGGTCAATGGGAAGCAACTGCGTTACAATGGATGTAAGTGCTGAAGTAGTTTCCCTTGCTTTGGACTGCTTATTGTGTCAACGTAAAAATAAATTTCCAGTTCTTACAATCCTTATGCTTTGGTACATCCTGATGAAAAGCCTGTTGCAATGCTATTGGGCACAGCTAAAGGTGCCTATGTGGTCATGGGGGAGCGAGATGTCAGAAACCTCAGTTTCTCTTGAGGCAATCATATTGTCATTTGAGCGCGGCGCCAATCTCCTCTCGCTGCTTTTCCTTCCCTGAACCTAAACAGGTCAGGTACCCATTTACAGCTGGGTGTGACTGTACTAAAGCCAAGGCACTCAGACGGTCACCCATCCACTTGGTAACCATGTTCAATGTTGCTACATCTTAGTTTGGAGAAAGTGAGTGCTCTGACCACTGAGCTATTCCATCCCCAACTGCTGCATTTGTCCATTTTTAGGACCTTTTGTATGTGTCTATTTTTAGAACCTTTTGTATGTGTCTATTTTTAGGACCTTTTGTATGTGTCTATTTTTAGGACCTTTTGTATGTCCATATTTAGGACCTTTTGTATGTGTCTATTTTTAGGACCTTTTGTATGTCTCCATTAGGACCTTTTGTATGTGTCTATATTTAGGACCTTTTGTATGTCTCCATTTTTAGGACCTGTTGTCCGTGTCCATGTTTAGGACCTGTTGTTCTATTATGTGTCCGCGCTTTGCGCCTGCAGAGGGCAGAAAGTGCATGTAGCCTGCTGCGCCATGTTTCAGGTCTGTGTGGGTCCATGTTCCCGGAGCATTACGAAGAAGCCTTCACAGGCCTGCGCATCGCCCAGGGTCTGGGGGGAGCCCTCAGCATGGCGTACGCTCCCGTCCTCTGCATGGCGGTCAAAATCTACATCATGATTGGCGGCGCCCTGTCTGTCTGCCTGGGCTACCTGGGCGCTGAGATTCTCTTCAGACGCGACGCCAGACAGAACAGGGATTTGTTGTTTGAGAAAGAAGTGGTGTGAGAGCGTAGAGAACGATGCCGTGGACATCCACACTCTGCCAGGGAGAGAGCATTTCTGGAAAATGTAGCGCTGTGGAAGTTGTCTTGTATAATCCGTATGTCATAATGACAATGTCTGTTTACTGTTGTGTGTGTGTAAATAAAAAACAACCACATACGGGTGATTCTGCCTTCCAAAAGTGCATGTGCTAGAAATGAAGTGGCTTCCATTGGTCACGTGTCCCCACTCAGCAGTGATCATCTGTGGTACTGGGTGGTCACGTGAAGACCTTACTGGACAGCTGTGGTGGTCACTGAAGACCTCACTGGACAGCTGTGGTGAGAGATTTTGCAGGTGAGAGATGCTTGGAGACAGGCCTTGTGAAGAAGGTGGACCTTCAAGGTTGCTCTGTTGTCACCTGTGCAGGGTTGCAGACACTGCAACTGTCCAGCCCCGCCAGTGGGTAGAACTCGACCTGGCTGCTGCATCCTGTGTTCAGGTGCCCTCTGTACCTTGGACCCAGTCCACAATGAGCACAGCGAGAGAGAGAGAGAGAGAGATGGGGGGGGGGGGGGGGGTGTCATGGACTGTTCCTCAATAGTCCAACTGGACTGGTTCTGTGTGTACAGTCAGGAATCTGAAGACAGTGGTTGCATGTCAGGAATCTGAAGACTGGTTGCATGTCAGGAATCTGAAGACAGTGGTTGCATGTCATGGAATGGGGTCTGGATCCTCTTCCTCTCTGTCGTGGGAGCGAGATAGGTGGTTTACGGAGATAGGTTAGGTGGTTTATGGAGATGGGGGGAGGGGGGGGGCTGTTTACAGCGATAGGTGGTTTATGGAGATGGGGGCTGGTTTACAGAGATAGGTGGTTTATGGAGATGGGGCTGGTTTACAGAGATAGGTGGTTTATGGAGATGGGGGCTGGTTTACAGAGATAGGTGGTTTATGGAGATGGGGCTGGTTTACAGAGATAGGTGGTTTATGGAGATGGGGCTGGTTTACAGAGATAGGTAAGGTGGTTTATGGAGATGGGGCTGGTTTACAGAGATAGGTAAGGTGGTTTATGGAGATGGGGGCTGGTTTACAGAGATAGGTAAGGTGGTTTATGGAGAAGAGAACTGGTTTACAGAGAGGTAAGGTGGTTTATGGAGATGAGAGCTGGTTTACAGAGATAGGTGGTTTATGGAGATGGGGGCTGGTTTACAGAGATAGGTAAGGTGGTTTATGGAGATGGGGGCTGGTTTACAGAGATAGGTAAGGTGGTTTATGGAGATGAGAGCTGGTTTACAGAGATAGGTAAGGTGGTTTATGGAGATGGGGGCTGGTTTACAGAGATAGGTAAGGTGGTTTATGGAGATGGGGGCTGGTTTACAGAGATAGGTAAGGTGGTTTATGGAGATGGGGGCTGGTTTACAGAGATAGGTAAGGTGGTTTGTGGAGATGAGAGCTGGTTTACAGAGAGAGGTAAGGTGGTTTATGGAGATGAGAGCTGGTTTATGGAGATAGACGGTTTACAGAGATAGGCGGCTTATGGAGATGGGAGCTGGTTTACAGAGATAGGCGGTTTATGGAGATGAGAGCTGGTTTATGGAAAGTAGGTTTATAGGGAAGGAGGCAGATGAAGATAGATGATTTATGGAGACAGATGGTTTATGGGGATAGAGATGGGGAAATGGTTTATGGGGGTGGAGATGGGGGGGGGGGGGATAGTGTCTCGGCTACCGATGTCTTTCAAAGAAAGAGGGTGTAAACTGCTGCACAGTGAAGATACCTCACCTCAAGCCACAGTGCCAACGCCTCCTTGCCCTGATGTGACAGTCCTCTGCCCTGTCCTGTCCTGCCCTGTCCTGTCCTGCCCTGCCCTGCCCTGCCCTGCCCTGCCCTGTCCTATCCTGTCCTGCCCTGTCCTGTCCTGCCCTGTCCTGTCCTGTCCTGTCTCTGCAATCTTGTTCTTCACTTATGCCTTCTCTCTCTGATCCTGCTCTGTAGCTGGTCAGTTTTAGGTGTGCACTTTCTCTCTGTAGCTGGTCAGTTTTAGGTGTGCACTTTCTCTCTGTAGCTGGTCAGTTTTAGGTGTGCACTTTCTCTCTGTAGCTGGTCAGTTTTAGGTGTGCACTTTCTCTCTGTAGCTGGTCGGGTTTATTGGCCAAGCCTGGCCTTCCTCTTCAGCGCTCTGTCTAGCCCTGCTCTTTGGTCTACATAACTGGCCGGTCTTTCTGTAGAGATGGTCTGTTTTGTCTACCTGGTCTTTTTGATCTCCTTAGGAGGTCTTTTATCTGTCTGGTCTGTCGAGCTGGTCTGTTCACCTGCCAAGTCTTACTTTGTAGGTGGCGTGGTGTGTCTGCCCCTCTTCCTTTGTACGTGGTCTTTCTTCACCGGTCTTTGTCTATGGGCCGGCTGTTGCCTGTGCGTGGTTGTGGTGTTTTGGTTCTGTTTTGAAGTGGTCAGTTTTATCAGCACAATATGCTCTGTATGTGGGCTGTTTGTGTCAAATCTGTAGGTCTTTTCGACAGCACAATATTCTGTTTAAGTTGTTTGGGGTTTTTTGCCCAGTCTTTAAGAGGTCTGCATTATCAGCACAATCTTCTCCGTGGACTGTCTTCTGTTTTCAGTGACTTCTCATTTCCGTATCCCCAGAACAGGGCAAGGGCACCATTCGGCTGTGTGCCTTGATTCATTCCGGACGGCAGATCTGTTGTGACGTCTGCTCTGTCTTCTTCCACCATTGAGAGTGGCACGCACAGCCTAGTGCTGTCTGCGCGCTGTGTGCAGGAGCTTGTGCAGGCTCTTCTGCGTTCTGCAGGCTGCAGTGTCAGGGAAGGATCGGAGGTGGGATGCCTGTGCTGACTGCTGCACGTCCACCTCGTGGACAGGGCACGTGGCACTGGGGTCACTGCTGTCTGCACACAGCTGCAGCTCCCGT
>CM054135.1:17153277-17155777 GCA_028751875.1 Rapana venosa
TGCATGTGTAGTGTGTAATAGTGTTTATGTATAGTTGCAGTGTGTAATAGTGCTATAGTGGAGTGTGGAGTGTGTAATAGTGCTATAATACAGTGTGCAGTGTGTAATAGTGCTATAGTGCCGTGTGTAGTGTGCAATAGTGCTATAGTGCCGTGTGTAGTGTGTAATAGTGCTATAGTGCCGTGTGTAGTGTGTAATAGTGCTATAGTGCCGTGTGTGGTGTGTAATAGTGCTATAGTGCCGTGTGTGGTGTGTAATAGTGCTATAGTGCCGTGTGTGGTGTGTAATAGTGCTATAGTGCCGTGTGTAGTGTGTAATAGTGCTATAGTGCCGTGTGTAGTGTGTAATAGTGCTATAGTGCCGTGTGTGGTGTGCAATAGTGCTATAGTGCAGGTGTTTTTGTTTCCTTAGGAAAACGTAACTATGAACGTCACCCCAACCTCAGGAGAGCTGCTGATGCCGCAGTGGGTGGGAGAGGGGGAGGGAGGAGGGTGTGTGCCGGGGGAGGAGTATGTCCCCGTCCCCATTCCTCCCGACCTGCTGCGCGGGGTTCGATCCTGGCTCCCCCTCAAGCACATCACCCCTGCCCAGGTGGCGTTAAAGGTAAGTTAGTCAGTCAATGGGGCAGGGGTCTTGGAACATTTACAATGACAGCATATTCCGGACCACACGCACAACACACCACACACACACCACACACCCCACACACACACACACACACACACACACACAAACCCCACAACACACACACACACACACACACACACAACACCACACACACCACACACACACACACACACACACACACACACACACACACACACACACGCACGCACACACACACACATACACACACACACACTCACACTCACACACAAACTCACACCACACACACTCACACACACACACAAACCACACACACACAAACACACACACACACACAAACGATTTACTCTTGTCTTTTAATTGTAGCTGTGAAATGTTCGCTGATGATACATCCTTGTTCTGCAGTGAATCAGATCCCAATAGGCTAACAATTAATTTATAAGATAATATTGACAGATTAATCAGTTGGACTCAGTTGAACCATATGTCTTTGAATGCAGAAAAAACAAAATAGGCAAAAAATGAAATCCAATTTTAAACCTTTGTTTATTGAGAATGAAGAAGTTGAAGAATATGATGCTCATAAAATTCTAGGTGTCACTATTGACAACAACTTGACTTGGACAGATCACATTATGTCGCTGGGAAAACGTATATCCAACAGGCTTCTTCAGTTATCTAAAAAAAAAAAAAAAGCAACCTTGATAACAATTCTCGGAAACTCTTCTTTTGTGGCCATATTTTCCCTATTATTGACTATGCATCCATACTATGGCACAATTGCAGTGTCACATATTTAAAGTTTATTCACCGTTTATATATTAAAAGAGCATTAAAGTTGGTACTATTAAAGTCAAGTACCTGAACTGGTACTGACTACAAGCAAAGCAATATACTCACATTGCGAAATAGGCTTTTCTTCAACAAAGCTGTATGCATGCATAATGTTATATACGGAAACGCTCCTCCAAAGATAACCAATGCCTTCAAAATAAATGAACACAGGCACAATCATTCGCTATCGTTTCCAAGACCCAGGAACAATCTCTACAAGACAAGTTTCTTGTGTTCAGGTAGTCAGTTATGTAATAACCTCCCAAGAGAGTTAACAAATATTACTACAAAAAGCCATTTAAAAAACATTTGAAAAACTCTCTAATAAACAACTGTACAGAAAAGGAATTGTAATTCCTCCCTCCTTACTAATGTGTATTTTTCATCTTTCTTAGTTTGTTTCCTGTACGATTCCCCCCCCCCCTCCCCTTTTTGGTGAATATGCATATTCGCAAGATTCTTGAAATTGTATCTTGTTGTATGGTGTGTGTTGTGTGTGTGTGTGTGTGTGTGTGTTGTGTGTGTGGGGGTGTGTGTGTGTGTGTGTGTGGGCGTGCATTGATGTATGCGTGCATGCATGCGTACGTGCATGCCTGCTTGCACGCCAGCACGGGGTTGTGGGTGTGGGAGTGGGGCGGTGGTGTGTATGTGTGTATGTGTGTATGTGTTTAAAATTGGGGTTAGCAAATAATAGTATAAGTGGGTGAGCCTATAGTTATATATGTATGTGTATATTTATATGTGGATTCTGTTGGATATTGAAACATGATCTGCTGTAATGTTTATGATTAGTAGTTTCATCGGATCATCATCATTGTCTTTATTGATATTTCTGGCAGTAGTAATTGTCATTGTTTATTGATATCATCATCGTCATGGTCACCATCATCATCCTTATCATTATAATTTCCTTTTCTTTAAGGCTTGATATTTTTGTTTGTTTGAGTTGCTGGGTTTTGTTGCTGTTGTTATTGTTATTCAATGTACCATCTGGAAATAAAAGTTTGGCTTTGACTTTGACTTTCGCACACACACACACACACACACAACACACACAAAC
>CM054135.1:17158277-17163277 GCA_028751875.1 Rapana venosa
TTGTTGTCAGAGAAGTTGAGGCACATGACGTCTTGTTGTCAGAGAAGGTGGTAGACAGATGACGTCTTGTTGTCAGAGAAGGTGGTAAACAGATGACATCTTATTGTCAGAGAAGGTGGTAGACAGATGACGTCTTGTTGTAAGAGGAGGTGGTAGACAGATGACGTCTCGTTGTAAGAGAAGGTGGTAGACAGATGACGTCTTGTTGTAAGAGAAGGTGGTAGACAGATGACGTCTTGTTGTAAGAGGAGGTGGTAGACAGATGACGTCTTGTTGTCAGCGAAGGGGATGCATATGACGTCTTGTTGTCAGAAGACATAGTGGACAAATGACGTCTTGTAAGAGAAGGTGGTAGACAGATGACGTCTTGTTGTAAGAGGAGGTGGTAGACAGATGACGTCTTGTTGTAAGAGAAGGTGGTAGACAGATGACGTCTTGTTGTAAGAGGAGGTGGTAGACAGATGACGTCTTGTTGTCAGCGAAGGGGATGCATATGACGTCTTGTTGTCAGAAGAGATAGTGGACAGATGACGTCTTGTCAGAGAAGGTGGTAGACAGATGACGTCTTGTTGTAAGAGGAGGTGGTAGACAGATGACGTCTTGTTGTAAGAGAAGGTGGTAGACAGATGACGTCTTGTTGTAAGAGAAGGTGGTAGACAGATGACGTCTTGTTGTAAGAGGAGGTGGTAGACAGATGACGTCTTGTTGTCAGAGGAGGTGGTAGACAGATGACGTCTTGTTGTAAGAGGAGGTGGTAGACAGATGACGTCTTGTTGTAAGAGGAGGTGGTAGACAGATGACGTCTTGTTGTAAGAGGAGGTGGTAGACAGATGACGTCTTGTTGTAAGAGGAGGTGGTAGACAGATGACGTCTTGTTGTAAGAGGAGGTGGTAGACAGATGACGTCTTGTTGTCAGAGTAGGTGGTAGACAGATGACGTCTTGTTGTCAGAGAAGGTGGTAGACAGATGACGCCTTGTTGTCAGAGTAGGTGGTAGACAGATGACGTCTTGTTGTCAGAGAAGGTGGTAGACAGATGACGCCTTGTTGTCAGAGTAGGTGGTAGACAGATGACATCTTATTGTCAGAGAAGGTGGTAGACAGATGACGCCTTGTTGTCAGAGTAGGTGGTAGACAGATGACGTCTTGTTGTCAGAGAAGGTGGTAGACAGATGACGCCTTGTTGTCAGAGTAGGTGGTAGACAGATGACGTCTTGTTGTCAGAGAAGGTGGTGTGCCTGAACAGACATGTTGAGTGGAGCGTTGCGGTGCGGTAGCATCATGAACCGATAACTCTCTTTGTTTCACTTGACATCAGTGCCAGCTCCACTCCACATAAAGTCTTTTGGGTCTAGTCACTATACCCAGATCCAGTGTTGGAATCTACGCAGAACTTTTTGCACAGACAGTGAAGCTTGTTCCGCCTTTTCGAAGAGTAGGCTTTACGTGCGGGTGGGAATGAATCAGAAAATTTACAAAAGTACATACACATGGGGGCTGGATGTAAAACCAAAGCACGTAAGTGCTTATTCCATTATCTTTAAATTAAAAGACTAGATCAATAAAAATAGAAATACAAAAGAGAAAGGGGGAGGAGAAAAGGGAAGCTGACGTCTTGTCCAAATAAAAAGTGTGTGTTTTTGGGGGGTGGTTTTGGGTGTGTGTGCGCCGTGTGTGTTATGCACCACACATACACACACCCACACACACAAATACAACATACACACACACACCACACAACACACAAACACACACACACACACAACACAACACACACAACACACACATACACACAAAACACACACACACACACCCACACACACACACACACACACACACACACACACACACACACACAACACAAAACACACAACGAGTAGGTCCCGGCTCATGCCTCCCACACACTGCTAGCACCACAGGCAGGAAGCACTTCAAACAGCACCTCGGCCAAAAACGTAATGCACGACAAGTTCTCATGAGGCACTGCATCAATGTCCATTGGATCTCCCTTCACAAAAGCACACCATTCACGATATGGCACCCACACATGCGCACAAATGCGGGGTCACACACACACACACACAACACAAATGATCAACACACACACACACACACCACACACACACACAAACACAACACACGTACATGCGCATGGCGACGGTGTTCTCTGTATATTTACCTCAAGGTCCAAAAAATGACAACACTGACTGTTAAAAACACGAATTCACAAAACATAAATGGATTATTTTTTGGCGAATTTCAATTCTCATGCTCCTTATTTGGATTCTGGGTGCTCACTATCACCAGCAACCGTTTTGGTAGAAAATAATTGTGGATTCAAAGCTTTACTATATTGAAAGATGGTAAGTAAACCAGAATTCCTGATGTTTCGTAGTCCACAAACCAAGTGCTATTGATTAACATTAATATCTCCAGTTTACTATCAATTGCTATTGGAATTGAAGAGATTGTTTTGGAATGATCATTGCCACTATTACGTTGTCATTTGAGACATTGCATTATCAACCTAACACATATTGCGATAAAATTCCTACATTCGATACAAATTGGCTGACTGGAGTTCCTTTTCAATCATTCCTTCTGGAGCTACTGAAATTGAAACGATAGAAGAGGGATGATGTAGACAGTTTTATTCCAATTTTGTGCAAAGCCATACCTGCCATTAGCTGATTTCTATTACCCACAAAACACAAAAGCAAACAAGAATGGAAACTACGGCAATAGATGTGGACTAAAACATGTTGAGATGCAGTAAAACCATAATAAAAGAACGAATCAAAATATGTTAAAAGATCAATCAGAGAAAACTTTATTTGTATGAAGTATGCTAAAACTCAATGTAAAAGAATAATTGGCTCAGGCAAAAAACAAGTATTGGACAGAATTCTGTAGAAATGAAGTATCAGAATCCAAGGATTTACATAAAGTTTGAAAGAAAGTTAGGAAATGAAAAATGGATTTCAGCTTCCAACCATATCCAATCAAATTTGAAAAATAATAGATTTCCAAGCAAATTGAAAAAGCAGAAGCATTTGTTTCAAGTTTTCAGATAATAGTTCATCATTAAGAATACAATCAAATATCGAATTAGAAAAAGCAAATAAATCAAACAAAATTGTCAGCTATAATGCTGATTAATTAAATGCCCCCATTCAATATGATGAATTTAGTGAAAGCTTTAGATGCATTTTACACATAACAAACGGCTGTTGGAGCTGATGGGATAATCTTATCAAATGCGGCACATATGCCTTTAAAATGGAAAGGCTACTCGTTTCATTTTCCAGAACTGTTGATAAATGGACTCCTATTCCTAAAATCTGAGGGCAGTCCGATTGTAACCCAATCACAAAGAAAGTTAAACTGCGGTCATCGATAAGATAGCTACAAGGCCGAATTGCTTCTACTCTCATGTGTAAGTTATAGACAAAATTTATACAAGCGTATATTTCATTTTTTTGTGAAAGAAGAATGTGATCCCAACAAATCCCGGCATGGTTTTCGAAAGGGAAGATTACTTCTGACACCTTAGTTAAACTATCACAACAAATTACAAAGCATTTTCCAAACGAAAAAGTTGTTAGCCACATTTTTTGATGTAAAGAAAGCCTATGATAGAGTTGTCATGATCAATTGGCTACATAAATTAAAATACATTTTATTAATGGCATATTATATACAATATATGCAATTCTTGTCGATAGATCAATTTTTGCTCTAAATTAGGTTCAGTGTATCATCTTTGAAAACTATCGACTGGGTATACCACAGGGAAATCTACTTTGCAAGTATCTTGTTTGGCTATTCTTGTTCATGATCTCTCCCTACTCTTTGTCACCTAATACCAAGTTGTTCAGTCTATCTATCTATCTTCCCGTAGTCTACGACCGTGGGGGCACCCTCAAAGACCAACAACCAGTTCCCTCCATTCCTCTCTCTGTTCGGCCTTGCTCAGGGTTTTGTTGAGTATCTAGGCCTGTCCAATTCGCTGATGTTATCCTCCCACCTCTTCCTTGGTCTGCCTCTTCTTCTGCCTCCTTGGACAGTGCCTTGTAAAACTGTCTTTGCAAGTCCTTTGGATCTTGTGACATGCCCATACCATTTAAGTTTACCTTTTTCACGATCGTTAGAAGTTCTCATAGGGTCCAATGTTTGCTGATCTGTTATGCACGCTTTTCGGTGCTTATGATGGTCTTTGAAGGAGATGCCTAAGGATCTCCGAAAGCATCTCATCTCCACAGCCGTACTCTTCTCTCCAATCTGCAGTTAGGGTCCATGATTCACAGCCAGACAGAAATAGGATATGACAAGGAGCGCATTAAGTCTGATCTTGTGAGAAAGTGAGATATTTTTTATCTCTCCAGAGGCGTTATTTTTGACAAGCTGTATTGTCGGTGCAGTCCGGCATACACGTCTGCTTGGATCCCTGGTCAGATACAATGGCTCCCAGGTACTTGAAGCTTTTGAACTGTTTCCAGCTCCTGTCATTAACCCGAATATCAGTGCTAAAGCCGTTGGTGTTATTAGACATCAATTTGGCTTCTCTGCACTGATTTCCATGCCGTATGTTTTGGAGGCCTTATTCAAGTGTCTGTTAGCGGCAACTCTTTTCTGATCCTAGCGATCCCAACAATGTCATTCCCGAAGCGGAGGTTTGTGATCGTTCTGCCACCAATGCTGACGATCCTTCCATGAGTTTCCAGTGTACAGCCATGAGTCTCACTCTCAAGGAAATGTTAGAAAAGGTGGGTGAGAGGAGACAGCCCTGCCTTACTCCACTGTTGTTCAAACCAGTCTCCAATGATGTTGTTTGTAGTACACGCACGGGTGGCCTCGCTGTACACTTTTGGAATGACTCTGATCAGGTTGCATGATGCCTGTACAAATTCATGGTTGCCCACAAAGCTGCATGAAGTTTCTCGTTCACAAAGACACGTGACAACCCTGTCATGAGCTGTCACCATGTCCCAGCAAACTTATT
>CM054135.1:17168277-17173277 GCA_028751875.1 Rapana venosa
AAACACAAAACCACAAATACCCCTTCCAACCACACACAACCACACTACCACCCAACAAACCACAAAAAAACCCACACACAAAAACAAAAAACCCCATAACACACAAAAACAAATACGCCAAAAACACACACTAAAAACACACCCACCACACGCAAACACAAAAACACAACCCAAAACACCCCACAAGAACCAAAACACAACTAGAAATAAACAAAAAAACCAAAAACCACCAAAAAAACAACACCAAACGCACAAAAAAACCCAAAAAAAAAAAAAACACACCAAAACCAACACAACGCCAACCAAAAAACCAAAAACACACAAAAAACAAAAAACACCCCACCACAACCAAAACGAATAAAAAAAAACTACACACAAAACCCACCCACACACACAAAACAAACAATTAAACCACCACCCCAAACACAACCACCCCCAACAAGAACCCCATGACACACACACCCCCCAAAAAACCACACACAACCAACCCACACCCTCCCCCCCACCCCCCCCCACCCCCACGCCAACACCACACTCACAAACACACACCACCCCATCAATCTCCAAAAACCAACAACACCCCCCCACCACCTTCTACACTCACACCTCCCCCAAACAAACCCACCCCCACCACCCCCACCCCCACCCAAACATACCCCCACCACCACAAACAACCAAACACAAAACACATCCACACCCCCCATCAAACACAACACAACACTCCCCCGCCTACCCCCAACAATAACACCACCAAACACCACAAAAACACACAACAAATAAACAACAAAAAAAATTAACCAAAAAACAACAACAAAAAAACCACACAAAACACAAAACACATCACACACACCACACCCCCCAACCAAACCACCCACCACAACACCAACAACCACATCAACACACCACCCCACCTAACACCACAACCAACCACACAAAAATACAAACACAAAACAAACTCAAAACCTCCAACACCCACAACTCACACCAACAACACAAAACCACAACACAACCAAAAACACAAACCCAGCCCAACACAACAACAAAAAAAAAAAACAACATCAAACAACCCCCCCCCACCAACACTAACACCCACCACCCACACACCCCACTCCCCCAGACCCCACCACCCCACAAAACACTCACGCACAACATCAACCAAAGGAAACGGGCGGCAACTTAACACAAAAATACCACAAAAAACCCAAAACAAACACACAAACACCACACACAAAAAACCAAACCCAACCATAAACAACAAAAAAACACCACAACCCAAACGCCATCAACCAACAAAACTCAACACAAAGTACACAAAAACCACCACACCCAAAACAACCAAAACCAAAACCGACCACACCCACCAAACACCATCCAAACTCACACCCCCACCCAAACCACAAAACAAGCCACAAACAAAAAACACACACCAAAAAAACAAACAACCCCCCACCCAGCCAAACCAAAACTTACACAACCCACACTCACAACCCAACAACAACCAACACAACACAAAACAACAAAAGAAACAAAGCCCACCCAACAAAATACCAAACAAACACCCCACCACACACCCCCACCCACACCACCAACACAACACACAAACCCCCCCCCCCCCAACCCCCCCCACACAACCACCCCCCCCCAAACCCACCACACACCTCAGCCACAAACACACCAACACAACCCACCCCCACCCACACACCCACCCCCCCCCCCAAACCCACCCCCCCAAACCCCCACCTTAACCCCCCACCACCAACACACACAACCAACCCCCCACCCCAACACCTCCACACCCCAACCCCCACCCCAACAAAACCAATACCCAACCACCACCCACAACCAGCCAAACCCAAACACCACCCCCACCCTCACACACACCTACAAAACAAAAAACAATCAAACAAAAACACACAAAAAACCACAACAACCCCAACCCCAACACAACACAAACAACCAAAAACCCACAACCACACAACCAACCCCAAAACACACCACCAAACACCACCACAAGCACCACACCCCACAAACCACACAAAACACACAACACCCCCCCCCCCCCACCTACCCCAAACCACCACCCCAACACCCCACCAAACCCAAAACTCCACCCACAACGCAAAAAAACAACCACCAAACCGACCACCAAAACAAACAACAAACAACACCACCCCAAACACCCCCCGCCCACAACCCACCCACCCCCCACACCCCACACACCTACCCCCACACCCGGTCCCCGCTTTACCGAAAGAATAGGCCATTGTGGCCGGTGGAATGATGCCACAAAATTGCAACAACTACCTAACACGGGAACAGATTGGAAAACACATGAGTGTTATTCATTTTCCTCGAAATAAAAGAATTTGGTCATTTGTGTCATTGTCAGCACAGCACATCAAAGCACAAAACCCCACTATAAAAATGAAAAAATAATAAAAAAAACGGAATAAATAAATTATTGATTAATAAAAAATAGGCAATATAATAAAAAATCATAACAATAATTAATAAAAAAACATCAAAAAAGGCATAAAATATATATAAGTCTAAGATAAAATATATAACGCTCCCACTATAATCTCCCCACACACACAAAACCACTAATCTTCCACAGGCCACCGTAAACATCACCATCACATCCTACACCACAAAGTTAAAAAAAAAGAATCCCCCCTCCACTACACTTTCCATAAATACTACCACACAAGCGCGCGCGCACACACACACACACATACATACACCATATACACACACACACCACACCCAAAAACAACACACAAACACCACTTACACACACCCACACATAACATACACATACACAACATACACACAAACACACACACACACTTACAGACACACATACACACATACACACACACACCCACTTAACATCCACAACACACAATACACCACACACACACATACGCGCACACACACACATACATAACACCTCCATACACACACACACTACAACAACATACACACACACTTACACACACACATACATACACAACACACACACACCCACACTCACACACACGTACATACACACATACACACATACAACACACATACACACACATACACACATACACACACATACACACACACCCATACACACACACACATACACAACCATGCACACACACACTTACATACACACATACACACACACTCAAACACACAACACAACCCTTACATACACCATACACCCACATTCACACACACACACACACACACACCCACCACACTTACATACACTTACACACACACATACACACATACCAACACACCCTCACAAACTTACATACACGCACATACACACATACACACACATACACACACTTACAAACACATACACAACACATACATAAACCCGACAACACAAACGCACACACACACACATTTACATACACATACACACCACACTTACATACACATACACATACCACACAAACAAATCAAACACACACACAACAAACCAACACAAACAAACAGCCATTAAAACGCACACACACATACACACACAGTTACATACACACAAACACACACATACACACATGCTCACACACATACACACATGCACAAACACATTCACACACTACACACATCCATAACACACATACACACACACAAATACACAACACACAACACTCACAACAACACATACACACAACTACATCACACACAACAACTTACACTCAAACACACACACACATACATACATACAAGACACACTCATACACACATACACACACTTACACACATGCACACACACATACACACACATACTCACTCATATACACACATACACACACATACACACACATATACACAATACACACACAGACTCACATACCACACACATACACACACATAACACACACATACACACAATACACACACACACACACATACATACATACACACACACCATACAACACACTTATATAACTAATAATACATAATAATCATAATATAAAAATAATAATAAAAAAATAATGATAATTATAATAAAATAATAACAAAACTGGAACGTATATAGCGCTTATCTTGCACCATACACCACACACATAACACACACATACACACACATACACACACATACACCATCCACACAACACACAAACATACACACACACATACACACACATACACACATACACACACATACACCCACACATACACACACATACACACACACCATACACAAACATAACCACAGACACACACATACACACAGACACATACACCACACACCTACACACACATACACACAACACAACACACCCACATACACACATACACACATACACACACATACAACACACCCACATACACACCCATTAGCACATAACACAACAGAAAACGACCACACCGACAAACGCATACACACACATACACCACACACATACACACACACACACAGATACACACACATACACACACACACATACACCCACATACACACACACCTACACTTATAAATACACACACACACAACACACACATACACACACACAGACACACAATAACATACACACACCACATACAACACACATACACACACCACCAAACATACACACACACATACGCACACACATACACACATCCACACACACACCCTACACACACACACATACACACACATACCCACACACATACACACAACAACCACATACATACACACCCATACAGACACATACACACACACATACACACAACACACATACACATACACACACACATACACACAGTTTAAACACCAAAGACACACACACACACACATACACACACACATAATACACGCATACAACACACACATTACACAAACACAAACCACACACATACACACACACATACACACACACATAACACACATACATACACACACTCACACATACACACACACACATACACACACATACACACACACACATACACACACATACACACACACACACAACACAACACATACACACACACATACTCAACAC
>CM054135.1:17175777-17185777 GCA_028751875.1 Rapana venosa
ACACCACAACGAACAACAACACACACACACACACATAACACACCCACATACACACACACACACACACAGACACACACAATCACAGACACACTCATACCCACACACCCACATACACACACACTTACACTACACACATACAACACTCACATACACACACACTCACCTTACACACGCACACATACACACACCACACACACACATACACACGACACATATACACACACGACACACACATACACACACACACTCACACACATACACACACACATAAACATACAACCACCACTCACACACACAAACACAAAACACACACACATACACACACAACACACACAAACAAACATACACACAACACACATACACACATACACACACACACACACTTACACACACACAACACAAACACACACACCAAACATACACACACACATACACACCACACACACACACATACACACATACACACATACACACACATATACACACAATAACACACACAGACACACACCACAAACACATACACACCACAAACACACACCACACACACACACACCACACATACCACACCACACATACACACACCCACACACACAAATACAACATACACACACACACCACACAACACACAAACACACACACACACACAACACAACACACACAACACACACATACACACAAAACACACACACACACACCCACACACACACACACACACACACACACACACACACACACACACAACACAAAACACACAACGAGTAGGTCCCGGCTCATGCCTCCCACACACTGCTAGCACCACAGGCAGGAAGCACTTCAAACAGCACCTCGGCCAAAAACGTAATGCACGACAAGTTCTCATGAGGCACTGCATCAATGTCCATTGGATCTCCCTTCACAAAAGCACACCATTCACGATATGGCACCCACACATGCGCACAAATGCGGGGTCACACACACACACACACAACACAAATGATCAACACACACACACACACACCACACACACACACAAACACAACACACGTACATGCGCATGGCGACGGTGTTCTCTGTATATTTACCTCAAGGTCCAAAAAATGACAACACTGACTGTTAAAAACACGAATTCACAAAACATAAATGGATTATTTTTTGGCGAATTTCAATTCTCATGCTCCTTATTTGGATTCTGGGTGCTCACTATCACCAGCAACCGTTTTGGTAGAAAATAATTGTGGATTCAAAGCTTTACTATATTGAAAGATGGTAAGTAAACCAGAATTCCTGATGTTTCGTAGTCCACAAACCAAGTGCTATTGATTAACATTAATATCTCCAGTTTACTATCAATTGCTATTGGAATTGAAGAGATTGTTTTGGAATGATCATTGCCACTATTACGTTGTCATTTGAGACATTGCATTATCAACCTAACACATATTGCGATAAAATTCCTACATTCGATACAAATTGGCTGACTGGAGTTCCTTTTCAATCATTCCTTCTGGAGCTACTGAAATTGAAACGATAGAAGAGGGATGATGTAGACAGTTTTATTCCAATTTTGTGCAAAGCCATACCTGCCATTAGCTGATTTCTATTACCCACAAAACACAAAAGCAAACAAGAATGGAAACTACGGCAATAGATGTGGACTAAAACATGTTGAGATGCAGTAAAACCATAATAAAAGAACGAATCAAAATATGTTAAAAGATCAATCAGAGAAAACTTTATTTGTATGAAGTATGCTAAAACTCAATGTAAAAGAATAATTGGCTCAGGCAAAAAACAAGTATTGGACAGAATTCTGTAGAAATGAAGTATCAGAATCCAAGGATTTACATAAAGTTTGAAAGAAAGTTAGGAAATGAAAAATGGATTTCAGCTTCCAACCATATCCAATCAAATTTGAAAAATAATAGATTTCCAAGCAAATTGAAAAAGCAGAAGCATTTGTTTCAAGTTTTCAGATAATAGTTCATCATTAAGAATACAATCAAATATCGAATTAGAAAAAGCAAATAAATCAAACAAAATTGTCAGCTATAATGCTGATTAATTAAATGCCCCCATTCAATATGATGAATTTAGTGAAAGCTTTAGATGCATTTTACACATAACAAACGGCTGTTGGAGCTGATGGGATAATCTTATCAAATGCGGCACATATGCCTTTAAAATGGAAAGGCTACTCGTTTCATTTTCCAGAACTGTTGATAAATGGACTCCTATTCCTAAAATCTGAGGGCAGTCCGATTGTAACCCAATCACAAAGAAAGTTAAACTGCGGTCATCGATAAGATAGCTACAAGGCCGAATTGCTTCTACTCTCATGTGTAAGTTATAGACAAAATTTATACAAGCGTATATTTCATTTTTTTGTGAAAGAAGAATGTGATCCCAACAAATCCCGGCATGGTTTTCGAAAGGGAAGATTACTTCTGACACCTTAGTTAAACTATCACAACAAATTACAAAGCATTTTCCAAACGAAAAAGTTGTTAGCCACATTTTTTGATGTAAAGAAAGCCTATGATAGAGTTGTCATGATCAATTGGCTACATAAATTAAAATACATTTTATTAATGGCATATTATATACAATATATGCAATTCTTGTCGATAGATCAATTTTTGCTCTAAATTAGGTTCAGTGTATCATCTTTGAAAACTATCGACTGGGTATACCACAGGGAAATCTACTTTGCAAGTATCTTGTTTGGCTATTCTTGTTCATGATCTCTCCCTACTCTTTGTCACCTAATACCAAGTTGTTCAGTCTATCTATCTATCTTCCCGTAGTCTACGACCGTGGGGGCACCCTCAAAGACCAACAACCAGTTCCCTCCATTCCTCTCTCTGTTCGGCCTTGCTCAGGGTTTTGTTGAGTATCTAGGCCTGTCCAATTCGCTGATGTTATCCTCCCACCTCTTCCTTGGTCTGCCTCTTCTTCTGCCTCCTTGGACAGTGCCTTGTAAAACTGTCTTTGCAAGTCCTTTGGATCTTGTGACATGCCCATACCATTTAAGTTTACCTTTTTCACGATCGTTAGAAGTTCTCATAGGGTCCAATGTTTGCTGATCTGTTATGCACGCTTTTCGGTGCTTATGATGGTCTTTGAAGGAGATGCCTAAGGATCTCCGAAAGCATCTCATCTCCACAGCCGTACTCTTCTCTCCAATCTGCAGTTAGGGTCCATGATTCACAGCCAGACAGAAATAGGATATGACAAGGAGCGCATTAAGTCTGATCTTGTGAGAAAGTGAGATATTTTTTATCTCTCCAGAGGCGTTATTTTTGACAAGCTGTATTGTCGGTGCAGTCCGGCATACACGTCTGCTTGGATCCCTGGTCAGATACAATGGCTCCCAGGTACTTGAAGCTTTTGAACTGTTTCCAGCTCCTGTCATTAACCCGAATATCAGTGCTAAAGCCGTTGGTGTTATTAGACATCAATTTGGCTTCTCTGCACTGATTTCCATGCCGTATGTTTTGGAGGCCTTATTCAAGTGTCTGTTAGCGGCAACTCTTTTCTGATCCTAGCGATCCCAACAATGTCATTCCCGAAGCGGAGGTTTGTGATCGTTCTGCCACCAATGCTGACGATCCTTCCATGAGTTTCCAGTGTACAGCCATGAGTCTCACTCTCAAGGAAATGTTAGAAAAGGTGGGTGAGAGGAGACAGCCCTGCCTTACTCCACTGTTGTTCAAACCAGTCTCCAATGATGTTGTTTGTAGTACACGCACGGGTGGCCTCGCTGTACACTTTTGGAATGACTCTGATCAGGTTGCATGATGCCTGTACAAATTCATGGTTGCCCACAAAGCTGCATGAAGTTTCTCGTTCACAAAGACACGTGACAACCCTGTCATGAGCTGTCACCATGTCCCAGCAAACTTATTTACCATCCCTAGAGCAACCCCCTTAACATAACTGTATACAGGCATACCCCCTACAGCAGACTGCACAGATGAAGCCAATAGATGAATTTTATGACCAGCTCCAGGAGGTCTGAATCAAACTCCGGAAGAAAGACATCCGTTTTGCACGTTGACTGGAACGCCAAGGTAGGAAGACGATGCATGGAAAGATTGGGAGGCGCCGTTGAGGGCCACATGTCATAACCAGTCAAATGAAAGAGGCCTTGAGACTCCGGAGTTTGCCAGTCCACCACCATCCAGCTATGAATCCACTTGGCCCACACAAAAAATCCAGAAATGACATGGCATAAGCCCAAAATGAGAACAACAAACCACAACCAATATGATTACAATCATGGGGAAAAAGACGTTTCAGTCTCGCGTTAACATCGCACAGACACGAAGTTTTCCAGGAGCAACATAGGGGATGAATCATCCTTGTGATGATGACTTTCCGACTACGTCAAAGAAAATCCACAGGGAACAACATCAGGATCAAATTGTGACCTCAGAGAAGCTGAAGGACCCAGAGTATTAGAAATTTTTCAAACAAGATAGTGAAAGTTTGCAGACTCACTGTGATAGAATCAGACATAAGATACATCTGACGAATAGTTTCAATACAGCAGTGACTGAAACAGCAAGCGAGCTTCTTGCAAACACCGACCAAGTCAAAAAAACCATGATTACACCTCACATCCTACAACATGCACAAGCGTAGAGAGTGAAGAAAAAGAAAAATCGAAACAAAGAAAGAGCAGAACAATATAGGGCCGTCACAAAAGAATCAGGAAAGTCCATGACGGAGGCAAAAGAGAAATGGATCGGTGAACAGTGGCCAAGACATTGAAATAACATCAAGAAAACAATAGCAAGACAGCATATCAGCTGGTGAAAGACATGACTAGCACAAAACAGGGAAAGGTTTAACAAGCCAAGACAAAAATGGGAATGGTCCCTCACTGACGACCAGATTATTCTGAACCGATTGACAGAATACTGCTCCGACCTGTATAACTGAGAACCGCAGAGAGGCCGAAGTCCCTTAAGTACCTGCAAGCAAAGACACAGACAGTCCACCCTATCCACCGAGAAGAAGTGAAAACAGCAGTCAGATCGCTGAAAAAGGGAAAGTCAGCAGGCTGACAACATTCCTCCCAGCTGAGTTGTTCAATGCATGAGGGAAGCCATGATCATCGCCCTACTAAGAATCTGCAACAAGATCTGGAAAGACAGGAAAATGACCACAACCATGGACACAGTCACTAACTTCATCACACACCTCCCCAGAAAGGAAATCTACAACAATGCCAAAATTATCCGCACAATCAGCTCATATGCCACCCAAGCAAGGTCATGTGCAGATAATTGAAAGACTGAAGCCCACAACAAAACCAGCATTGCTGAGGAACAAGCAGGTTTCAGAGCAGGGCGCAGCACAACAGCACAAATATTCAACCCCAAATACTATGTGGAGGCGTACCGTCAACATCAACAAGACCTTTACCACGTATTTATCGATTTTAAGAAGGCTTTTGGACAAGTGTTCAGATAGATGATTTGTTTTTGGGGATAAATAGTCAGTTAGGAAAAACACGAAAAAAAGAGTGATAAATTTATGTTGAAAAAATATTCAGAGAATTAGATAATTCTGTATGTTTATGAAAGAAAAAGATTGAAATCAGCAGAAAAACGTTCTTGTGCTTTTTAACGGGACAACTTAAAATTCCAATACTGAAATTAGAAGGAAGGTGCTTCAATCCCAACAATATGTCAATCTTAGTGTATTTTAACTAAAAGTTGAATTGGAAGATGCACATAAACCCAAATAAAATGAAGCTAGGAAATGACTTAATTTTCTAAGATATTATTCTCAGGCATGGATAAAGCCACACTCTGTACTCTGGCTCTGTCTTGGACGTTCAAATAATAAAGGACAATAAGTTTATTTTTCTGCGCAATATCTATTTAAAAAAATTACAAAGTATAGACAGTTAAAGCAGTAAAGATAGCTCTTGGTGTTCCGGCTCATGCAAATACAGCTAATACTTATAAAGAAGCTCACTTACTATCTCTTTCTGTTTCAGCGAAAAATGGCCCAGTATCAAAATATGTGGTTCGTAGTATCTCTATTCCAAATTCAGTAAAAAGAGGAAATATTTATTAATCAAGACACTGTTTTTCCTAAACGGGCACGAAATATTTCATTTCTGCAGCCAATTAAAAATTATCAGACACATTTATGAAAGAAAATGACATCGATATATCAACAATTCCAATTTTACCGGTTTGTTCCTGTTTCCCCCTTTGGGAACATATTTCAGCTAAATTTGACATCGACTACACGGAAATAAAGAAAAATGAAGATCAAAATCTTCCACCGTGATGAAAAAGTCACTTAGAAAGTAATTATTCTAATCACTTAAAAGTGTTATACTGAGGGATCTGTGTTAGAAACAGGCAAAGGGGTACTGTATATGTGATTCCGACTTTAAAAGTGAAAAAATCTTTTCATTTAGGACAACATTTTTCTATTTTTACTTCTGAATTATTTGCAATTCTTATGGTTTTGAATTTTTGTCTGATACTGCTGTTGATGTTTGCCAAATTCTGTTTTGCGTTGACTCAAAGGCAGTGTTAATGGCATTAAAATCATGGCATGGTAAAAAAGGAATGATATTGTATTTGAGATAAAATTCCTGATACATTCTATTGCAAGCAAGGGATCAGCATAACTTTTTGCTGGATCCCCCCTCATTGTGGAATTTTTTCGTATGAGCTGGTTGATTCTTTGGGAAGACAAGGTGCCTCTGAATACAGTACTGAAGTGTTTGATTCTAATCTTGCATTGTCGTCTTATGAAATTCATTCTAAGTTAATGAAAAGCATTCATTCAAAGATTATAGAAAAACTTATCAGCAGTTTCCTTGCCCCCGGAAATTAGAAAATTTAATACATAAAAATGAGATTAAATGCATGGGAAAACTAAATATTCAAAAAAATGTAACATGTTGTTGTTCTAAATCCACCTTTCAGTCCACCATTTGTTTTTGATTTTCCAATCTTCTTGACATGTATAAAAAGAGAGGTTTAGATATTCATAAGAAATATGCCACTAGTCAAGAAGTTTTTATATGACTCTCAGCAATTCATAGTGTCAGTTGCTGAAGTCATATATTCTTCACCTGTAAAACCTTTATTGTAATTACATATATATATATATATATAGATATATAATAGAAAATATGTATGTATGTAAAATGCAATATATATTATATATATATATGTATAATTTTTATTTTAATATAAGATATAAATATATATATATATATATATTATATATATTTTATATACTTTGTGTGTGTGGAAAGTGCGTGCGTGTAGGGGAGAGAAAGAGAGGAGAGATGCGGTGTGTAATAATAGGTACTTTGGTTTTTGAATGCGGATGTGTCTAAATCACCATGAGTGAATAGACATTAAACAAAACAAAACAAACAAAACAAAATGCGCGGGTGCTAGTACGCTCACATACAATGACATGGCTATTCAAGTCTATACCAACAAAGGAAATTTATAAATTTTCCCTAGAATGTAACAAAATGCACTAGTGTCGCCTAAAGAGATGTTTCAAACCAATAGGTTTTCATTATTTCTTTGATAAAGTTTATAACTTTGATAAGCAAGGATTTATTTGTGGATCTAAACAATTTATGGAACTTCATAACATTTGGTTTTCAAAAAAATAATATCATGGGATAAATTTGTTTCTTAACTGCACAAAGAAATGACATTTGAAGAGATAAAAGGAACTCATCACCTAGCTCGTTTTTCACCACATTTATCACAGCTCCTCTTTGCTCTGGGAACATTCTTTTTCTGCCTATGGTGGATCGGGGTCTTTGAGGTAACGCGCCTGTCTAGAAAGCGAAAAGTCCGGGTTCGTATCCCGTCTGGGCCCGAAACTTTTCCCCCATCCATTAGACCATGAGTGGTGGTCTGGGCGCTAGTCTTTCGGATGAGACGATAAACGAGGTCCCGTGTGGTTACAGAAAATTATGCAGCGCACGAAAAAGAACCCACGGCAACAAGAAGTTGTCCCTGGCAAAAAATTTTTAGAAAAAGCCACTCTGAAAAGGGGAAAGAAATACAGTTGCAGCCAAAAAAAAAAAAAAAAAAAAAAAAAGGTGGCGCTGCTCTTGTGGCGACGTGCTCTCCCCGGGGAGAAGCAGCCCGAATTTCACGCAAGAAATCTCGTGACTTAAAGTGGTATAAATAAATATTTGGATGGGAAGTAATAATAATAATAATACATGGGAAATTTATACAGCGCTATCTTGCAAAAACAAATCAAAGCACTTTCATTCATTACTAGGGGAGTAAGTCGTTTGGGGAGGGGGGGGGGGCTGTGAGACCACTAAAAGGGGAGGTAAGTGCTGGGATAAAAATGTGAGTGCTGTGACAGGAACAGGCGGTATTTATCACGTCCACCACATCAGCACGCCCAATGGATCAAAAGTTTTTCTGTGGTTTGTGTCTGTGATTTAACGTTCGACAATGAATAAAAGTTAATTGACAAATTGCGAGGAAGAATCGACAGATAATCTTCAAAGCAGAAACACTTTTAAACTAGTCTATAATTAAGAAAGATATACATGAGAAAACCAATTGCTGCAAATACTGATCTTGTAAACTACCAGTAACTTTGGCTTTAAACCATTCAAGTGAAAACATGGAGATCAAACTGATTCTGCAAATGCCACTTAACACGATTTCATTTAATATACGTTCTACTTAGCTAAATAAGTAGATTTGTGGGTTTAACGATATATATACATGTAGCAGCTTATAAACAATTTATTTGAAAACTTAGGCTCACTTCCGATATCAACAAGCTTAAACCAATAGCAAAGCATCCTTACTTAGCTGTTATTTCCACAGGAAAACTGTCCCAGTTTCCCATAAATCATTTTACTTTGGAGTAGATTTTCCCAGTTTATGGATTATTTTGAAGAACTTAGTTGTAATTTGAAGCTAATTCACACATTGATGGAGTCCAGACCTCACATCCGTAAAGCAAAGTGGAACTACTACTCTGTAAATAATTCAATGTGTATATCAAAGGAAGAAAACTTTCTTCTGCATTTTTTTTTTAGCAGAGAGAGCATGTTACGACATGCTTGGTCGTAAAAGTGTTTTTGTGCCAAGTTAAATTTGTTGTTATAAGGTTCAGCCCAAGATATTGAATTGAAAAAAAAACAACACTTTAATTTCTTTACCACCACATGTATAATAAGACATTTTCTTGATTTTACTACCTCTTTAAAAAACCCCAAAACTTTTGTTTTTTCTTCATTTATATTAAGTTTCCACTTATGACAATAGTTACACATTGCATTGATAGCTTTCTGCTGGTCTTCTTTTGATTCGGCACATATTGCCGTATCATTTGCATACACTGACAAAAACACTTTCAGCAAAAGATTCTCCTTTTCTCTTTCCCACCTTAGTTTCCTGGCTTCCTTTGCCATTGTTGATAAACCGTTTATTTTTTTCCATAATGTAGGACTGCATATCATTCAAGTACAAAGCAAAGAGTAACGGTGACAAGTTTTCACCCTGGCGAACCCCAGTTGAGGTTTGAAAAAAGTCAGAACACTCATCCCCTCCGCTAACACATGATTTAGCTTTAGAGTAGATGTCTTTGATAACCATTAATATGTTTCCTTTCACCCCATGATCAAACAGCTTCCGCCACCAAAAAGCTCTATTAACACGGTCGAAACGCCTTTTCAAAATCTACAAAAAGGCAATAAAGTCGTTTTCTCTTTGCAAGAAACACATCAACCATGCAATGAAGTGCAAAACAAGTGATCTGCAGCTGCAGCTGCACTGTGGTTCAATCCAATCTGTATCCAATCCTTTCCAACCCAATACAATGCTGTACGCTTGACACTATGAGCATGGACAGTGAATATTTAACAGAAGACAATGTAAACAGCACTATAGTGCGGAACACAGCATGCTAGCACAGAACAGCAGAATAAAGCACAACACAACACAACACAGCACAATACAGCACAATACAGCACAGCACAACA
>CM054135.1:17190777-17211240 GCA_028751875.1 Rapana venosa
TACCAGAAAAGTATATCAAAAAGAGCTAGATAATTTACATAAATATTTTTGAAAATGGTCTGACATTATCTACAGAAAAAACGCACATAATGCTTTTTAATAATGGTAGTGATCCAGATACACTACCACAGTTTACGATTGGAGGGGAGCCAAATCAGTATAAAAATATGGTAAAATTTTTAGGCATTCAACTTACATCAAAATTAACTTGGAATGCTCATATTGGATACATTTTAACAAAAGCAAGGAAATGCATTAATTTTCTTAAAATGGTTAGCAGACAGTCATGGGGACAAGATATCTTCACTCTTAAATGCTTGTCTAAGTCACTTGTACGTTCCAAACTGTCTTACGGACAAGAGGTCTTTTTCAGTGCTCCTAACTATTTACTTAAAAAACTCCAAAGTATAGATTGCAAGGCGTACAAACTTGCACTTGGGGTACCATTCCATGCATCCACCATAGAAACTTATAAGGAAATTGGGGAACTCCCCCTAGCTGAATACCGACAACTTTCATGCGCCAAATATGTATTACAGAGCACGAATGACGAAAATTTTGTGTGTGTGTGTGAGACTGTGTGTGTGGTGACTGTGTGTGTGACTGTGTGTGTGTGTGGTGACTGTGTGTGTGACTGTGTTTTTGTTTATTTTGTTTAACTCATCGAGGTTGTGCGGAAGCTTAAGCTTCAGCACTCTTTTCCTTTACTGTGACATGCCGAAGCTTAAGAATCGGCAGACTTACATTTTAAAAAACAAACACAAAGTGAGGGTTAACTCACGGGAAAGTACTCTGGCCTGTAGGGCAATCATTTTTCTAAACACAGTTGCTTTCCTTGACCATAAGCGTGTCTAGTTTTTGTCTGTTGGCCAATTTTGTTTGACATGTCAACAAGTGATATCTTTGGGATTTCAGGCACTCCAGTGTTATGATTCTTTAAAAAAAATATTATACAAAAAGTGACATCACATGGATTCAGCCAGCTTCAGGAAACTTTACTTTGGTGAAAAATCATCACATTGCTTCAAGGGGACTAGTTGATGAATAGTTCAAGCCATTTAAGATACCAGCCCTAATTTTCAAAACCTTTTATTTTTCAGCATTCAGTGACATATTTTGAAAATTTGTAAAAAATAAATATAGTCATCTATTAAAAAACTGTAAAACAATCTCAAAAGAAGACATTATAAACTTTTCAATGATGTATAATGTGTATGTCATTATTATGTTGGGTAAGTCTGCTGAATTTTTCCAATATAGCAAAAATCACGCGTCACCACAAAATGGCGGGATCCATTTCACTGCAGCTCCAATGAGTTAATGTCTGTTCACTACATGGGGATTTAGACACACCCGCATTCATACCAAAGTACCTATTATTACACACCGCACCTCTCTCTCTCTTTCTCTCCCCTACATGCACCCACCCACACACATAATTTTATATATATATATATATATATATATATATATATATATATATATATATATATATATATATATATATATATATATTATATATACTAATTACAGTATATGTCTTACAGGTGAGAATATATGACATCAGCAACTGACATTATGAATTGCTGAGAGTCATATAAAACTTCTTGACTAGTGGCATATTTCTTATGAATATCTAAACCTCTCCTTTTATACATGTCAAGAAGAATTGGGCAATAAAAAAAAAAAAAAAAAAAAAAAAAAAAAAAAAAAAAAAAAAAAAAAAAAAAAAAGGGGGGGGGGGGGGGGGGGGGGGGGAATTTCATAAGACGACAATGCAAGACTAGAATCAAACACTTCAGTACTGTATTCAGAGGCACCTTGTCTTGCCAAAGAATCAACCAGCTCATTCGAAAAAATTCCACAATGAGAGGGGATCCAGCAAAGAGTTATGCTGATGCCTCTGCTTGCAATAGAATGTATCAGGAATTTTATCTCAAATATAATATCATTCCTTATTTTACCATGCCATGACTTTAATGCCATTAACACTGCCTTTGAGTCAACGCAAAACAGATTTTGGCAGACATCAACAGCAGCATCAGACAAAAATTTCAAAGCCATAAGAATTGCAAATAATTCAGAAGTAAAAATAGAAAAATGTTGTCCTAAATGAAAAGATTTTGAACTTTTAAAGTCGGAATCACATATGCAGCACCACTTTTGCCTGTTTCTAATACAGATCCGTCAGTATACACTTTTAAGTGATTAGAATAATTACTTTCTAAGTGACTTTTTACATCAACGGTGAGAAGATTTTGATCTTCATTTTTCTTTATTTCCGTGTAGTCGATGTCAAATTTAGCTGAAATATGATCCCAAGGAGGAAACTGAGGACCAACCGGTAAAACTGGAATTGTTGATATATATTGATGTCCTTTTCTTTCATAAATGTGTCTGTATAATTTTTAATTGGCTGCAGAAATGAAATATTGCGTGCTCGTTTAGGAAAATCAGTGTCTTGATTCATAAATATTTCCTCTTTTACTGAATTTGGAATAGAGATACTACGAACCACGTATTTTGATACTGCCAGTTTTCGCTGATCAGAAAGAGATAGTAAGTGAGCTTCTTTATAAGTTTTAGCTGTATTTGCATGAGCCGGAACACCAAGAGCTATCTTTACTGCTTTACTGTCTAGACTTTGTAATTTTTTAAGTAGATAATCTACAGCAGAAAAATAAACTTCTTGTCCGTATATTAATTTTGAACGTACCAAGGACAGAGCCAGATGTATCAGAGTCGTAGTGTCTTGACTCCATGCCTGAGAACTTATTATCTTTAGGAAATTAAGTCTTTTCCTAGCTTCAGTTATCATTTGGTTGATGTGCATCTTCCAATTCAACTTTCTAGTTAAAAATACACCTAAGAATTTGACATCTTGTTTGTATTGAAGCACCTTTCCTTCTAGTTTCAGGATTGGTCATTTTAATGGGTTGTCACCGTTATTATCTAATCTATTTTCTTTCATATAACTAAAGAATTTATCTAATTCTTCCTGATTTTTTTTTCAACATAATCGATCACTCTCTTTTTCGTGTTTTTCCTAACTGACGTATTTATCCAAATAGCAATATTATCTGCATACTGAACAACTTGAGTATTAGATGACAAAGACCTAGGGAGATCATGTGCAAGAATAGAAAACAAGATAGGTGCAAGTACTGATCCCTGTGGTATACCCAAGTCGATAGCTTTCGAAGATGAGTACACTGAACCTAATTTTGTGCAAATTGATCTCTCCGACAAGAAATTTTGCAGATATTTATATAATATGCCATTGATACCAATGTATTTTAATTCATGTAACAATTGATCATGACAAACTCTATCATAGGCTTTCTTCACATAAAAAAAATGAGGCTAAAACACTTTTTCGTTTGGAAAATTGCCTTTTAATTTGATGTGTTAGTTTAACTAAGTGGTCAGAAGTACATCTTCCCTTTCGAAAACCAGCCTGATTTGTTGGGATCACATTATTCTTTTCACAAAAATGAAATATACGCTTATGTATAATTTTTTTACATTACTTTACCCACATGAGAAGTAAGAGCAATTGGCCTGTAGCTATCTATCGATGACCGCAGTTTACCTTTCTTTAGGATTGGGACTACAATCGACTGCCTCCAGATCTGGGATTTTAAGAAGTGTAACTGTGTGTGTGTGTGTGTGTGTGTGTGTGTGTGTGTGTGTGTGTGTGTGTGTGTGTGTGTGTGTGTTGTGTGTGTGTGTGTGTGTGTGTGTGTGTGAAAGAGTAGATTGATAGTATCGTGTTGTTTAGATTGTCATCTGATTTTTGTGAAATGATTTGTGTGAATGACTTAATATTGTGTGCAAATTTTCCCGATTTTGTTTTTGTGATTTCCACACTTCATTTATTAGTTGAATATATGTATGTTTACACGAGATATATTGCAAAGACTAGGATTCGCTTTAAATCTCCATCCTTGTGTATTAAAGTTCATTCATTCATTTATTCATCCATCACTTCATCTATCCTTCCTTCATTCATTGAATCATTTTTGCACCATGACCCTTTTTGAGTTTCAGTGTTTCAATTCAGCCTGCTTCTATATCATACCACGTCACTCTTTGACACTGCTGTTTGAATAATATGAATACCCCCTTGCCCCTTTCTCCCTTTGTGTGTGTGTGTGTGTGTGTGTGTGTGTGTGTGTGGTGTGTGTGGTGTGTGTGTGTGTGTATTTGTGTGTTTTTGTGTGTTTTTGTGACTCTGTGTGTGTGTTTGTGACTGTGCGTGTATGTGTGTGACTGTGTGTGTGACTGTGTGTGTATGTGTGTAACTGTGTAACTGTTGTGTGTGTGTGACTGTGTGTGTGTGACTGTGTGTGTGACTGTGTGTGTATGTGTGTAACATCTGTGTGTGTGACTGTGTGTGTGTGACTCTGTGTGTGTGTAACTGTGTGTGTGAGTGACTGTGTGTGTGTGACTGTGCGTGTATGTGTGTAACTGTGTGTGTGTGACTGTGTGTGTGAGACTGTGTGTATGTGTGTGACTGTGTGTGACTGTGTGTGTATGACTGTGTTTGTGATGTGTGTGTGATTCTGTGTGTGTGACTGTGTGTGTGTGTGTGACTGCGTGTGTGTGTGACTGTGTGTGTGACTGTGTGTGACTGTGTGTGTGATTGTGTGTGTGTGACTGTGTGTGTGTGACTGTGTGTGTGACTGAGTGTGTGTGTGACTGTGTGTGACTGTGTGTGTGTGTGTGACTGTGTTGTGACTGTGTGTGTGTGACTGTGGTGTGCGACGTGTGTGCGACTGTGTGTGTGTGTGTGACTGTGTGTGTGACTGTGTGTGCCTGTGTGTGTGCCTGTGTGTGTGCCTGTGTGTGTGTGACTGTGTGTGTGTGACTGTGTATGTGACTGTGTGTGCCTGTGTGTGTGTGACTGTTTGCGTGTGACTGTGTGTGTGACTCTGTGTGTGTGACTGTGTGTGTGTGTGACTGTGTGTGTGACTGTGTGTGTGACTGTTTGCGTGTGACTGTGTTGTGTGACTGTGTGTGTGTCTGTGTGTGTGTGACTGTGTGTGTGTCTGTGTGTGACTGTGTGTGGGTGTGTGACTCTGTGTGTGAGTGCCTGTGTGTGTTTGTGTGTGTGTGGTGTGACTCTGTGTGTGCCTGTGTGTTTGTGTACTGTGTGAGTGTGATGTGTGTTGTGACTGTGTGTGTGACTGTGTGTGTGTGACTGTGTCTGTTGTGTCTGTGTGGTGTGATTGTGTGCCTGTGTGTTGTGCTGTGATGTGTATGTGACTGTGTGTGTGTGACTGTGGTGTGCTGTGTGTGTGTGACTGTGTGTGTGACTGTGTGTGTGACTGTGTGTGTGTGACTGTGTGTGTGACTGTGTGTGTGACAATGTGTGTGGTGGCTGAATGTGTGTGTGACTGAATGTGTGTGTGTGACTGTGTGTGGTGGACTGTGTTGTGGTGACTTGTGTGTGTGTGACTGTGTGTGTGACTGTGTGTGTGACTGTGTGTGTGACTGTGGTGTTGTTGTGTGACTGATGTGTGTGTGTGTGACTGTTTTGTGTGGTGTGTGACTGTGTGTGTGTGACTGTGTGTGTGTGTGACTGTGTGTGTGACTGTGTGTGTGTGGTGTGTGACTGTGTGTGTGTGTGATGTGTGTGTGTGTGTTTTGTGACTGTGTGTGTGTGTCTGTGTGTGTGGTGTGTGTGTGTGACTGTGTGTGTGTGTGATGTTGTGTGGTGACTGTGTGTGTGTGTCTGTGTGATTTGTGCTGTGTGTGACTGTGTGTGATGTGTGGTGTGTGTGTGACTGTGTGTTGGTGTGACTGTGTGTGTGTGGTGTGTGTGACTGTGTGTGTGACTGTGTGTGTGTGTGGACTGTGTGGGGACTGTGTGGGTGGATCTGTGTGTGTGTGACTGTGTGGGTGGACTGTGTGTTGTGACTGTGTGTGTGTGTGACTTGTTGTGTTTGTGTGTGTGTGTGACTGGTGGTGTGTGACTGTTGTGTGTGTGTGACTGTGTGTGGTGTGTGACTGTGTGTGTGTGTGTGACTGTTGTTGTGTGTGTGACTGTGTGTGTGTGGTGTGTGTGTGTGTGACTGTGGTGTGTGTGTGTGACTGTGTGTGTGTGTGTGACTGTGTGTGTGTGTGACTGTGTGTGGTGTGTGTGTGACTGTGTGTTGTGTGACTGTGTGTGTTGTGTGTGTGTGTGACTGTGTGTGTGTGTGTGACTGTGTGTGTGTGACTGTGTGTGTGTGTGTGTGACTGTGTGTGTGTGTGTGACTGTGTGTGTGTGACTGTGTGTGTGTGTGACTGTGTGACTGTGTGTGTGTGTGGTGTGTGTGACTGTGTGTGTGTGTGTGTGACTGTGTGTGGTGTGACTGTGTGACTGTGTGTGTGTGTACTGTGTGTGTTGTGTGTGACTGTGTGTGTGTGACTGTGTGTGACTGTGTGTGTGTGTGACTGTGTGTGTGTGTGACTGTGTGTGTGTGTGGACTGTGATGTGTAGTGTGACTGTGTGTGTTCGTGCTGGAGTGTGCCCCGGACTGTGTGGCTAGTGTGTGACGTGTTGTCTCTGTTGTGTGTGACTGTTTGTGTGTGTCCTGTGTGTGTGTGTGTGGCTTGTGTGTCGTGTGACTGTGTTGACTGTTGTGTGTGTGACTGTTGTTGTGTGCTTCTGTGTGTGACTGTGTTTGCTGTGTCTGTTTGTGTGCTCGTTGTGTGTGCTTGCTCTTTGTCCTTTGTCTCGTCGCTTGTGGTCTCGTTCGTGTACTGTCCTTGTGATCTGTGCTGAGCTGTCTCTCCAGGTCTCTGCCTTCTGCTCGACTGGCTCCCGATCTGTCTCTGTCTGTCTCTGTTCTGTCTCTGTCTGTCTCTGTCTGTCTGTCTGTGTGTCTCCTCTGTCTGTCTCTTTCGTCTCTGTCTGTCTCTTCTCTTTCTGTCTCTGTCTGTCTCTGTCTGTCTCTTGTCTGTCTCTGTCCTGTCTGTCTCGTCTCTTTCTGTCTCTGTCTGTCTCTGTCTGTCTCTGTCTTCTCTGTCTCTTATCTGTCGCTGTCTGTCTCTGTCTGTCTCTGTCTGTCTCTGTCTCTGTCTGTCTCTGTCTCTTTCTGTCTCTGTCTGTCTCTGTCTGTCTCTGTCTTCTCTGTCTCTTTCTGTCTCTTCTGTCTCTGTCTGTCTCTGTCTCTTTCTTGTCATCTGTCTGTCTCTGTCTGTCTCTGTCTGTCTCTCTGTCTCTGTCTTCTCTGTCTTCTCTTTCTGTCTCTGTCTGTCTCTCTGTCTGTCCTGTCTGTCTCTGTCTTCTCTGTCTGTCTCTTTCTGTCTCTGTCTGTCTTCTGTTCTCTCTGTCTGTCTCTTTCTGTCTCTGTCTTGTCTCTGTCTGTCTCTGTCTGTTTCTGTCTCTTTCTGTCTCTGTCTGTCTCTGTCTGTCTCTGTCTGTCTGTCTTGTCTCTTTCTAGTCTGTCTCCTGTCTCTGTCTGTCTCTGTCTCTCTCTGTCTCTGTCTTTCTGTCTCTGTCTGTCTCTGTTCTCTGTCTTGTCTGTCTCTTCTGTCTCTGTCTGTCTCTGTCTTCTCTTGTCTGTCTCTTTCTGTCTCTGTCGTCTCTGTCTCTCTCTGTCTTTCTGTCTTGTCTGTCTCTGTCTGTCTCTGTCTGTCTCTGTCTCTGTCTGTCTCTGTGTCTTGTCTGTCTCTGTCTGTCTCTGTCTGCTCTCTGTTGTCTCTGTCTCTTTCTTTCTCTGTCTGTCTCTGTCTGTTCTGTCTGTCTCTCTCTGTCTGTCTCTGTCTGTCTCTGTCTGTTCTGTCTCTTGTCGGTCTCTGTCTGTGTCTGTCTGTTTTCTGTCTCTGTCTGTCTCTGTCTGTCTCTGTCTGTCTTCTCTGTCTCTTCTGTCTCTCTCTGTTCTCTCTGTCTGTCTCCTGTCTCTCTCTTTTCTCTTTAGTCTCTGCTGTCTCTGTCTTTTCCTGTCTCTGTCTGTCCTGTTGTTCTGTTCTGTCTGTCTCTCTGTCTCTGTCTGTTCTTTGTCTCTGTCTGTCTCTGTCTGTTCTGTCTCTCTCTGTCTCTTTCTGTCTCTGTCTGTCTCTGTCTGTCTCTGTCTCTGTCTGTCTCTTTCTGTCTCTGTCTCTGTCTTTTCTTCTGTCTCTGTCTGTCTCGGGTCTGTCTCTGTCCTGTCTCTCTTTTGTCTCTTTCTGTTCTCTCTGTCTCTTTTCTGTTCTGTCTGTTTTCTGTCTGTCTTGTCTGTGTTGTTCTGTCTGTCTCTGTCTTCTCTGTCCGGGTCTGTCTCTGTCTGTCTTGTTGTCTTGTTTGTCTCTCTGTCTCTGTCTGTCTCTGTCTGTCTCTTCTGTCTGTCTCTGTCTGTCTCTGTCTTTTCCCCTGTCTTCTCTGTCTCTTTTTTTCTTCTCTGTTTTCTTTCTGTCTTCTCTGTCTCTCTCTTTTCTCTCTGTCTCTCTCTGTCTCTCTTGTCTCTCTGTCTCTCTTGGTCGAGTTTGTCCTTTCCATCAACCTCCCCCGACATCTGTCTATCTTTCATCTGCCTTCTTTCCCTTTCCCTCCTCCATCATCTTCATTCCCCCCATCCCTCCATTATTCTCATCCATCCCCCCATCTATCTTCTCCATCCTCCATTATCTTCATCCTCCATCCTCCACTATCTCATCCTCCCTCTCCACTATCTTCTCCCTCTATCTATCTCTCACCCCTCCATCTATCTTCATCCCTCCTCCCTCCATTTTATCTCTCTTCCCTCCCTCCCCCCATCTATCTCTCACCCTTCCATCTATCTCCCCATCCCTCCATCTATCTCTCTTTTCCATCCTCCATCTATCTTTCATCCACCCCTCCATCTATCTCTCATCCCTCCATCTATCTCTCTCCCTCCATCTATCTTCATCCCCCCATCTATCTCTCATCCCTCATCTATCTCTCATCCTCCATCTATCTCTCATCCCTCCTCCCTCCATCTATCTCTCATCCCTCCCTCCCTCCATCTATCTCTTCTCCCTCCAATCTATCTCTCATCCCTCCATCTATCTCTCACCCCTCCCTCCCTCCAATCTATCTCTCATCCCTCCCCCCCTCATCTATCTCTCATCCCTCCCTCCCTCCATCTATCTCTCATCCCTCATCTATCTCTCATCCCTCCATCTATTCTCTCATCCCTCATCTATCTCTCATCCTCCATCCCTCCATCTATTCTCTCTTCCTTCCATCTATCTCTCATCCCTCCATCTATTTTTCTTCATCCCTCCATCTATTTCTCCATCCCTCCATCTATCTTCATCCCTCCACCCCTATTTTTCTCTCACCTCCATCTTCTCTCATCCCCTTCCATACCTCCATACCCCCCCTATCCTCTCATCCCTCCATCCCCTCCCTCCCTCTTTAAATAAAAATCATGCAAGTCTCAGTCTGGGGGGCCAAACCACTCCACGTACCCCATCCCCCCCCTCCACATTCCCCTCCTCCGTTCCATTCTCTCTGTGCCCCCCTCTCGGTTTTTCTCTTTCATTATCTTCCTACGAAATTCGAAATATTTGATATTTCAAAAGGACGAGAAATTCATGTGGGAACATCAAAGCAAGATGAAAACAAAAAACAAATAAACATAAAAATGCGCAAACCAGCATACGGTCCAGGCAACTTTTCCCCCACTTCAGTACTTTTTCATTAATATGGATATGCATAAAAACACAAAACATGGACTAGGCGTGCAAACAAACACACAAACACACACCACACACACACACCAACACACACACACAACATCACCACACAACACACACTCACACAAACCAACTCGCACAACACCCCTACCCTGCGCGCGTCGCACTCACGCCACAACTTTACACGTAAGTTTCATGCATTTTGAATAAGAAATTTACATTATAAATTTGAAAGAAAAATGTTTTAAAAAAGGGTATAAAAACACTTAAAAAAGATGAACGGAAAGCGTTAAATAAGAAAGAAGGGGACGGGCTTCTTCTTATCATCTACTCTGATCAAATCTCTCTCTTCTCTTTTCCCCACTCTCTCTTCTCTCTCTCTCTCCTCTCTCTTTTCTCTCTCTCTCTCTCTCTTCTCCCCCCGGTTGGCGTGAGGGACAGAATGAAAGGGCATGCTGTTATAAGCTGCTTGCAAATTTTTGCATTTTACTTCAAAATGTCAGTTACTGGCCTTCCAGCAACTGTGATAACAACTTTAAATGCCTGCTATCAAAAACGTCGTATCGTTGGAATAGTCGTGGGGTGAGTGGCAGCTTTTGTGTGTTTTTGTTCCTCTTGAGACTGAAACTGCTGACAAGTCAGTGTCAACAGAAATGGTGGACCCCAGTGCGAACCCTAGCTCGAGTTCAGTATTTTCGCAAAAAGCCGCCTTGCAAATCCATCGCGACTTTCCAAAAGGGAACCAGACAACCCAAGAAAGCAGGCAAGTCCTCAGTGTGATGAGGACGTGTCTTGGAAGAGCCTGTTTGTGTGACACTGACTCCCTGCTGGAGACAAAAGGGATTGCAGAATCAAACCAAAAACCCAGGCTGTACACAGAGCTGTGTGTCAACAGTGCAGTGAATGTCTCAGCCACACCAGATTCACTTGATCTCCCCTGTGAACCAGCAACAGACAGCAAGATCGGTGTGTCTTCTGAGGTGTCGATGTGCAATAAGAACAGACAGGTTGACTGCACAGTTGAGGGTTTCATAGGGTTTGTTGAAAGAGTATGTGTCCACTCTGACAGACAAATGTGTGCAGCGGGATTATGAGACAGCAAAAGAAACAATGTTTTTGAAAGGTTGTAGTTCAAGATTCAGGCAATCAAACTATTCTGATTTTGTGAATCGGATTACATCACCTGGAATACTCTTGTAATGGAGATATCGTGACGAATCTAAGTGTGTGTTCTGGTACATTAAGCAAAAAGACAAAAACATGCTGCCAAAAGAAAGTGTCAGGCTTGCCAGACTTCGTAAAGGGAAGCAGCATCCTAACACAAAACACGCACGACAGTGGCACGTGCTGAATGGGAATTACTCTTCTTCGGGACTGATTGGTTTTACATGGGCTGACTTCACTGGCTGCAGACACAACAAGGAAAGACTGTTTTGACAACTGAGACACGGACACTTATGTATAAAATCTAGATGTAATACCTTTACTGCCATGGTTTCCATGTCACTGTAATCACGTCGCGTTGGATATCGTTTGTTAACCATGCCACAGCACTCCCATGGCTTAATTGCTAAATAGCAATAAAGTTGTTATTTGTTCATTTGTTCATTTGTTCTTTTGTTCTCTCTCCTCTCTCTCTCTCTGTGGTCCAGTCTGCCCTGGTTTGGTGTCATTGTGAGATCCTTGTTCAGTATTATAATAGAGGTGGGGATAAAGCTGTTTTACTTTGGAGGGTTTGGAGTTTGGGTACTCTGTAGCGTTTTTGAGTTTAGAAGGAGTTCCAAATGTTTAGCAAGCGCAGGGCATACCATCACTCACGATTTTTTTGCTGTCTTCGCACGATATTCATAAAGATTTTTTAGTTTCATTTGGCACAATCCACAATTTTGCCAAGCATGTTACAACTTATTTAGTTTTATGTTTGTTTTTGACATTCAGTGTTTTATTCAAGTATACTAAAGAAAGAGAAATGACAGACTCAAAGCATTTGTAGAAAATTTTGCAAACTTTAACCCCTAACCTGAAAAACCCTGAGCTTTTGAACAAAAAGATAGGAGAATGGCATTTCTTATTTATCATATCTTTATCAGCAGTAGAGTTTAATTTATCATCGATGACAGTACCTAAATACTTATATTCATGAATATTTTCGACTTTTATCCATCGATATGAAGATCTGGTATAGGTTTTGGGTTTTTGCGGAAGTAAACATTTTTTTAAAAGTCTTTTTAACATTCAAGTCCAGATAGTTTCTTTGCACCAGGTTTGAAAACTCTTCGACTTTACTAAAGTACTTAAGATGAGAGTTGGACAGATCTACAAGAGCAGAATCATCAGAATTTTTAATCAATGGTGTAATGTAAAAAAACCCAGTGCAGTCATTGTACATAGCGTGAAAGGATAGGAGACAGAACGTGCTTGAAGAGAACCAGTGGTGTTGACTTTTCAGTGATATTGCTCTTATAAATCAGACATACTGTGTTCGCTTCACCGAAAGTTCATAACCCCAAAGAATGAGGCGAGGGCCGACATTCACTGAAAGTATTTGCATGCTAGGAGAGGGGGCTGGATGGTACTGAAGGCAGAGGAAAAGTCAATGAAGAGTGTGTGACCACAAGAGCCAGGTTTTCCAATTGAGAGTAGGCTTTGTGCACCAAGGGGGAGGCTGCATCCTTTGTGCTCCTGTTTGCTTTCTATGAAAACTGGAAAGGATCTAGATTGAGAGGAAGTGCACAGAAGAATGCGTTTTAGTATATACGTTCCCACATGTCATGACTCTTGGGGTGAGAATAGGGGTCTGCAATCTTTTAGAAAGGACTTTGGGCTGTTTGTTTTGGGCACTGACAAATGATTGATTTCTTCCAGAGACGGGGTACACTACACGCTTTCAAAGATAAAGAGAACAGAACACTAAAACCATGACACAGCTGCTCTGCACACGCCTTCAACAATCGTTCACCAGCATATCCACACCCACAGCTTTCTTCACTTTGCAATCTCTCAAACACAGATTTAACGTCTTTGCATTAACAGTAAAGTTATCAGTCAGTACTAAGATTAAAATCACAAACTTTTTTTTGTAGATTAGACAAAGCACCGTTTAGTTCACATCAAGGTCGTCACACTGGAAGCAGCAATAGAAAGAATTAATTTATCTGAAAAGATGTTTTATCCTCTGATGTCATTGTATGAGTTGAAAATTTCCACTAGTTTGTCATGAAAGTGTTTTTAACCTCCCCACGCATCTGCCATGTTAACCACCTGAAACTGTTGTTCAGCTTCCTGGTTGTATAACATTTTACTTTCCCGAATTTCTTTTGAAGTTTTTTCTGTACTGTTTCATGTCATTCTATTGTCGCTTCGAAACACTATTTCCTTTTCATTGAGAACTGACATCACCGGTTTTGTCACCAGGGTTTTTTTGTTAGGAAATTAAATATCTTTATAGTTTTTGGGGGTGGTAACAATAAGGTTTTTCAAAAAAAGAAATATAATGAATTTAAATATAAACATGCACAGTAATAAAAAAATAATTAATAGGAAATATAAGCAAAACAACCTTTCAAGTCCTCCACACACACTACATTTGTTTACACTTTAACTTGCCTTTTTATACCAGGGTTCCGTTTTTAATTTTGGCTTGTATGTAGGCATGATGTATACTGTGTTGTGATCAGGTGTTACCAATGGGGTGGGGGGAGGAGAAACAGATTTTTTGCATTTAATATGTTTCCAAAACTTTTATGAAGAATATGTTTTTGACATGTAATAATTCAGGCAATTATAAAACCGCCCACAAGTTCTAACATCAGCAATAACAATTTAAGTATCTAATACAATGACAAAGAAAATAAACAGAAATAAAATAAAACAAAACTAACTTTATTTTGTGTAAACAAAAAAACAAAAATAGCCCCCAACAACAAGAAAGTAAATATCACAAACCGAACCAATAAACAACACACAACGTACTTCGCAATGTGTACACAAAACGCACGCACGCACGCCACACGCACGCACGCACGTACGCACACACCCCACTGTGTGTTCGTTTATTTTTTAATTTATTTTTTATTTCTATTCTTTTTCCCCCGAAGAAATGGAATAATCTCTCAGGTGCTCTTTTACTTTAGTCCTGTGTGTATGTAGGTGGTGTATCTGTGTCTGTGTGACTGTGGTCGTGTTTGTCTGTGTCTGTAGGCATTTAAGTAACATTAGACTAAATCAATGGTGCCATCTAGAAACTCTGGCTTCTCCTCAGAAAAGAAACCTGTTTTGTGTGTGTGTGTGTGTGTGTGTGTGTAGTGTGTTGTGTGTGTGTGTGCGCGCGCGTTGCGCAGGTGGTTTTACCATGTGGTGGTGGGGGTGGTGTTGTTTCTGGTTTCCCATTATCATCTGGCGGTCAGCTACAGCGTCATCTGTGTCTGTCTGCTGGTCAGGAAGGCCCCAGCCCTCCTCCTCCTCCCGCAACACCAAGAAAAGGTCAGCGTCTGTCTGTCTGTCTGTCTGTCTGTCTGTCAAAACCCATCTCCCAAATGTTGCTTTCAAAAGGTACACTTTCTCGAGATGGTTACAATTTGTAATTTCCAGAGGGTACGTTATTTCCAGATGGTACATTTTCTCCAGATGTACACCATTTCCAGATGGTACATTGTCTCCAGATGGTACATAGTTTCCAGATGGTACTTTGTTTCCAGATCGTACACCATTTCCAGATGGTACACCATTTCCAGATGGTACATTGTCTCCAGATGGTACATAGTTTCCAGATGGTACATTGTTTCCAGATAGTACACCATTTCCAGATGGTACATTGTCTCCGGATGGTACATAGTTTCCAGATGGTACATTGTTTCCAGATAGTACACAATTTCCAGATGGTACATTGTTTCCAGATGGTACACCATTTCCAGATGGTACATTGTCTCCAGATGGTACATTTTTTCCAGATGGTACATTGTTTCCAGATAGTACGTTATTTCCAGATGGTACATTGTTTCCAGATGGCACGTTGTTTCCAGATGGTACATTGTTTCCATATTGTACACTGTTTCCAGATGGCACACTGTTTCCAGATGGCACACTGTTTCCATATAGTACACTGTTTCCAGATGGTACATAGCTTCCAGATGGTACACTGTTTCCATGTTTTTTCATGTTTCCGATGGTTACATGTTTCCATGTGGTTTTCACTGTTCCAGATGGTACACTGTTTCCATGTGGTACATTTTTGCAGATGGTACACTGTTTCCAGATGGTACCTTTTTCCCGATGGTACATAGCTTCCCATGGTACACTATTTCCAGATTATTTCATTTTTCCCGATGGTACATTCTTTCCAGATGGTACACTCTTTCCAGTGGTACATTGTTTCCCGATGTAAGCTATTTCCAAATGGTACATTGTTTCCGATGGTACACTTTTCCAGATGGGTACCTTGTTTCCAGATATAAACTAATTTCCAATGATTTCACTGTTTCCAGGTGGTACACTATTTCCAGATGATGCATTTGTTTCCAGATGAAAACTATTTCCAGTTGTACACTGTTTCCAGGGGTGGTCCATTGAAAAGCATGCTTTTGCTTATTTGTTTCCCAAATTTCCCTTAAAGAAACAAACTCTATTATTCAAAAAGGCAAAGAACACCTCCCCCTTCCTCCAAAGAAATAGCGACACAGTGCAAAGAATAAAGCAAGTCATGTTACCGGTATTTTTGAAATCACATCCACCAGCCCTTTCTTCTACATTGCGTTTTGAAATATTGTGCCTGGGGCTTTTATCAAAACGTGTTGTTTATTGGTCAGTGGAGGACACTTTGATGTTCACATTTTGTTCACTCATGCCTCCATCGCCGCTGTCGTGGTGGGCTCCACGCAATGCCACCACCAGGGTTTTACCATCTTTCTCTGTCTTGTGATTTCTTCCATCTCTGTGGCCCTACAGAAAACTGACCTCAGTGGTGTTTCAGTGTAGGATGTTGGTGGTCTGCCTCTTTTCCTTCTTTCCCTCAAACTTACCTTGAAGAAAATGTCGTCAATAGGATTTGTTTGTGTTTTCTATTTGCATGACCAAGTATTGGGCCCGCGCTTATCAATAAGGGTTTTGGAAAATTTTATTTCAGCCAACATTGTCTTTTCTTAAGATTCATTTAAAAAGCTTTTATTTGTTCTTCTCTCTGGCCATTTGACTTACAATTTCCTTTTGAGCCACATTTGGCTACCCTTTATTTTGTCTCTTGTTAAATTAGGTGGTGAGGATGTTGGTGTCAGGATGGGTGGTGTTTGGTACTAGTATTTAGTGAAGGTTGTTTTGTGACAGTGTTTTGTGATCGTTGTTTTATAGTGACGTGTTTATGTTGTTTATAGGTGGTGAAAGGGTGTTTTTGGTGATCATGTTTTTGTTGTTCTCGGTTTTGAGGATTTGGTTATGTGGTGATTTGTGTTTGGGGACAGTGTTTTTTTTTTGTTAAAAGGTGGTGAAGATGTTGGTTTATAGTGATGGTTGGTGTTTGAATAACGGGGGTATTATATTGTTATATTAGGTGGTGAGGTTTCATGGTGTAGTGGTGTTGTTTTTGTGGTGTTGTTGTTGTTTCAGGTGGTGAGGATGCTGGGGATAGTGATGTGTTGTTGTGGTGTTGTTGTTGTTATTTAGGTGGTGAGGTTGTGGTGATAGTCGTGGTGTTTTGTTTGTTGTTGTTGTTGTTGTTTTCAGGTAGGGGAGGATGTTGGTGATAGTGATGGTGTTTTGTTGTTGTTGGGTTGTTGTTGTTGTTATCAGGTGGTGAGGATGCTGGTGATTTGTGATGGTGTTTTTGTTTTTTTTTGTTAACATGTGGTGAGGTGTGGTGATAGTGATGGTGTTGTTGTGATGTTGTTGTTGGTGTTATAGGTTTGGGGAGGATGCTGGTGATAGTGATTTGGTGGTGTGTTGGGGTTGTTGTTGTTATCAGGGTTGGTGAGGATGCTGGTGATAGGGATGGCGTTGTTGTTGTTGTTGTTGGGTTTTCAGGTGGTGAGGATGTTGGTGATAGTGATGGTGGTGTTGTTGTGTTGTTGTTGTTATCAGTTGGTGAGGTGCTGGTGATAGGAATGGTGTTGTTGTTGTTGGGTTTTCGGTGGTGAGGATGCTGGTGATAGTGATGGTGGTGTTTTTGTTGTTGTTGTTGTTATCAGGTTGGTGAGGATGCTGGTGTAGTGATGGTGGTTGTTGTTGTTGTTGTTATCAGGTGGTGAGGATTTCTGGTGATAGTGATGGTGTTGTTGTTGTTGTTGTTGTTATCAGGTGGTGAGGATGCTGGTGATAGTGATGGTGTTTTTGTTGTTGTTGTTATCAGGTGGTGAGGATGCTGGTGATAGTGATGGTGTTGTTGTTGTGTTGTTTTTATCAGGTGGTGAGGATGCTGGTGATAGTGATGGGTGTTGTTGTTGTTTTTTATGAGGGGGGTGAGGATGCTGGTGATAGTGATGGTGGTTGTTGTTGTTGTTGTTATCAGGTTGTGAGGGATGTGGTGATAAGTGATGGTGGGTTGTTGTTGGGGGTGTTGTTGTTGTTATAGGTGGTGAGGATGCTGGTGATAGTGATGGTGATTTTGTTGTTGTTGTTATCATGTGGTGAGGATGCTGGTGATAGTGATGGTGTTGTTGTTGTTGTTATCAGTGGTGATGATGTGGTGATAGTGATGATGGTATTGTTGTTTTGTTATTAGGTGGTGAGGATGCTGGTGATAGTGATGGTGGTGTTGTTGTTGTTTTTGTTGTTTATTAGGTGGTGGAGGAGTGGTGAAGGTTGGTGGTGTGTTGGTGGTTTTTGTTTAGGTGGTGAGGATTTGCTGGTGGGTAGTGATGGTGTTTTTGGGTTTTGTTGTTGATCAGGTGGTAGGATGTGGTGATTGAGGTGGTTTTGTTGTGTATCGGTTTATAAAGGTGATGGTGATAGTGTTGTGGTGTTGTTGTTGTTTCAGGTGGTGAGGATGTGGTGTGTGATTGGTGGTGTTTGTGGTTGCTGGCCCCCTGCAAAATTCTGGAATTATTCCCATTCCACCAAGAGAAAGGTCAGTCTGTGTCAAAGGTCATCCCAGCTTCCACTCATGAGGAAATGTCAATCTGTGTCAAAGTTTCATCACCAGCATAATTTATTTCTACAATCATGAGAAAATCCCTGGTCTCAGTGTTCTTAGTTCATGGCCAGTTCGGGCGAGGACTTTTCTTTTCTGTTGCCCGGTGCGCAGTTGTCGATCTCCTTGTCGGTGTTCACTACACCCACAACTGCAGTGTTTCCTCACCCACACACAGTCAGTGTTTCCCTCAAACCCACACACCGTCAGTGTTCCCCCTCAACACCAAAACCCGTCAGTGTTCCCCTCACCCCACACAAACCCGTCGTGTTCCCCTCACCCCACACACCAGTCAGGGGTCCCCCTCACCCCACACACATCAGTGTTCCCTCACCCAACCAGTCGTGTTCCCCTCAACCCACACACCAGTCAGTTGTTCCTCACCCCACACACCAGTTTAGTGTTCACCTTTAACGCACACACCAGTCAGTGTTAACCTCAACCCCACACCAGTCATGTTCCTCACCCACACACCAGTCAGTGTTCCCTCAACCCCACCCCCAGTCAGTGTTCCCCCAAACCACACACAGTCAGTGTTCCCCTCACCCAAAACCCCCGTCAGTGTTCCCCTCACCCACACACAGTCAGTGTTCCCCCTCAACCACACACCAGTCAGTGTTCACTCACCCAATCACCAGTCGTGTTCCCTCACCCAACACCAGCAGTGTTCCCTCAACCACATCACCAGTCAGTGTTCCCCTTTACCACAACCAGTCAAGTGTTCCCCCTCACCACACACCAGTCAAGTGTCCCCTCAACCCACACACCAGTCATTGTTCCCTCACCCCACAACAGTTGTGTTCCCTCACCCCACACACAGTCAGTGTTCCCTCAACCACCAAATGTAGTTTTTCCCTCACCCACACACCAGTCAGTGTTCCCCTCAACAACACCAGTCAGTGTTATCTCACCCACACCAGTCAGTGTTCCCTCACCCACACACCGTCAGTGTTTTCCCTCCACCCCACACCAGTCAGTGTTCCCCCTCAACCAACACCAGTCAGTGTTCCCTCACCCACTACACCGTCAGTGTTCCCTCACCCCCCACCAGTCAGTGTTCCCCTCACCCCACACACAGTCAGGTTCCCTCACCACACACCAGTTTAGTGTTCCCCTCCCCACACACCAGTCAGTGTTCCCCTCACCCACAACCAGTCAGTGTTCCCCTCCCCCACCACCACCTGTCAGTGTTCCCCTCACCCACACACCCGTCAGTTTCCCCTCACCCACACACCAGTCAGTGTTCCCCTCAAACCCCCCACACCAGTCAGTGTTCCCTCACCCACACACCAGTCAGGCCCCCCACCCAACCCGGGCAGGTTCACCTACCCAAGCTGAACAGAAGGGAGTGCTCCCCCCAACCGAGGTTACCTCCCCCAAAACCGGGAGGGTGGTTCTCTCCCATAATGCGTGCCCCCTCCCACCAAAGCCTTTTGTCAATAACGGACAAATTAGGTTCTCAACCCACCAAAAGGATGTACAACACATAGTGTTACCCCAACCCAAATAAAGACAACAATGTCCTGCCCTCCAAAACATCCACCTAGTTTCTACACAACCGGGTACTGGGCCTCCCAGTTGTGTTACTCAAACAAAGCTGGTGTTCCTCTCCCAACCCCCCAAGCTGTGTTTAATAAAGGGCAGTTTTACCCCCACAGTAGGTTTCCCCCACCCCACGTCCGAGTGTCCTAAAAACCATCATGTTCCCTACACATCCACCGTCCCGAGTTTCCCCAAAGTGGTTCCCCCCAACACCAGATGCCCCCCCACCCACCCTGGTTTCCCCCATAACCCAAACATTCCAGGTAGTATGCCGCAAGGCAGTCGAGGTTTAAAACCCCCAAATTTTTCCTCCCCAAACCGTCTTCCCAAACCAAGTAGTTTCCCCTCCCCTCATGACACAGAGGGGTTCCCTACACAAAACTCGGCCCCTAAAAACCTGGTTTTAAAATTATAGGCAAAAAGTAGGGAAACTTGGCCCCATCCTGTTGGTCAAGGTTGTGGGGATTACCCTCACAACCCGAGGGGCCTACCACAACCGCTTGCCCTTTCCCCACAAGGGCAGTGCCCCTAACAACCCGGAGTGCCCCAAACCACCCCAGCAGGTGATCGGACAACAGTTCAGGCTTTCAGGCTAACTGCTGCCCTAAATCACAGAGTGGCCACTTTAGACAAGGGAGGAGAATGTGCCAAACTTTTCCTTTCTTTCAAACCTCCCCCTTCCCCCCAAAGCCATGTGTGTGCCCCTGACAGACAACAAGTGGTTCCAACCCCGCAAAAACCATTTCTCCAAAGGGTTTAAAGGTTCTCAATAAACCAGTTGATTCAACTCCAATGAAAAGTAAGTTACAATGAACCTTTTCCTTTGGTGGTTCAGTGACATGAGGTGCCGGAGCACCAGTTTAGCGGGGATTATTTCTTTTTTCCCATGTTCGTTCTTATTTTAAAAGGAGTCTTCACAACTTCCTTTTCCATTGGTCATTCCCTCCCAAGAAGTAATCCAATAATCCCTAGTACCCCAAACCTTTTTTTTGGGGGTGGGGCGGGTGGGGTTTTTTTGAACCTTTTTCCATATCTTTTTACTGTCTTGTAAAAGGAAACCTTCCCCCTTCTTTAGCATTGACTCAAGCAAATCACGAAGGGTTTTTAAGTTAAATGGCAAAGGCACTGACAATATGCATTTTGCCAATCTTTTGAAATTTTCCCCTTTAAATGCT
>CM054135.1:17211740-17214240 GCA_028751875.1 Rapana venosa
ACGATAGCATCGGACATCGGGCGTCTTGTGTTAAAGTCCCAAAGCTTCTTTGATGATACTTGTCACACTACACTACACTGTTCTACACTACCTTACACTACAACACACTAAACTACGCTACACTACACTACACTATACTACACTACACTACACTACACTACACCACACCACACTACACTACACTACACCACACTAGAGATCACTGGATCGGTGGTCTAGAGGTAACGCGCCTGTCTAGAAAGCGAAAAGTCCGGGTCTGAAGTGTGCGGCGGTTCGTACCCCGTTTGGACCGGAAATTTTTCCCCCATCCATTAGACCATGAGTGGTGGTCTGGGCGCTAGTCTTTCGGATGAGACGATAAACCGGGGTCCCGTTGTTACACGTAATTATTTAGCGCACGTAAAAAAACCCACGGCAACAAGAAGTTGTCCCTGGCAAAATTCTTAGAAAAAAGCCACTCTGATAGGGAAACAAATACAGCTGCAAAAAAAAAAAAAAAAAAAAAAAAAAAAAAAAAGGGTGAAAGGTGGCGCGCGCTAAGTGGCGACGCGTTCTCCCGCTCTCCCCGGGAGAGCAGCCCGAATTCAAATCTGAGCGCTTTGATTTGTTGCTTTACAAGATTCAGCGCTATATAAATTCCATACATTATTATTATTATTATATTACACTACACTACACTACACTACACTACACTACACACACTACACTACACTACACTACACTACACTACACTACACTACAACTACACTACACTTCACTTCACTACACTACACTACACTACACCTTCACTTCACTTCACTACACTACACTACACTACACTACACTACACTACACTACACTACACTACACTACACTACACTACACTACACTACACTCACTACACTACACCACACCACACTACACTACACTACACCACACCACACCACACTACACTACACTACACTACACCTACACTCACTTCACTACACTACACTACACTACACTACACTTCACTTCACTTCACTTCACTACACTACACTACACTACACTACACTACACTTCACTACACTACACTTCACTACACTTTGACATTAGACCCCGACATGCTTGTACACGTGCGTAAGTGCGTGTGTGTTGTGTAATTGGTTCGGTTTTGGATTTTACTTTATTGTTGTTTGGGGATTTTTTGTTTTTGTGTCACACAATATAATATTGGTTTGTTTTATTTTGTCGCTGTTTATTTTCTTTTTCATTGTATTAAATGACCTAAATTGTTATTGCTGATGTTAGAATTGCTGAACGGGTTTATCTTGCCTGAATTCATTCTTTGATGGAAGGATTAACGTAGTTTTGCCTTAAATCAAAAAGGGAATGGATGTCTTTGTTTTACTGTTTTGTTCTGAATTCAATGTCTGGTTGTTTCTTGTTTTCCCTTAATATATGAGTATAATTATGTGGCGAAGGGGAAAAGATGAGGGTATGTACGTGTATGTAAGTGTTTAAAGGATTTAAAAGGAAACTATACATCAGTATCCTCTGTTTGTATCCATTTGGTTGTTGTTCTTGTTGGTGGTGGTGGGGGTGGAGGTCTGGTTTGTTATTGTTTTTTGTTTGTTTGGGTTTTCATTTGTTTTGGGTGTTTTGGGTGAAGGGAAAGGGGTATTTTGGACTTTTTTGTCTTTTGTTAGTTCTATATTGTTCTTTATTTGTTTTGGCTGTTATTGTTGTTTTATGTTTGTTATTGTTGCTGTTGTTGTTGTGTACGTATGTGTTGTTTCTTTATTTGCTTGTGTGGTTGTTCTTGTTGTTTTATCTCTTATTGTTTGTTTTTGTTCAGTTGTTTGTACAGTTGTGTGTGTGTTGTGTGTGTGTGTGTGTGTGTGTGTGTGTGTGTGGTGTGTGTGTGTGTGTGTGTATGTGTGGAGGGGGAGCAGTTGGTGTGTCTTTTTTGTTTGTTATGTTTTCTTTGTTTGTTTTGGTTTGATTTTCTTTGTTGTTTGTTTGTTTGTTTTATGGTTGATATATTTTCAGGAGATCTTTTCTTTGTTTGATTTGTGTGGTTTAACATTGTTCAGGTTTTTTTGTTTTGTTTTTAATTCTATGTGTGCATATATTAATGTTTTCTCTTGTTTGATTTGTATGGTTTATCATTGATTTGGTTTGTATTCTATGTCTGCATATAGACTATTTTTTTCTCTCTCTCTTTTTCCTTTAGATAGATAGTTTGATGAAAAAAAAGCAAATGCACTGCTTATTCAATGTACCATCTGAAAATAAAAGTTTGACTCTGACTTTGACTACACTACACTACACTACACTACGCTACACTACACTACACTACACTACAGTACACCATACCACACCACACCCTACTGCACTGCACTGCTCTGCACCGCACTACACTACGCTACGCTACACTACACTACACTACAGTACACCATACCACACCACATCCCACTGCACTGCACTGCTCTGCACCGCACTACACTACACTACGCTACACTACACTACACTACAGTAC
>CM054135.1:17219240-17239240 GCA_028751875.1 Rapana venosa
TGGAATCGGTCAGTGAGGTATGAACTGAACCAGGAGAGGGCTGTGCCAGTAACACCGAATGTTTTTTGAAGACGGGAGAGAAGAATTGAATGGTCAATAGTGTCGAAGGCTGCAGATAAGTCGAGTAGAGTGAGAAGGGAGATTTTCCCCGAGTCAGAAGCAAGTAGAAGTGTATTTAGGGTATGGACTAGGGTAGTTTCAGTGCTATGGTTGACGCGATAGGCAGACTGAAACTTAGGAAGAAGACTGTTGGAGAGAAGGTGGTTATTGAGCTGTTTTAGAACTACTTTTTCAAGGACTTTAGAGATGAAAGGTAGATTGGAAACAGGTCTATAATTCTTCAGAATGTTAGGGTCAAGGTCATGCTTTTTGAGTAGAGGTGTAACTATTGCAGTTTTGAGAGATGATGAAACATTTCCTGAAACAAGAGATGAGTTCACTATTTTCGTGATAGCATACACACACATACACACATACACTCACACACATACACACACATACACATTCACACACACATAACCATACAAACACACACACATGCACACACACCACAACAACACATAACACATACACACATACACACACACACATACACACATACACATACACAATACTCAACACATACACACACATACACAACACAACACCACAGCACCACACATACACACAACACATTCACACATACACATACATACACACACAACTCCACATACACAACACACACACATACCACACACACAACTCACACAACATACACAACACACCACAACCACACATACACACACACACAATACACACACACATACACACACACACACATACACACACATACGCACATACACACACACTACACACACACATACACACAATACATACACACACACAACACGTACACAACTAACTAACACACACTAACATACACATACACACACACACATACACATACAACACACACACACTATACACACATACACACACATACACACACACATACACACACACATACACACACATACACAACCACACATACACACATACACACACAACACACAATAACAACACACACATACACACACACAACACACACCCAACACACATACACACAACACACACACACATACACAACACACAACACACACACACACTCATACACACATACACACACACACCACAACTTACACACACACACATACACATATAACACACACACACACATACACACACACACATACACACACACACACACATACACACACACACATACACACACACACATAACACACATACACACACACACACACATACATACACACACACACACACATCAATACACAAAAACACCAAACAAAACAAAACAACACAACACACAACAACCATCACACAACAACACACACACACAACACGCACATACCCCCAAACACACAAAAACATAACACAACTAACCACCCAAAAATACACACCCCAACACATACACACACACACATAAAACACACCACACAAACAAACCCACATAACACATACAACACACCATACACACACAAAAATCCCAAAAAATAAAACCCCCCGCACACACACAAAATACACACAAACACATACACCCCAAACCAAACCACACAAAAACACCCCACACACACATACACCACACACACTCAACCAACACACACACAACACAACAAAAAACCAACACACACACACATACACACCACACCTACACAACAACACCCCACACCCAAACACACACACACACAACAACACACACACAAACACCACACAAAACACACACACAAAACCCCACACACAAAACCAACACACACACACACCCCCCCACGAAGTAGTCGCCGGCTCTTGCCTCCCAAACACTGTGACCAGCAGGAAGCACTTCAAACAGCACCTCGGGCCAACAACGTCAATGAAAGACAAGTTCTCATGACCCCACGCATCAATGTCATTGGATCTCCCTTCTACAAAAGCCAACCATTCACAGTATCACACACACTGGCACAAATGGGGGGCACACACCCCCACACACACCAACACACCCACAAAACACAAAACACACACACACAACACACAAACACACACACAAAAACACAAAAAACACACACCACAACAACAAAACTGGCAGCCGGGTGTCTCCGAAATTTTTTCCCTAAAGGGCCAAAAAAATACAACACTGAGGGTTTTAAAAAACACAGAAAAAAAAATAAATGGATTATTTTGGGGTTTCAATTTTTCATCTCCTTTTTTTGGGGTTCGGGGCTTCTATTCACCCCAACCCCTTTTGGGAGAAAATATTTTGGATTCAAAGCTTTACTTATTGAATGATGGTAGAGTAACCAGAATTCCTGATATTTCGAGTCATAAACCAAGTGCTATTGATTTAACATTAATATCTCCAGGTTTAGCTATCAATTGCTATTGGAATGTTGAAGAGGATTGTTTTGGAAGTGATCATTGCCCTATTACGTTGTCATTTGAGGACATTGCATTATCAGACCTAACACATATTGAGGATAAAATTCCTAAATTTCGATACAAATTGGCTGACTGGAGTTCTTTTCAATCATTCCTTCAGGCTACTGATATTGAAACGATCGAAGAGGATGATGTAGATCAGTTTTATTCCAATTTTGTGGCAAAGCTCATACATGCAGCTGAGTTTTCTATTCCCAAACACAAAAGCAACAAGAATGGAAAGCTTACGGGCAATAGATGGTGGACTAAAACATGTGAGGATGCAGTAAACCATAAAAAAGAACGAATCAAAATATGGTTAAAAGATCAATCAGAAGAAAACTTTATTTGTATGAAGTATGCTAAAACTCAATGTAAAAGAATAATTGCTCAGGCAAAAAACAAGTATTGGACAGAATTCTGTATAAATGAAGTATCAGAATCCAAGGATTTACATAAAGTTTGGAAGAAAGTTAGTGAATGAAAAATGGATTTCAGCTTCCAACATATCCAATCAAATTTGAAAATAATAGATTTCCAAGCATAATTGAAAAAGCAGAAGCTTTTGTTTCAATGTTTTCAGATAATAGTTCATCATTAAGAATACAATCAAATATCGAATTAGAAAAAGCAAATAAATCAAACAAATTGTCAGCATATAATGCTGATTATTTAAATGCCCCCATTCAATATGATGAATTTAGTGAAACTTTAGATTCATTTACACATAACAAGACGGCTGTTGGTGCTGATGGTATATCTTATCAAATGCTGGCCCATATGCCTTTAAAATGGAAAAGGCTACTCTTTTTATTTTTCTAGAACTGTTGGATAAATGGCACCCTTCTTAAAATCTGGAGGCAGTCGATTGTAGTCCCAATCCTAAAGAAAGGTAAACTGCGGTCATCGATAGATAGCTACAGGCCAATTGCTCTTACTTCTCATGTGGGTATCGTAATGGAAAAAATTATACATAAGCCTATGCTTCATTTTTGTGAAAAGAATAATGTGATCCCAACAAATCAGGCTGGTTTTCGAAAGGGAAGATGTACTTCTGACCACTTAGTTAAACTAACACATCAAATTAAAAAGCAATTTTCCAAACGAAAAAGTGTGTTAGCCACATTTTTTGATGTAAAGAAAGCCTATGATAGAGTTTGTCATGATCAATTGCTACATAAATTAAAATACATTGGTATTAATGGCATATTATATAAATATATGCAAAATTTCTTGTCGGATAGATCAATTTGCTCTAAATTAGGTTCAGTGTACTCATCTTTGAAAACTATCGACTTGGGTATACCACAGGGATCAGTACTTGCACGTATCTTGTTTTCTATTCTTGTTCATGATCTCCCTAGCTCTTTGTCACCTAATACTCAAGTTGTTCAGTCTATCTATCTATCTGTCCCGTAGTCTGACGACCGTGGGGGCACCCTCAAAGACTCAACAACCAGTTCCCTCCATTCCTCTCTCTGTTCTGCCTTTCTCAGGGTTTTGTTGAGTTCTAGGCCTGTCCATTCGCTGATGTTATCCTCCCAACTCTTCCTTGGTCTGCCTCTTCTTCTTCCTCCTTGGACAGTGCCTTGTAAAACTGTCTTTGCAAGTCCTTTGGATCTTGTGACATGCCCATACCATTTAAGTTTACGCTTTTTCACGATCGTTAGAAGGTTCTCATAGGGTCCAATGGTTTGCTGGATTCTGTTATGCACGCTTTCGTTGCTTATGTGGTCTTTGTAGGAGATGCCAAGGAGTCTCCGAAAGCATCTCATCTCCACCGCCTGTACTCTTCTCTCCAAATCTGCAGTTAGGGTCCATGATTCACAGGCATACAGAAATATGGATATGACAAGGGAGCGCATTAGTCTGATCTTGGAGATAAGTGAGATATTTTTATCTCTCCAGATGGTGTTTAGTTTTGACAAAGCTGTTATTGTCTGTGCAGTCCGGCATACTACTTCTGGCTTGGATCCCTGGTCAGATACAATGGCTCCCAGGTACTTGAAGCTTTGAACTGTTTCCAGCTTCTGGTCATTAACCCTGATATCAGTGCTAATGCCGTTGGTGTTATTAGACATCAATTTGGTCTTCTCTGCACTGATTTCCATGCCGTATGTTTTGGAGGCCTTATTCAAGTGTTCTGTTAGGCTGGCAAGCTCTTTTTCTGATCCTGCTATTCCATCAATGTCATCTGCGAAGCGGAGGTTTGTGATCGTTCTGCCACCAATGCTGACTGATCCTTCATGATGTTCCAGTGCATCAGCCATGATTCTCTCAAGGAAGATGTTGAAAAGAGTGGGTGAGAGTAGACAGCCCTGCCTTACTCCAACTGTTGTTCGAAACCATTCTCCAATGTTGTTGTTGTAGTACACTGCACTGGTGGCCTCGCTGTACAGCTGTTTGATGACTCTGATCAGGTTTGCATTGATGCTGTACAAATTCATGGTTGCCCACAAAGCTGCATGAGGTTTCTCGTTCACAAAGACACCGTGAACACCGTCATGAGCTGTCAGCCTGTGTCCAGCAGACTTATTACCATCCGCCTGAGAGCAACCCCCTTTAACATAACTGTAGTACAGGCATACGCCCCTACATCAGACTGCACAGATGAAGCCATAGAAGAATTTTATGACCAGCTACAAGAGGTTCTGAATCAAACTCCGAAGAAAGACATCCTCGTTTTGCAAGGTGACTGGAACGCCAAGGTAGGAGAAGATGCATGGAAAGATTGGGAGGGCGTTTGTGGGCCACATTGTAATAACCAGTCAAATGAAAGAGGCTTGAGACTCCTGGAGTTTGCCAGTAACAACCACCTCCAGCTAGTGAATACACTTGGCCCACACAAGAAATCCAGAAAATGGACATGGCATAGCCCAAATGGAGAACACCACAACCAAATAGATTACATCATGGTGAAAAGACGGTTTCAGTCTAGCGTTAACATCGCACAGACACGAAGTTTTCCAGGAGCAGACATAGGGAGTGATCATGATCTTGTGATGATGACTTTCCGACTACGTCTAAAGAAAATCCACAAGCGGAACAACATCAGGATCAAATTTGACCTCGAGAAGCTGAAGGACCCAGAGGTATTAGAAATTTTTCAAACAAGGATAGGTGGAAAGTTTGCAGCACTCACTGTGATAGACTCAGACATAGATACACTGACGAATAGTTTCAATACAGCAGTGACTGAAACAGCAAGCGAGCTTCTTGGCAAACACCGACCAGTCAAAAAACCATGGGTTACACCTAACATCCTACAACTATGCGACAAGCGTAGAGAGTTGAAGAAAAGAAAAATGAAACAAAGAAAGAGCAGAACAATATAGGGCAGTCAACAAAAGAATCAGGAAGTCCATGACGGAGGCAAAAGAGAAATGGATCGGTGAACAGTGCCAAGACATTGAAGAGAACATCAAGAAAAACAATAGCAAGAAAGCATATCAGCTGGTGAAAGACCTGACTAGCACAAAACAGGGAAAAGGTTTAACAATCCAAGACAAAAAATGGGAAGTGTCTCACTGACGACCAGGATATTCTGAACAGATGGACAGAATACTGCTCCGACCTGTATAACTATAGAACCGCAGGAGATCCAGAAGTCCTTAATGTACCTGCAAGCAAAGACACAGACAGTCACCCTATCCTCCGAGAAGAAGTGGAAACAGCAGTCAGATCGCTGAAAAAGGGAAAGTCAGCAGGGGCTGACAACATTCCAGCTGAGTTGTTCAAGCTGGAGGGGAAGCCATGATCAGCGCCCTACTAAGAATCTGCAACAAGATCTGGCAGACAGGAAAATGACCAACACCATGGACACAGTCACTCATCATCACCCTCCCCAAGAAAGGAAATCTACAACAATGCCATAATTACCGCACAATCAGCCTCATATGCCACCCAAGCAAGGTCATGCTGCAGATAATATTGAAAAGACTGAGCCACAAGCAGAGACCATCATTGCTGAGGAACAAGCAGGTTTCAGAGCAGGGCGCAGCACAACAGAACAAATATTCAACCTCAGAATACTATGTGAGCGGTACCTTCAACATCAACAAGACCTTTACCACGTATTTATCGATTTTAAGAAGGCATTTGACAAGTTGTTCAGTATGCAGATGATATTGCTATTTGGATAAATACGTCAGTTAGGAAAAACACGAAAAAAAGAGTGATCAATTATGTTGAAAAAATATATCAGGAAGAATTAGATAAATTCTGTAGTTATATGAAAGAAAACAGATTAGAATTATCAGCAGAAAAACGTGTCTTGTGCTTTTTAATAACGGTGACAACCCATTAAAATTACCAATACTGAAATTAGAAGGAAGGGTGCTTCAATACAAACAATATGTCAAATTCTTAGGTGTATTTTTAACTAGAAAGTTGAATTGGAAGATGCACATCAACCAAATGATAACTGAAGCTAGGAAAAGACTTAATTTTCTAAAGATAATAAGTTCTCAGGCATGGAGTCAAGACACTACGACTCTGATACATCTGGCTCTGTCCTTGGTACGTTCAAAATTAATATACGGACAAGAAGTTTATTTTTCTGCTGCAGATTATCTACTTAAAAAATTACAAAGTATAGACAGTAAAGCAGTAAAGATAGCTCTTGGTGTTCCGGCTCATGCAAATACAGCTAATACTTATAAAGAAGCTCACTTACTATCTCTTTCTGATCAGCGAAAACTGGCAGTATCAAAATATGTGGTTCGTAGTATCTCTATTCCAAATTCAGTAAAAGAGGAAATATTTATTAATCAAGACACTGATTTTCCTAAACGGGCACGCAATATTTCATTTCTGCAGCCAATTAAAAATTATACAGACACATTTATGAAAGAAAATGACATCGATATATCAACAATTCCAATTTTACCGGTTGTTCCTGTTTCCTCCTTGGGAACATATTTCAGCTAAATTTGACATCGACTACACGGAAATAAAGAAAAATGAAGATCAAAATCTTCTCACCGTGATGTAAAAAGTCACTTAGAAAGTAATTATTCTAATCACTTAAAAGTGTATACTGACGGATCTGTGTTAGAAACAGGCAAAAGTGGTACTGTATATGTGATTCCGACTTTAAAAGTGCAAAAATCTTTTCATTTAGGACAACATTTTTCTATTTTTACTTCTGAATTATTTGCAATTCTTATGGTTTCGAATTTTTTGTCTGATACTGCTGTTGATGTTTGCCAAATTCTGTTTTGCGTTGACTCAAAGGCAGTGTTAATGGCATTAAAGTCATGGCATGGTAAAATAAGGAATGATATTGTATTTGAGATAAAATTCCTGATACATTCTATTGCAAGCAGAGGGATCAGCATAACTTTTTGCTGGATCCCCTCTCATTGTGGAATTTTTTCGTATGAGCTGGTTGATTCTTTGGCAAGACAAGGTGCCTCTGAATACAGTACTGAAGTGTTTGATTCTAATCTTGCATTGTCGTCTTATGAAATTCATTCTAAGTTAATGAAATGCATACATTCAAAGATTATAGAAAAACATTATCAGCAGTTTCCTTGCCCACGGAAATTAGAAATTCTAATACATAAACTGAGATTAAATGCATGGAATACTAAATATTCAAAAAAATGTAACATGTTGTTGTTCTAGTCCACTTTCAGTCCACCATTTGTTGTTTGATTGCCCAATTCTTCTTGACATGTATAAAAAGAGAGGTTTAGATATTCATAAGAAATATGCCACTAGTCAAGAAGTTTTATATGACTCTCAGCAATTCATAGTGTCAGTTGCTGAAGTCATATATTCTTCACCTGTAAAACCTTTATTGTAATTACATATATATATATATATATAGATATAGATATAGATATATGTATGTATGTATATGCATATATATATATATATATATATATATATATATATATATATATATATATTATATATATATATATATATATATATATATATATATTTATATACTTATGTGTGTGTGGATGTGCGTGCGTGTAGGGGAGAGAAAGAGAGAGAGAGATGCGGTGTGTAATAATAGGTACTTTGGTATGAATGCGGATGTGTCTAAATCACCATGTAGTGAATAGGCATTAAACAAAACAAAACAAACAAAACAAAATGCGCGGGTGCTAGTACGCTCACATACAATGACATGGCTATTCAAGTCTATACCAACAAAGGAAATTATATTATCCCTAGAATGTAACAAAATGCACTAGTGTCGCCTAAAGAGATGTTTCAAACCAATAGGTTTTCATTATTTCTTTGATAAAGTTTATAACTTTGATAAGCAAGGATTTATTTGTGGATCTAAACAATTCATGGAACTTCATAACATTTGGTTTTCAAAAAAATAATATCATGGGATAAATTTGTTTCTTAACTGCACAAAGAAATGACATTTGAAGAGATAATGGAACTCATCACCTAGCTCGTTTTCACCACATTTATCACAGACTCTCTTTGCTCTGGGAACATTTCTTATTCTGCCTATGGTGGATCGGTGGTCTAGAGGTAACGCGCCTGTCTAGAAAGCGAAAAGTCCGGGTTCGTATCCCGTCTGGGCCCGAAACTTTTCCCCCATCCATTAGACCATGAGTGGTGGTCTGGGCGCTAGTCTTTCGGATGAGACGATAAACCGAGGTCCCGTGTGTTACAGAAAATTATGCAGCGCACGAAAAAGAACCCACGGCAACAAGAGAGTTGTCCCTGGCAAAATTCTTAGAAAAAAGCCACTCTGATAGGGAAAGAAATACAGTTGCAGCCAAAAAAAAAAAAAAAAAAAAAAAAAAGGTGGCGCTGCTCTTGTGGCGACGTGCTCTCCCCGGGGAGAGCAGCCCGAATTTCACGCAGAGAAATCTCGTGACTTAAAGTGGTATAAATAAATATTTGGATGGGAAGTAATAATAATAATAATACATGGAATTTATACAGCGCTATCTTGCAAAAACAAATCAAAGCACTTTCATTCATTACTAGGGGAGTAAGTCGTTTGGGGGAGGGGGGGGGGGGACTGTGAGACCACTAAAAGGGGAGGTAAGTGCTGGGATAAACTGTGAGTGCTGTGACAGGAACAGGCGGTATGATCACGTCCACCACATCAGCACGCCCAATGGATCACAGTTTTTCTGTGGTTTGTGTCTGTGATTTAACGTTCGACAATGAATAAAAGTTAATGACAAATTGCGAGGAAGAATCGACAGATAATCTTCAAAGCAGAAACACTTTTAAACTAGTCTATAATTAAGAAAGATATACATGAGAAAACCATTGTTGCAAATACTGATCTTGTAAACTACCAGTAACTTTGGCTTTAAACCATTCAAGTGAAACATGGAGATCAAACTGATTCTGCCAAATGCCACTTAACCCGATTTCATTTAATATACGTTCTACGTTAGCTAAATAAGTAGATTTGTGGGTTTAACGATATATATATCATGTAGCAGCTTATAAACAATATTTGAAAACTTAGGCTCACTTCCGATATCAACAAGCTTAAACCAATAGCAAAGCATCCTTACTTTAGCTGTTATTTCCACAGGAAACTGTCCCAGTTTCCCATAAATCATTTTACTTGGAGTAGATTTTCCCAGTTTATGGATTATTTTGAAGAACTTAAGTTGTAATTTCGAAGCTAATTCACACATTGATGGAGTCCAGACCTCACATCCGTAAAGCAAAAGTGGAACTACTACTCTGTTAAATAATTCAATCTGTATATCAAAGGGAAGAAAACGTCTTCTGCATTTTTTTTTTAGCAGAGAGAGCATGTTACGACATGCTTGGTCGTATAAGTGTTTTTGTGCCAAGTTAAATTTGTTGTTATAAGGTTCAGCCCAAGATATTGAATTGAAAAAAAAACAACACTTTAATTTCTTTACCACCACATGTATAATAAGACATTTTCTTGATTTTACTACCTCTTTAAAAACCCCCAAAACTTTTGTTTTTTCTTCATTTATATTAAGTTTCCACTTATGACAATAGTTACACATTGCATTGATAGCTTTCTGCTGGTCTTCTTTTGATTCGGCACATATTGCCGTATCATTTGCATACACTGACAAAAACACTTTCAGCAAAAGATTCTCCTTTTCCTCTTCCCACCTTAGTTTCCTGGCTTCCTTTGCCATTGTTGATAAACCGTTTTTTTTTTTTTTCCATAATGTAGGTCTGCATATCATTCAAGTACAAAGCAAAGAGTAACGGTGACAAGTTTTCACCCTGGCGAACCCCAGTTGAGGTTTGAAAAAAGTCAGAACACTCATCCCCTCCGCTAACACATGATTTAGCTTTAGAGTAGATGTCTTTGATAACCATTAATATGTTTCCTTTCACCCCATGATCAAACAGCTTCCGCCACCAAAAAGCTCTATTAACACGGTCGAACGCCTTTTCAAAATCTACAAAAAGGCAATAAAGTCGTTTTCTCTTTGCAAGAAACACATCAACCATGCAATGAAGTGCAAACAAGTGATCTGCAGCTGCAGCTGCACTGTGGTTCAATCCAATCTGATCCAATCCTTTCCAACCCAATACAATGCTGTACGCTTGACACTATGAGCATGGACAGTGAATATTTAACAGAAGACAATGTAAAACAGCACTATAGTGCGGAACACAGCATGCTAGCACAGAACAGCAGAATAAAGCACAACACAACACAACACAGCACAATACAGCACAATACAGCACAGCACAACAAAACACAACACGACAGACACAACAAGCACAACCCAACACAACACAGCACAACACGACACAACAAGCACAGGAAAGCACAGCACAACACAACACAGCACAACACAGCACAGCGCAACAAAACACAACACGACCACGGCACAGTACAGCACAGCACAACACAACACAACACGACACGACTCGACAGAACAAGCACAGCACAACACAACACACTTTATTTTAATTTTATTCTTTTATATCGAGGATAATGGAATAAACACTTATGTGCTTTTTTACATCTAGTCCCCGTGTTTTATGCGGATTTGTAAATTCTGTCATCTGTTCCCACCGGCACACAATGGCCTACTCTCACGACAAGCGGACAGGATTAAACGGTGCGCAAGATGTTCTCCGTGCGGTCGAATACGGAGCCTCAGTTTATAGTCTCATCCGAAAGACTTTTGGGAGAGTGGAGTCTGCACTGATGTTAACTCCAGGGGAAAATATCCCCTTGAACTGGAATCGAACCCGGGTCATCAGATTGTGAGCGCAATGTTCTGACCACTAGGCTAACCCACAACTCCCCCCCCACCCCCCCCCTGCCCCGACACGACACAACAAGCACAGCACAACATAGCACAGCACAACACGACACGACACGACACAAGCACAGCACAGCACAACACAACATAGCACAGCACAACACGACACGACACAACACAAGCACAGCACAGCACAACACAACATAGCACAGCACAACACGACACGACACAACACAAGCACAACACAGCACACCACGCCGCGGTGCAGTACAGCACAGTGCAATACACAGCAGTGCTGGCTCGCTGTGGCGTGTTGTGCTGAGGTGTGGTGTGGTGTGGTGTGGTGTGGTGTGGTGTGGTGTGGTGTGTTGTGGTGTGGTGTGGTGTGGTGTGGCGTGGTGTGGCGTTTTGTTGTGTGGTGTGGCGTGTTGTGGTGTGGTGTGGTGTGGCGTGTTGTGGTGTGGTGTGGTGTGGCGTGTTGTGGTGTGGTGTGGCGTGTTGTGGTGTGGTGTGGTGTGGCGTGTTGTGGTGTGGTGTGGTGTGGCTTTTGTGGTGTGGCGTGTGTTGTGTTGTGTGTTGTGGTGTGGTGTGGTGTGGCGTTTTGTTGCGTGGTGTGGCGTTTTGTTGTGTTGTGGTGCGGCGTGTTGTGTGTGTTGTGGTGTTTGTGGTGTGGTGTGGTGTGGCGTTTTGTTGCGTGGTGTGGCGTTTTTGTTGTGTTGTGGTGCGGCGTGTTGTTGTGTTGTGGTGTGGCGTGTTGTAGTGTGGCGTGGCGTTGTGTGTGTGGTGTGGTGTGGCGTGTTTGTGTGTGTGGTGTGGTGTGTTGTAGTGTGGCGTGTTGTGGTGTGTTGTGGTGTGGTGTGGTTGGTGTGTGGTGTGTGTGGTGTGGCGTGGTGTGGCGTGGTGTAAATGTGGCGTGGTGTGGTGTGGTTGTGGTGTGGTGTGGTGTGTTGTAGTGTGGCGTGTTGTGGTGTGTTGTGGTTGTGGTGTGGTGTTGGCGTGGTGTGGTGTGGTGTGGTGTGGTGTGGTGTGGTGTGAAGTTTGGGTGGTGTGGTGTGGTGTGGTGTGGTGTGGTGTGGTGTGGGTGGCGTGGTGTGGCGTGGTGTGGTGTGGCGTGGTGTGGTGTGGTGTGGTGTGGTGTGTTGTAGTGTGGCATGGTGTGGCGTGGTGTGCGGTGTGTGATGTGGCATGGGTGTGCGTGGTGTGGCGTGGTGTGGTGTGTGGTGTGGCGTGGTGTGATGTGGCATGGTGTGGGTGGTGTGTGTGTGGTGTGGTGTGGTGTAATGTGGCATGGTGTGGTGTGGCGTGGTGTGGGCAGTGGTGGCCATCAGCAGCAGCGTGATGACCTTGACCGTCATTTCTGTGGAGCGCTTCCTGGCCATCGTCTTGCCGCTGCGGCAGAGCTGGAGCTTGAGGAAGACCTGCCTCAGCATCGCCGCTGTCTGGCTGATCGCCTGCAGGTCAGCGCTGCGTGTGTGTGTTGGTGTGAGTGTGTGTGTGTGTGTGCGTGCGTGTGTGTGCGTGTGTGTGTGTGCGTGTGCGTGGTGGTGTGTGTGTGTTGTATGTGTGCGTGTGTGTGTGCGTGTGTGTGTGTGCGTGTGTGTGTGTGTGTGCGTGTGTGACTCTGTGTGTGTGTGTGTGTGTGTGGGTGTGTGTGTGTGTGCGCGTGTGTGTGTGTGTGCGTGTGTGGTGTGTGTGTGTGTGGCTGTGTGTGTGTGTGTGCGTGTGCGTGTGTGTGTGTGTGCGTGTGTGTGTGTGCGTTGTGTGTGTGTGTGTGTATGTGCGTGTGTGTGGTGTGTGCGTGTGACTGTATGACTGTGTGTGTGTGTGCATGTGACTGTGTGTGTGCGCGTGTGACTGTGTGTGTGTGTGTGTGTGACTGTGTGTGTGTACGTGTGACTGTGTGTGTGACTGCGTGTGTGTGTGTGCGTCTGACTTAGTGTGTGTGTGTTGTTGTTGTTGTTGTCTTCAAATTAACGTCTGTTCACTCTAAGCGATATTAGACGAGGGAAGTAGAAAGTGTAAAGGAGTTTAAAGAAGGGAGAAGAAGGAGTGGAAGGAGAAAGGATTAAGAAATAGCATCCGTGTTGGGTGTTTGTTTGTTTGTTTGTTTGGTTTTTAGAAAAAAGAAATAATAATAATAATAACAACAACAACAAAACCCAACAACACACCTAGAAAGGTAATGATAATACTCTTAAACAGGAGCAAAACTTAAAACTCAACAACGTAGAAAAATGAAATAACAATAATGTAACTACAATGAATAATAGAGTGGACTATGCAATAAACATCTAGCAATGGCAAGGGCTAACTTTGAATTTTCAAATATATTTTCCAGAGACTGTTCAGAAAATGTAGGTAAAAATGGTTTTATAATAGGGCATTCAAATATGATATGAGTATTGGAAATATGATCTCCACATAGACATCTGACATGTTTACAAAATTTTGTAAGGAATGCATTTAACTTCATTCTAAAATATAGTGAATGAACCCTTCTCACAGTTATAAAACGCGAATCTATTTGAGAAGGAGTCATATAACCAAAAATATGGGAAGTGGTCCGGCAATTTTTTAAATATCGTTCCTTGAATTGACCAGATTCTTTAAACTTACCCATGAAATTTGTTTTAATATACGGTGTCCCTCTGTATAGATAAGGGACATCCAGTTCTATCGATTCCATGTCATGTCTTGACCCCTTTTCTGCAGCTCTGTCAGCCCACTCATTTGAAAAAAATTCCAACGTGAGAAGGCATCCCAACAAAAAGAAACAGGAATGCCTCTTAAACTTAGGAGGTGTATGACATACTTAATTTCAAAAACAATTCTAGAAAATTTCTTGAAGTTTGGGGATTTTATAGCATACAATGCTGATTTGGAGTCAACACAAAGCAAGATATGAAAGAAAGAAAATGGAAAATTAAGAATATAATTAAGAGCCATAAGAATTGCAATAAGTTCAGCTGTAAATATTGAACGATGTTTACCAAGATAGTACGATTTCTCAATTTTAAGTGCTGGTATGACAAATGCAGAGCCTGTGTCATGATTTTCTAAAACAGATCCATCAGTATACACTTTTAAGCAGTCAGCATACTTATTTTCAATATGCGACCGAACATCTGCAACCATGATGTTTTGATTTTCATTCTTTTTTTCATTAATATACTCTATATCAAAACAGGCTTTATTCATCTCCCATGAAGGACAAGGTAAAGCTTCTTTTTGTGTTTCTAAGTCATATTGGTTAAGGTTAGATTTTTGAAAGAGGTCTGATACATAAGTGCCAATAGGCATTAAACACGAAATTTGTTTAGCCCTTTTTGGAAAATTCGTTTCTGCTTGAACTTTTAATTCACTAATTTAATAAGAAAACTTCTGTTGGATTGGATGCCATATCCAATGATATGCTTAAACAGTTACCAGAAAAATTCATTCTTCTAATGCATAAACTTTTCCAAAAGTGTTGGACCGAAGGTGCATTGCCAATGAACTGGAAGCAGTCTATTATTGTCCCCATTCATAAGCAAGGAAAGCCTAAAACTGATAAAACTAGTTATAGGCCCATAGCACTGACTTCCAACATTGGTAAGCTTATGGAGAAAATTATTCTTAAGAGGCTTGTATATTACTGTCAGAAAAATAAGGTAGTTCCTGTCAATCAAGCAGGCTTTCAAAAAGGTCGATCAGCAATTGATAACCTAGTTAAACTAACAACACAGGTAAAACAACAATTTGCAAAAAGAAAAAATCTACTCGCAACATTTTTTGATGTAAGGAAAGCCTACGACCAAGTTTGGCATGCTAAATTGCTGCATAAACTAAAGACTATTGGTTTTTCTGGGCATTTTTTCCATTATATTAAAAGCTTTTTATGTAAAAGAAGTATGCAAGTGAGAGTAGGGAATTCATATTCAGACTTTAGATCATTGCATATGGGTTTACCACAGGGTTCAGTTATAGCTCCTTTTCTGTTTAATATATTGCTATATGATTTACCCACAAAACTGTCTAAAGATGTTGTCTTAGTACAATATGCTGATGATATATGTTTATGGATGAATGTCACTATGAAGCGTGCTACAACAAAGAGGATGATAAATTATACCAGAAAAGTATATCAAAAAGAGCTAGATAATTTACATAAATATATTTTTGAAAATGGTCTGACATTATCTACAGAAAAAACGCACATAATGCTTTTTAATAATGGTAGTGATCCAGATACACTACCACAGTTTACGATTGGAGGGAGCCAAATCAGTATAAAAATATGGTAAAATTTTAGGCATTCAACTTACATCAAAATTAACTGGAATGCTCATATTGGATACATTTTAACAAAAGCAAGGAAATGCATTAATTTTCTTAAAATGGTTAGCAGACAGTCATGGGACAAGATATCTTCACTCTTAAATGCTTGTCTAAGTCACTTGTACGTTCCAAACTGTCTTACGGACAAGAGGTCTTTTTCAGTGCTCCTAACTATTTACTTAAAAAACTCCAAAGTATAGATTGCAAGGCGTACAAACTTGCACTTGGGGTACCATTCCATGCATCCACCATAGAAACTTATAAGGAAATTGGGGAACTCCCCCTAGCTGAATACCGACAACTTTCATGCGCCAAATATGTATTACAGAGCACGAATGACGAAAATTTTGTGTGTGTGTGTGAGACTGTGTGTGTGTGACTGTGTGTGTGACTGTGTGTGTGTGTGTGACTGTGTGTGTGACTGTGTTTTTGTTTATTTTGTTTAACTCATCGAGGTTGTGCGGAAGCTTAAGCTTCAGCACTCTTTTCCTTTACTGTGACATGCCGAAGCTTAAGAATCGGCAGACTTACATTTTAAAAAACAAACACAAAGTGAGGGTTAACTCACGGGAAAGTACTCTGGCCTGTAGGGCAATCATTTTTCTAAACACAGTTGCTTTCCTTGACCATAAGCGTGTCTAGTTTTTGTCTGTTGGCCAATTTTGTTTGACATGTCAACAAGTGATATCTTTGGGATTTCAGGCACTCCAGTGTTATGATTCTTTAAAAAAAAATATTATACAAAAAGTGACATCACATGGATTCAGCCAGCTTCAGGAAACTTTACTTTGGTGAAAAATCATCACATTGCTTCAAGGGGACTAGTTGATGAATAGTTCAAGCCATTTAAGATACCAGCCCTAATTTTCAAAACCTTTTATTTTTCAGCATTCAGTGACATATTTTGAAAATTTGTAAAAAAATAAATATAGTCATCTATTAAAAAACTGTAAAACAATCTCAAAAGAAGACATTATAAACTTTTCAATGATGTATAATGTGTATGTCATTATTATGTTGGGTAAGTCTGCTGAATTTTTCCATATAGCAAAAATCACGCGTCACCACAAAATGGCGGGATCCATTTCACTGCAGCTCCAATGAGTTAATGTCTGTTCACTACATGGGGATTTAGACACACCCGCATTCATACCAAAGTACCTATTATTACACACCGCACCTCTCTCTCTCTTTCTCTCCCCTACATGCACCCACCCACACACATAATTTTATATATATATATATATATATATATATATATATAATATATATATATATATATATATATATATATATATATATTAATATATATATATATTACTAATTACAGTATATGTCTTACAGGTGAAGAATATTGACATCAGCAACTGACATTATGAATTGCTGAGAGTCATAAAAAAACTTCTTGACTAGTGGCATATTTCTTATGAATATCTAAACCTCTCCTTTTATACATGTCAAGAAGAATTGGGCAATCAAACAACAAATGGTGGACTGAAAGTGGACTAGAACAACAACATGTTACATTTTTTGAATATTTAGTATTCCATGCATTTAATCTCAGATTATGTATTAGAATGTCTAATTTCCCTGGGCAAGGAAACTGCTGATAATGTTTTTTTCTATAATCTTTGAATGTATGCATTTCATTAACTTAGAATGAATTTCATAAGACGACAATGCAAGATTAGAAGCAAACACTTCAGTACTGTATTCAGAGGCACCTTGTCTTGCGAAAGAATCAACCAGCTCATTCGAATAAATTCCACAATGAGAGGGGATCCAGCAAAGAGTTATGCTGATGCCTCTGCTTGCAATATAATGTATCAGGAATTTTATCTCAAATACAATATCATTCCTTATTTTACCACGCCATGACTTTAATGCCATTAACACTGCCTTTGAGTCAACGCAAAACAGAATTTGGCAGACATCAACAGCAGTATCAGACAAAAAATTCAAAGCCATAAGAATTGCAAATAATTCAGAAGTAAAAATAGAAAAATGTTGTCCTAAATGAAAAGATTTTTGAACTTTTAAAGTCGGAATCATATATGCAGCACCACTTTTGCCTGTTTCTAATACAGATCCGTCAGTATACACTTTTAAGTAATTAGAATAATTACTTTCTAAGTGACTTTTTACATCAACGGTGAGAAGATTTTGATCTTCATTTTTCTTTATTTCCGTGTAGTCGATGTCAAATTTAGCTGAAATATGATCCCAAGGAGGAAACTGAGGACCAACCGGTAAAACTGGAATTGTTGATATATTGATGTCATTTTATTTCATAAATGTGTCTGTATAATTTTTAATTGGCTGCAGAAATGAAATATTGCGTGCTCGTTTAGGAAAATCAGTGTCTTGATTCATAAATATTTCCTCGTTTACTGAATTTGGAATAGAGATACTACGAACCACGTATTTTGATACTGCCAGTTTTCGCTGATCAGAAAGAGATAGTAAGTGAGCTTCTTTATAAGTTTTAGCTGTATTTGCATGATCCGGAACACCAAGAGCTATCTTCTCTGCTTTACTGTCTATACTTTGTAATTTTTTAAGTAGATAATCTGCAGCAGAAAAATAAACTTATTGTCCGTATATTAATTTTGAACGTACCAAGGACAGAGCCAGATGTATCAGAGTCGTAGTGTCTTGACTCCATGCCTGAGAACTTATTATCTTTAGAAAATTAAGTCTTTTCCTAGCTTCAGTTATCATTTGGTTGATGTGCATCTTCCAGTTCAACTTTCTAGTTAAAAATACACCTAAGAATTTGACATCTTGTTTGTATTGAAGCACCTTTTCTTCTAGTTTCAGGATTGGTCATTTAATGGGTTGTCACCGTTATTAAAAAGCACAAGACACGTTTTTTTTCTGCTGATAATTCTAATCTATTTTTTTTCATATAACTACAGAATTTATCTAATTCTTCCTGATTTTTTTTCAACATAATCGATCACTCTCTTTTTCGTGATTTTCCTAACTGACGTATTTATCCAAATAGCAATATCATCTGCATACTGAACAACTTGAGTATTAGATGACAAAGAGCTAGGGAGATCATGTGCAAGAATAGAAAACAAGATACGTGCAAGTACTGATCCCTGTGGTATACCCAAGTCGATAGCTTTCAAAGATGAGTACACTGAACCTAATTTTGTGCAAATTGATCTATCCGACAAGAAATTTTGCAGATATTTATATAATATGCCATTAATACCAATGTATTTTAATTCATGTAGCAATTGATCATGACAAACTCTATCATAGGCTTTCTTCACATAAAAAAATGAGGCTAAAACACTTTTTCGTTTGGAAAATTGCCTTTTAATTTGATGTGTTAGTTTAACTAAGTGGTCAGAAGTACATCTTCCCTTTCGAAAACCAGCCTGATTTGTTGGGATCACATTATTCTTTTCACAAAAATGAAATATACGCTTATGTATACTTTTTTTTACATTACTTTACCCACATGAGAAGTAAGAGCAATTGGCCTGTAGCTATCTATCGATGACCGCAGTTTACCTTTCTTTAGGATTGCGACTAAAATCGACTGCCTCCAGATCTAGGATTTTAAGAAGTGTAACTGTGTGTGTTTGTGTGTGTGTGTGTGTGTGTGTGTGTGTGTGTGTGTGTGTGTGTGTGTGTGTGTGTGTGTGTGTGTGTGTGTGTGTGTGTGTGTGTGTGTGTGAAAGAGTAGATTGATAGTATCGTGTTGTTTAGATTGTCATCTGATTTTTGTGAAATGATTTGTGTGAATGACTTAATATTGTGTGCGATTTTCCCGATTTTGTTTTTAGTGATTTCCACACTTCATTTATTAGTTGAATATATGTATGTTTACACGAGATATATTGCAAGACTAGGATTCGCTTTAAATCTCCATCCTTGTGTATTAAAGTTCATTCATTCATTTATTCATCCATCACTTCATCTATCCTTCCTTCATTCATTGAATCATTTTTGCACCATGACCTCTTTTTGAGTTTCAGTGTTTCAATTCAGCCTGCT
>CM054135.1:17241740-17278545 GCA_028751875.1 Rapana venosa
ACACACACACACACACACACACACACACACACAACACTCGCACAAACACACCTACCCTGCGCGCGTGCGCACTCACGCACACACACATACACGTAAGTTATCATGACATTTTGAATAATGAAATTTACATTATAATATATTGAAAGAAAAAAATGATTTTAAAAAAGGGTATAAAAACACTTAAAAAAAGATGAACAGGAAAGCGTAAAAAGAAAAGAAGGGGACTGCATTCTTCTTATCATCTACTCCTGATCAAATCTCTCTCTCTCTCTCACTCTCTCTCTCTCTACTCTCTCTCATCTCTCTCTCTCTCTCTCTCTCTCTCTCTCTCTCTCTCTCTCTCTCTCTCCTCTCTCTCTCTGGCTTGGCGTGAGGGACAAGAACTGAAAGGGACATGCTGTTATAAGCTGCTGCAAATTTTTGCATTTTAGCTTCAAAATGTCAGTTACTGGCCTTCCAGCAACTGTGATAACAACTTTAAATGCCCTGCTGATCAACAACGTCGTATCAGTTGGAAAGTCGTGGGGGTGAGTGGCAGCGTTGTGTGTTGTGTTCCTCTTGAGACTGAAACTGCTGACAAGTCAGTGTCAACAGAAATGGTGGACCCCAGTGCTGAACCCTAGCTCGAGTTCAGTATTTTCGCAAAAAGCCGCCTTGCCAAATCCATCGCGACATCCAAAGAACCAGACAACACCAAGAAAGACAGGCAAGTCCTCAGTGTGATGAGGACAGTGTCTTGGAAGAGCCTGTCTTGTGTGACACTGACTCCCTGCATGGAGACAGAATGGATGCAGAATCAAACCAAACCAGGCTGTACACAGAGCTGTGTGTCAACAGTGCAGTGAATGTCTCAGCCACACCAGATTCACTTGATCTACCCTGTGAACCAGCAACAGACAGCAAGATCGGTGTGTCTTCTGAGGTGTCTGATGTGCAATAAGAACAGACAGTTGACTGCACAGTTGAGGGTTTTCATACGGGTATTGTGAAAGAGTATGTGTCCACTCTGACAGACAAATGTGTGCAGCAGGGATTATGAGACAGCAAAAGAAACACATAGTTTTGAAAGGTTGTAGTTCAAGATTCAGGCAATCAAACTATTCTGATATGTGAATCGGATTACATCACCCTGGAATACTCTTGTAATGGAGATACTCGTGACGAATCTAAGTGTGTGTTCTGGTACATTAAGCAAGAAGACAAAAACATGTTGCCAAAAGAACGTGTCAGGCTTGCCAGACTTCGTAAAGGGAAGCAGCATCCTAACACACAACACGCAGAGACAGTGGCACGTGCTGAATGGGAATTACATCTTCTTCGGGACCTGATCTGGTTTTACATGGGCTGACTTCACTGGCTGCAGACACAACAAGGAAAGACTGTTTTGACAACTGAGACACGGACACTTATGTATAAAATCTAGATGTACATACCATTACTGCCATGGTTTCCATGTCACTGTAATCACGTCGCGTTGGATATCGTTTGTTACCGTGCCACAGCACTACATGGCTTAATTGCTAAATAGCAATAAATGTTGTTCATTTGTTCATTTGTTCATTTGTTCCCTCTCCTCTCTCTCTCTCTGTGGTCCAGTCAGTCCTGGTTTGGTGTCATTGTGAGATCCTTGTTCAGTATTATAATAGAGGTGGGGATAAAGCTGTTTTACTTTGGAGGGTTTGGAGTTTGGGTACTCTGTAGCGTTTTTGAGATAGAAGGAGTTCAAAATGTTTACAAGCGCATGCATACCATCACTCACGATTTATTTTGCTGTCTTTCGCACGATATTCATAAAGATCATTTAGTTTCATTTGTGCACAATCCACAATTTTGCCAAAGCATGTTACAACTCTATTTAGTATATGTTTGTTTTTGACATTCAGTGTTTTATTCAAGTATACTAAAGAAAGAGAAATGACAGACTCAAAGCATTTGTAGAAATTTTGCAAAACTTTAACACTAACCTGAAGACTCCTGAGCTTTTGAACAAAAAAGATAGGAGAATGGCATTTCTTATTTATCATATCTTTATCAGCAGTAGAGTTTAATTTATCATCGATGACAGTACCTAAATACTTATATTCATGAATATTTCGACTTTTATACCATCGATATGAAGATCTGGTATAGGTTTTGGGTTTTTGCGGAAGTAAACATTTTTTTAAAAGTCTTTTTAACATTCAAGTCCAGATAGTTTCTTTTGCACCAGGATGAAAACTCTTCGACTGTACTAAAGTACATAAGATGAGAGTTGGACAGATCTACAAGAGCAGAATCATCAGAATATTTAATCAATGGTGTAATGTCAGAACCAGTGCAGTCATTAGTATCATAGCGTGAAAAGGATAGGAGACAGAACAGTGCCTTGAAGAGAACCAGTGGATGTTGACTTTTCAGCTGATATTGCTCTTATAAATCAGACATACTGTGTTCGCTTCACCAGAAAGTTCATAACCCAAAGAATGAGGCGAGGGCAGACATTCACTGAAAGTAATTTGCATGCTAGGAGAGGCTGGATGGTACTGAAGGCAGAGGAAAAGTCAATGAAGAGTGTGTGACCACAAGAGCCAGGTTTTTCCAATTGAGAGTAGGCATTGTGCACAAGGTGAGAGCTGCATCCTTTGTGCTCCTGTTTGCTTTCTATGAAAACTGGAAAGGATCTAGATTAGAGGAAGTGCACAGAAGAATGCGTTTTAGTATAATACGTTCCCAACATGTCATCACTCTTGGGGTGAGAATAGCGGGTCTGCAATCTTTTAGAAAGGACTTTGGGCTGTTTGTTTTGGGCACATGACAAATGATTGATTTCTTCCAGAGACGGGGTACACTACACGCTTTCAAAGATAAAGAGAACAGAACACTAAAACCATGACACAGCTGCTCTGCACACGCCTTCAACAATCGTTCACCAGCACTATCCACACCCACAGCTTTCTTCACATGCAATCTCTCAAACACAGATTTAACGTCTTTGGCATTAACAGTAAAGTTATCAGTCAGTACTAAGATTAAAATCACAAACTTGTTTTTGTAGATTAGACAAAGCACCGTTTAGTTCACATCAAAGGTCGTCACACTGGAAGCAGCAATAGAAAGAATTAAGTTCATCTGAAAAGATGTTTTACTCCTCTGATGTCATTGTATGAGCTGAAAAATTCCCACTAGTTTGTCCTGAAAGTGTTTTTAACCCTCTCCACGCATCTGCCATGTTAACCACCTGAAACTGTTGTTCAGCTTCCTGGTTGTATAACATTTTACTTTCCCGAATTTCTTTTTGAAGTTTTTCTGTACTGTTTCATGTCATTCTATTGTCGCTTCGAAACACTATTTCCTTTTCATTGAGAACTGACATCACCGGTTTTGTCAACCAGGGTTTGTTGTTAGGAAATTAAATATCTTTATAGCTTTTGGGGTAACAATAAGGTCTTCACAAAAAGAAATATAATGAATATAAATATAAACATGCACAGTAATAAAAAAAATAATAATAGGAAATATAAGCAAAACAACCTTTCAAGTCCTCCACACACACATACATTTGTTTACACTTTAACTTGCCTTTTTATAGCAGGGTCCGTTTTTAATTTTGGCTTGTATGTAGGCATGATGTATACTGTGTTGTGATCAGGTGTACCAATGGGGTGGGGGGAGGAGAAACAGATTTGTATGCATTTAATATGTTTCCAAAACTTTTATGAAGAATATGTTTTTGACATGTAATAATTCAGGCAATTATAAAACCGCCCACAAGTTCTAACATCAGCAATAACAATTTAAGTCATCTAATACAATGACAAAGAAAATAAACAGAAATAAAATAAAACAAACTAACTTTATTTTGTGTAACACAAAAACAAAAATAGCCCCCAACAACAAGAAAGTAAATATCACAAACCGAACCAAATAAACAACACACACACGTACTCTCGCACATGTGTACACAAAACGCACGCACGCACGCACACACGCACGCACGCACGTACGCACACACACACTGTGTGTTCGTTTATTTATTTAATTTATTTTTTATTTCTATTCTTTTTCCCCCCGAAGAAATGGAATAATCTCTCAGGTGCTCTTTTACATTTAGTCCTCGTGTGTATGTAGTGTGTGTATCTGTGTCTGTGTGACTGTGTGTCTGTGTTTGTCTGTGTCTGTAGGCATTTAAGTAACATTAGACTAAATCAATGTGCCATCTAGAAACTCTGGCTTCTCCTCAGAAAAGAAACCCTGTGTGTGTGTGTGTGTGTGTGTGTGTGTGTTGTGTGTGTGTGTGTGTGCGCCGCGTGCGCAGGTGGTGTACCATGTGGTGGTGGGGGTGGTGTTGTTTCTGGTGCCCATCATCATCATGGCGGTCAGCTACAGCGTCATCTGTGTCTGTCTGCTGGTCAGGAAGGCGCCCAGCTCCTCCTCCTCCTCTCCCGCAACACCAAGAAAAAGGTCAGCGTCTGTCTGTCTGTCTGTCTGTCTGTCTGTCAAACCGATCTCCAACTGTTGCTTTCAAACGGTACACTTTCTCGAGATGGTACAATAGTAATTTCCAGAGGGTACGTTATTTCCAGATGGTACATTTTCTCCAGATAGTACACCATTTCCAGATGGTACATTGTCTCCAGATGGTACATAGTTTCCAGATGGTACATTGTTTCCAGATCGTACACCATTTCCAGATGGTACACCATTTCCAGATGGTACATTGTCTCCAGATGGTACATAGTTTCCAGATGGTACATTGTTTCCAGATAGTACACCATTTCCAGATGGTACATTGTCTCCGGATGGTACATAGTTTCCAGATGGTGCATTGTCTCCAGATGGTACATAGTTTCCAGATGGTACATTGTCTCCAGATGGTACATTCTTTCCAGATGGTACATTGTCTCCAGATGGTACATTGTCTCCAGATGGTACATAGTTTCCAGGTGGTACACTATTTCCAGATGGTACGTTGTTTCCAGATGGTACGTTGTTTCCAGATGGTACGTTGTTTCCATACTGTACACTGTTTCCATATGCACACTGTTTCCAGATGGCACACTGTTTCCATATAGTACACTGTTTCCAGATGGTACATAGCTTCCAGATGGTACACTGTTTCCATGTGGTACACTGTTTCCAGATGGTACACTGTTTCCATGTGGTACACTGTTCCCAGATGGTACACTGTTTCCATGTGGTACATTGTTTGCAGATGGTACACTGTTTCCAGATGGTACACCTTTTCCAGATGGTACATAGCTTCCACATGGTACACTATTTCCAGATAATACATTGCTTCCAGATGGTACATTCTTTCCAGATGGTACACTCTTTCCAGGTGGTACATTGTTTCCAGATAGTAACTATTTCCAAATGGTACATTGTTTCCAGATGGTACACTATTTCCAGATGATACCTTGTTTCCAGATATAAGCTATTTCCAAATGATACACTGTTTCCAGATGGTACACTATTTCCAGATGATGCATTGTTTCCAGATAGAACACTATTTCCAGTTGATACACTGTTTCCAGGTGGTCCATTGAAAAAGCAATGCTTTTGCTTATTTGTTCTCAAGTCTTCCCCATAAAGAAACAAACTCTATTATCAAAAAGGCAAAGAACACCCCCCCCCTTCCTCCCAAAGAAATAGCGACACAGTGCAAAGAAATAATGACATGTCATGTTACGGTATTTTGAAATCACATCCACCAGCCCCTTTCTTCTCCATCTGCGTTATGAAATGATTGTGCCTGTGCTGATCAAAATCGTGATGGTTCTATTGGTCAGTGGAGGAGCACTTTGATGTTCAACATTCTGTTCAACTCCACTGCCTCCATCGCCGCTGTCGGTGGTAGGAGCTCCACGCAATGCCACCACCAGGGTTCACCATCTTTCTCTGTCTCTGCTGATTTCTTCCATCTCCTGTGGCCCTCCCAGAACACTGACCTCAGTGGTGTTGGCAGTGTAGGATGTTGGTGGTCTGCCTCTTTTCCTTCTGCCCTCAACCTTACCTTGAAGAACTGTCGTCATCAGATTTGTTTGTGTGTTTCTATTTGCATGACCAACGTATCTGCCTGCGCTTATCAATAAAGGTTTTGAAAATTTTATTTCAGCCAACATTGTCTTTGCTCTAAGAGTTCATCAAAAAAGCTTTTATTTGTTCTTCTCTCTGGCCATTTGACTTACAAATTTCCTGTAGAGCCACATTTGGCTACCTTCATTTTGTCTCTTGTTAATTAGGTGGTGAGGATGTTGGTGTCAGTGATGGTGGTGTTATGGTGACAGTAATTTAGTGAAGGTTGTTTTATGTGACAGTGTTTTAGTGATCGTTGTTTTATAGTGACAGTGTTTATGTTGTTTATAGGTGGTGAGGATGTTATGGTGATCATGTTTTATGTTGTTCTCAGGTGGTGAGGATGTTGGTGATAGTGGTGATAGTGTTATGGTGACAGTGTTTTATATTGTTATAGGTGGTGAAGATGTTGGTTATAGTGATGGTGGTGTTGTGATAACGGTGTATTATATTGTTGATATTAGGTGGTGAGGTTGCTGGTGATAGTGGTGTTGTTGTTGTGGTGTTGTTGTTGTTATCAGGTGGTGAGGATGCTGGTGATAGTGATGATGTTGTTGTGGTGTTGTTGTTGTTATCAGGTGGTGAGGTTGCTGGTGATAGTCGTGGTGTTGTTGTGTTGTTGTTGTTGTTGTTATCAGGTAGTGAGGATGTTGGTGATAGTGATGGTGTTGTGTGTTGTTGTTGTTGTTGTTGTTATCAGGTGGTGAGGATGCTGGTGATAGTGATGGTGTTTTTGTTGTTATTGTTATCATGTGGTGAGGATGCTGGTGATAGTGATGGTGTTGTTGTGATGTTGTTGTTGGTGTTATCAGGTGGTGAGGATGCTGGTGATAGTGATGGTGGTGTTGTTGTGTTGTTGTTGTTATCAGTTGGTGAGGATGCTGGTGATAGGGATGGCGTTGTTGTTGTTGTTGTTGTTATCAGGTGGTGAGGATGCTGGTGATAGTGATGGTGGTGTTGTTGTGTTGTTGTTGTTATCAGTTGGTGAGGATGCTGGTGATAGGAATGGTGTTGTTGTTGTTGTTGTTATCAGGTGGTGAGGATGCTGGTGATAGTGATGGTGGTGTTGTGTTGTTGTTGTTGTTATCAGGTGGTGAGGATGCGGGTGATAGTGATGGTGTTGTTGTTGTTGTTGTTGTTATCAGGTGGTGAGGATGCTGGTGATAGTGATGGTGTTGTTGTGTTGTTGTTGTTATCAGGTGGTGAGGATGCTGGTGATAGTGATGGTGTTGTTGTTGTTGTTGTTATCAGGTGGTGAGGATGCTGGTGATAGTGAGGGTGTGTTGTTGTGTTGTTGTTATCAGGTGGTGAGGATGCTGGTGATAGTGATGGTGTTGTTGTTGTTGTTATGAGGTGGTGAGGATGCTGGTGATAGTGATGGTGTTGTTGTTGTTGTTGTTATCAGGTTGTGAGGATGCTGGTGATAGTGATGGTGTTGTTGTTGTGGTGTTTTGTTGTTATCAGGTGGTGAGGATGCTGGTGATAGTGATGGTGATTTTGTTGTTGTTGTTATCATGTGGTGAGGATGCTGGTGATAGTGATGGTGTTGTTGTTGTTGTTATCATGTGGTGATGATGCTGGTGATAGTGATGATGGTATTGTTGTTGTTGTTATTAGGTGGTGAGGATGCTGGTGATAGTGATGGTGGTGTTGTTGTTGTTGTTGTTGTTATTAGGTGGTGAGGATGCTGGTGATAGTGATGGTGGTGTTGTTGTGTGTTGTTGGTTGTTATCAGGTGGTGAGGATGCTGGTGATAGTGATGGTGTTGTTGTTGTTGTTGTTATCAGGTGGTGAGGATGCTGGTGATAGTGATGGTGGTGTTGTTGTTGTTATCAGGTTGTGAGGATGCTGGTGATAGTGATTGTGGTGTTGTTGTTGTTATCAGGTGGTGAGGATGCTGGTGATAGTGATGGTGGTGTTCGTGGTTTGCTGGACCCCCCTGCACATTCTGGAGATTATTCCCATCTTCCACCCAGAGAGAAAGGTCAGTCTGTGTCAAAGGTCATCCACAGCTTCCACTCATGGAGAAATGTCAATCTGTGTCAAAGTTCATCCACCAGCATAATTTATTTCCTACAATTCATGAGAAAACCCTGGTCTCAGTGTTCTTACGTTCCATGTGCCCAGTTTCAGGGCGGGACTTTTCACTTTTCTGTTGCCTGGTGCGCAGTTGTCGATCTCCTTGTCGGTGTTCACCTCACCCCACACACCAGTCAGTGTTCCCCTCACCCCACACACCAGTCAGTGTTCACCCTCAACCCCACACACCAGTCAGTGTCCCCCCTCAACCCACACACCAGTCAGTGTTCCCCCTCACCCCACACACCAGTCAGTGTTCCCCTCACCCCACACACCAGTCAGTGTTCCCCCTCACCCCACACACCAGTCAGTGTTCCCCTCACCCCACACACCAGTCAGTGTTCCCCTCACCCCACACACCAGTCAGTGTTCCCCTCACCCCACACACCAGTCAGTGTTCCCTCACCCCACACCAGTCAGTGTTCACCCCATCAATTCCCCCACCCACCACCAGTCAGTGTTCCCTCACCCCACACACCAGTCAGTGTTCCCCTCAACCCCCACCACACCAGTCAGTGTTCCCCTCAACCACACACCAGTCAGTGTTCCCCCTCACCCACACAACCAGTCAGTGTTCCCCTCACCCCACCACACCAGTCAGTGTTCCCCCTCACCCACACACCAGTCAGTGTTCCACCTCACCCCACACACCAGTCAGTGTTCACCCCTCACACCACACAACACCAGTCAGTGTTCCCCTCAACCCACACACACAGTCCCACACGTGTTCCCCTCACCCCACACACCAGTCAGTGTTCCCCTCACCCCACACACCAGTCAGTGTTCCCCTCACACACACACCACAGTACCCTCACCCACACACCAGTCAGTGTTCCCCCTCACCCACACACCAGTCAGTGTTCCCCTCACCCCACACACCAGTCAGTGTTCCCCTCACCCCACACACCAGTCAGTGTTCCCCTCTACCCCACACAACCAGTCATGTTCCCCCTCAACCCACACACCAGTCAGTGTTCCCTCACCCCACACACCAGTCAGTGTTCCCCTCACCCCACACACCAGTCAGTGTTCCCCTCACCCCACACACCAGTCAGTGTTCCCCCTCAACCACACACCAGTCAGTGTTCCCCTCACCCCACACACCAGTCAGTGTTCCCCTCACCCACACACCAGTCAGTGTTCCCCCTCACCCCACACACATTCTCACACACCTCAGTGTTCCCCCTCACCCACACACCAGTCAGTGTTCCCCCTCACCCCACACACCAGTCAGTGTTCCCCTCACCCCACACACCAGTCAGTGTTCCCCTCACCCCACACACCAGTCAGTGTTCCCCCTCACCCCACACACCAGTCAGTGTTCCCCTCACCCCACACACCAGTCAGTGTTCCCCCTCACCCCACACACCAGTCAGTGTTCCCCTCACCCACACACCAGTCAGGCTGACGACCATGGCGGGGCAGCGTCTTACTGGCTGAGGGCTGCCAGCTGAAGGCGGGAGGAGGTAGCTGCTGCCAGCTGAAGGCGGGGGGAGGTAGCTGCTGCCAGCTGAAGGCGGGAGGAGGTAGCTGCTGCCCAGTGAGATGCGGTGACCTCTCCCACCATCAGAAGCCATTTTGTGCCAATTGGAACGGATGACAAAATTGAGAATTCTGCACCCACGCAGGGAAAGGATGTAAACATCACATATATGCTTATTCTATTATCCTCGAAATGAAAGACAAAAGTGCAGCACCTGGCCACTGACTATGCCAACTGAGTATTCAAACTTACAACCGGTAAACTGGTGCTTCCCATGTTGTGTTGATGCTGCAAAGCAAAGCTGGAGTGACCTCTCCAGAGCGCAAAGCCTGGGTAAGTAAGTATGGAGGGCAAGTTGTTACCCATTCAGTAGATCCCCCATCTCCACGTCGCTGGAAAGGTCCATTAGAAAAGCAATCATCGATACACATGCTTCCAGCGCTGTCACAGGAGTTGTCAGTGTTGCTGTAGACAGCTGCAGACTGCCTTGGAGACTCTTGACTCCTGGTTTCCCTCAGGGTTAACTCCCAAAGCCTTTTCTATGAGTAGGTATGGCCGCAAGGCAGCGGAGGTTTGAAATCAGTTTTCCCTCTCCTATATGGACTGTCTTCCCAGACTGATGAGCTAGCTCCATCTCCCCTCATGACACAGATGGTACTGGGTGACATGGTGACCAGTGGCAGAGGAGACCTCGGACCTGACACTGGTTTAATTACTATAGCAGAAAAGAGGGAGGGAAACTTGGCAACTTGTTGGCTCCAGGCTTGGGGCTTGATTACTCCTCTTACATACAGAAAAGGGGCACGGGTACTGATCAGGGCTAACCCTGGACCTGCACCTTCCTTTGACATGGTCTTGGTGCAGCCTGAAGCAGGGACAGGGAGATGCCCACAAAGCCACGCCCAGCACCCTGGTGATGGCGGTACAAACAGTTCAGCTTTCCAGGCTGTAACCTGCTGCACTTTCTATAACTCACAGAGCTGGCCACTTGAGACAAGGGGATGGAGAATGAGCACAACCTTTGACTCTTTTCTTTACAAACCTCCTTGCCACAAAGCCATGTAGTGGCATGCTCACAGACAGACAAGAGTGGTGTCTAGACAGCGCACCAACACTCTCCCAAAGGTTTGGAATGGGTGTCGCAATAACAGTTGATTCAAAGCTCCAATGAAGAGTAAGTACAATGAAACCTTTTTTCCTTTTTTGTGGCCTCAGTTGCAATCAGGTCACGGAGCACCACTTTTTTTTAGCGGGGGAGTTATTTTCTTTTTCCCCCATTTTTTCGTTCTTATTTCTTAAAAAGTGAGTGCTTCACACACCTATCTTCATTGTCTTAAACCCCCCCCCAAAAGAAGCAAACAATAAATCCCTAGTACCCCAAACCTTTTTTTTTGGGGGGGGGGTCTTTTTTGTTGAACCTTTTTCTCTTATCTTACTTACTGTCTTGTACAAGGAAACCTTAATCCCTCTTTAGAACCAATGACCTCAGCAAATCACGAAGTTTAGACAAGTCAAACATATTCTTTCTATAAAGGAGGTGGAAAGAAAAGAGAGAGAGAGAGGGGGGGTAATTCAACTGTTAAAGTGTGCAAAGTGTACACTGTAACAATATGCATTATTGCATCTTTGAATTTTTCCTTGTAAAATGGACTTGATAAAGTAATGTTAAAAATCCTTGGTTTTGAACTTTACATAGTCATATTATAAATTTTTGCTAGTAAAATAAAAATCTTGATAAAATAAAGTTTTCAAAATCCTTACTTTGAACTTTGCTTGCAGTCTTCTTCCTGGGTAAACATAGATGGCAACGAAAGTTTAGAAACTTTTGCCTCTTTGTATAGTTCATCTGTAAGCAGGATGCTGCTGCCACATCACTGTTATCAGAGGGCAGGTTAGGGTTGGCAGAAACTCCAACGTTCCCACCCGCCAGTAGTGACCAGGTACAGCTGGCCAGTCTGTGCAGGATCATAACAAGGTAGCCCACAGCCACATAGTGACCAGGTACAGCTGGCCAGTCTGTGCAGGATCATAACAAGGTAGCCCACAGCCTTGTAGTGACCAGGTACAGCTGGCCAGTCTGTGCAGGATCATAACAAGGTAGCCCACAGCCTTGTAGTGACCAGGTACAGCTGGCCAGTCTGTGCTGCATCATAACAAGGTAGCCCACAGCCTTGTAGTGACCAGGTACAGCTGGCCAGTTTGTGCAGGATCATAACAAGGTAGCCCATAGCCATATTGCCTCTGCCAGCTTCGACCATCCCGAGACAGACGGTTTTGGCAGGAAGTGATATCGGCTGCACACCGTTATTAAAAAATCACTCTTTTCCTTCTGTTTTTCTATGTGACTCTTAAATTCATACCGCACGTACTAAGGCATTCACAAAAATAAAAACCACTTTTTGTGAAAGACTAGTTTCTGACTCAAAGCTCATGTGATTTTGAACAAATTTGGTAGGTTTGGAAATTTTTAATTTTTCAGCAAACACTGTACCCCCTCACTCCTTTGTCGTCTGCTAGCTTCCTTAGCGCAATATGCATGCACGGGGTCAACGCTGTAGGAATACAGGCAAACCTCATTTTATGGTTATTTCCAACTTTCTCGTGACTACCTGGTATTGCTCTATGTCCTCAATCCCCAAAACAAGTGCACAGTCCATTTTTACATGATTAAAAAAATCTGTGAAAACCACCAACATTTTTTTCCACTCGCACTCTATAGAAGATACTACGTGACCCCCAAATTAATACCGGTGTGCGGCTTGTATCAGAATAGTAGCTGAACTGGCACTGCCAGGAGTAGCCTTCTTCATGTGGCCAGGTCTGGTGGTACAAGGAATCAATATGGGCAGTAATCTTCCATTTAAAGAAATGACCATTCTGTCCTAGGCATTATGGGCAGGTCTGGGCTAGATGAGAACTTTAACAGACCAGTATATTTTTTGTAAAGTATTTCTTAAAAATCAATGGCAGCCACAATGACTTATTGTAGCAGTAAAGAGTATATTGGACAGAGTCTGCACATGCCCCAAAGTGGAAAAATCAGTTCTAAATAGTTGACTACTGTTGTACACTCTACACTTGGCTTCATGCAAAACCTTCAGCTTTTGAGCATCTTGTAGCTCTGTAACTGTCTTCATGCAAACGTCAGCTTTAAGCATCTTGTAGCTCTATAACTGTCTTCATGCAAACGTCAGCTTTAAGCATCTTGTAGCTCTATAACTGTCTTCATGCAAACGTCAGCTTTAAGCATCTTGTAGCTCTATAACTGTCTTCATGCAAACGTCAGCTTTAAGCATCTTGTAGCTCTATAACTGTCTTCATGCAAACGTCAGCTTTAAGCATCTTGTAGCTCTATAACTGTCTTCATGCAAACGTCAGCTTTAAGCATCTTGTAGCTCTATAACTGTCTTCATGCAAACGTCAGCTTTAAGCATCTTGTGTTGTAAGCTCTAAAGCTGTCTTCATGCAAACGTCAGCTTTAAGCATCTTGTAGCTCTATAACTGTCTTCATGCAAACGTCAGCTTTAAGCATCTTGTAGCTCTATAACTGTCTTCATGCAACGTAGCTTAAGCACTTGTGTTGTAGCTCTAAGCTCTTTAAGCAAACTCAGTTTAAGCTCTGAGCTCTAAACTGTCTTCATGCAAACGTCAGCTTTAAGCATCTTGTGTTGTAAGCTCTAAAGCTGTATTCATGCAAACGTCAGCTTTAAGCATCTTGTAGCTCTATAACTGTCTTCATGCAAACGTCAGCTTAAGCATCTTGTGTTGTAAGCTCTAAAGCTGTCTTTATGCAAACGTCAGCTTTAAGCATCTTATGTTGTAAGCTCTATAGCTGTCTTCAGGAAAACGTCAGCTTTAAGCATCTTATGTTGTAAACTTGACTTTATAGCTGCCTTCATGGAAACGTCAGCTGAAAAAAGAGATAATAGCTATCAATACATAACCTATGCTGTGTGTGTGTGTGTGTGTGTGTGTGTGTGTGTGTGTGTGTGTGTGTGTGTGTGTGTGTGTGTGTGTGGTGTGGACCTGGTACATACCGCTCTATGCACAATACATAGAATGTAGTTTTGTGCTGTATGTACCGTACGAGAGTTAGCTGTGTGTATGTAGTACCCCAGGCTACAGAAGACGTGCTTAGGCTGTGTGTATGTACTCAGGCTACAGAAGACGTGGTTAGGCTGTGTGTATGTACTCAGGCTACAGAAGACGTGCTTAGGCTGTGTGTATGTACTCAGGGTACATATTTTTTTCAAGATTTTTGAATTGTATGGTTTATTTTTCTGTTTTTTTGTGTTTTGTTTTTAATTCCATATATGCATATGTTATTGTCTTTTCTTGTTTGATTTGTATAGTTTACCATAGATTAGGTTTTTTATTCTATGTCTGCATATACATTATCTTTTTTTCTCGCTTTTTTTTCTTTAGATAGATGGCTTGATGAAAAAAAGCAAATGCACTGCTTATTCAATGTACCATTTGAAAATAAAACTTTGACTTGACTTGACTTGAAGACGTGGTTTATGCTGTACACAGGCTACAGAAGACGGGGTTTATGCTGTGTGTATGTACACAGGCTACAGAAGACGTGGTTTGTGCTGTACACAGACTACAGAAGACGTGGTTTATGCTGTACACAGGCTACAGAAGACGTGGTTTATGCTGTACACAGGCTACAGAAGACGTGGTTTATGCTGTGTTTATGTATGTACACAGGCTACAGAAGACGTGATTTATGCTGCTCTGTTTATCGGCTACACCAACAGTGCCCTCAACCCCATCATGTACGCCGGCTTTAACGACAACTTTCGCAAAGGCTTCCAGCAGATGTTCCCCTGCCACGCCACCCTGCCACCCTTCTCTGCCAAGTCCATCCGCGTGCAGCCCCACGGTCAGTATGACGTCATCTTGTCTCGTCTGCTGTCTGCTGGTGGTTGTGTGTGACTGAAGACTGCTGCTTCTCACCAATAACGCGGTGTTAAATGCTGTTTATTGTTGACACACACCCTGCTGTCTGCTGGTGTTGTGTGTACTACACTGCTGCTTCGTCACCAATACCCGCGTTTTAAGATCTTTTATTGTTTGGCACACACCTCTGCTGTCTGCCTGGCGTGGTGACTGAAGACTGCTGCTTCTCACCATGACCCGTGTGTTAGAATGCTTGTATTGTGCACACACCGCTGCTTCAGCTCCATGTAAGACATCCAGTTTGTTGTCACCTAGAGGGGCCTGTCCCGAGCGAGGAGCTTGGGCTGCCTTTTATTCCAAAGGAAGTAGAACCGTAAAACGTCTTTGTTTGCAAATGCCGAAAACGCTGTCATCAAAATTTGATATTAAGGTTTTAAAACCCTGAACATTTGAAAATATAGGGGGTTTCTCATTGGTTTTCATGCATTTTATTTCTTAAATTAGGGTCGCACTTGCTTTTCCAAGCTTATGTTAACACATTGACCAGGTACCTAATGAATGGTTCCGTTTGCGCGCCATGGCTTCAGTACATCCCCCATTCACCCATCTGTAAATGGTACCTGCTCTCTTGAAGTCAAAGTTAAGCACGATGAGTGAGATGGGCGCCACCTTCAATATGCTAACCCCCGCTGGAGAAGGCTTATGCGACGACACCTCCTCCCCTACGACCACATAGCTATGGAAAAGAGAGGTGAAAGAAGAGAGAAGAGAGAAGAGAAAAAAAAAAAGAGAGAAAAAAAGAAGAGAAGAGAGAAGAGAGAAGAGAGAAGAATGCATGGAAGAAAACAGGTGCAATTAACCGATACAACTTCACGAACTGAAAAGATTGATCTATCAAAGATTTCAAAAAAATCCACATAAATCAAGTTTTATTGTTTTTTTTGTTCCCAAAAAAAAAGGACATGTGAATTTATTAGTGCGTTCAGACATTTGCTTGACCTGACTCCAGTTTTATTCGATGGAACACGTCCTAAGACCAAGTATGACGCTTCACCCATCCATAATTCCTAGTGTCTATCTTTCACAAGAACAGATGAATCCCTTACCATCAAACTGAAAATGATAACATAAAAAAAAAAAAAATGCTCACAATATATGGTCAAGAAAAAAGAACAAATAAAACAATATATCATAAAAACAAACGCCTATAATCTTTGCACCTATTTTTGGCCTATTAAAAGGATCAAAGAGGTCATAAGATTACATCCACCACACATCAGTCTAGCTAGATATTCACCCAAACATTCCAAACATTTATGTGTTTACTTGTAAAAGCATTGAAAGAAAAATATGTAGTAACTATGAATAACAATAGACATTTACATTAACATATTCCTGAGATCTTTCCATGGCATTTACAAACCCCAACCTCTATCAGTGTTTCCCAAATAAAAAACACGCAATCTAGTCATCCACGTTCCGGACAACTCATCGGCTGACCCCCATGACATCACAAAGGTCGCATCATTCACAATCTGCCCCCCCCCCCCCCCCCCCCCTCCAGTCACCCACCTCGTCGTGGACAAATCTCATCCCCCTACTCTCATCTCTTGATTTTGAGAAAAAGAAAGAGAGAAAAAAGAGAAAAAAGAAAAGACAAAAGAAAAGAAGAAAGAAGAGAGAGAAGAAAAGAGAGAGAGAGATTTTTCTTCCTTTAAAAACAAATTAGCTGCGGATTTTTAAGTGCTGAAATAGCCAGATGCTGAAAACTGTCAAAAGAGAAATTGCAGGAGTCTAATCTTGAAAGAATAAGATGTTACAATAGTGATGTTGCAGCATAAACATATACATGCAATTGCATTATTACGCCGTTATTCATACAGCTACATCTTGAGAATTTTGCAATGTTACAATGACAACACCTAGATACTACACTGAGTGACATTGGAACACAATATCGCCAAATTTCAACCTGAAAGTTTCATGGGAAAAAAGTTTATGTTTGGTTCCTATGAGCAGCTTCGTTTTTACTGCATTAGCGAACTTCGATCATCCAGCCACATATTGTCTAAAGGAAGCACTTTCAGGATTCACTGATTTGAATCGAGAATCTTAGCATTAAAATATTATTGTACTTAATGCCATTATCATATAAAACAAGCCAGTGTGAAGATGGAAGAGTAATAGGGCAATAAACTAGCCCTGTGGGCCCTGTCCATTGACAGTTTGATTGAGGATTTCATTTACTATACTGTCTAATTGGTTCTTAAGGTATGATTTAAAATTCACCACTAAAGCATTTTTATGTTGAAAAGCAGACTGAGTAGTCTGTAGTGTCAAAGCTTCAGACAAGTCAAACGTAAAAAAGATCTCCTAATCAAGTGTTTGAAGCATAATTATTTTAAGTTGGAATGGACCTGGGTGTTCTGTGGCCGTAATAGCACACAGGCAACTACAAAGAGGGAAGGAGACTTTAAATGTAGACTGTCGAGCCGTTTTGAGAACAACTTTTTCAATTTTTTCAAGACAAAGATAGCCGAACACAGGTCTATAACTCTGTAAATATTGTGATCGAGTCATTTTTTTTATGGAGTTCCTGACTACATGAATTTAGAGTGATTGGAAAATTATCTGAAAAAGAAAAGTCCTATTTTGGCGACGGTGTGAAGAGCGCGCGCGATGATAAGCTATCAATTTAAAATACATTTCATGTTATTGATCTGGGATAAAGAGTTTATCGTATTTTATGTAATCTTATTCGGCAAGTGACTTCGTTTTTATACGTTAAGATATATTGTTACTTCTTTTTGATATTTGAAAAGATTGCTATGTATAATTTTTGTATTATTCTTAACGCATTTTTTTGATTCGTGATTATGGTTTTCATATGTTGTGGATGGTGCTGAGTCGTTCGATCGAAGTGCGTGTTGCGCAAGTAGTAAAACCTTTCTTTTTTAATAGAATAATTTTAATAATAAAATAATAATAATAATTTAAATAATAAGTTAGATATAAGATTTATAATAAATTTAAAAAAAAGGAAGTATTAAAAATTAGTACATGTAATATTTATAGTGATAATTATTCTAATATTTTTAAAAAAACAATAGTTAAATTCAGGGTGACGGATAAAAATTAGTGGAATAAAATGTAAATCATCATCTTGCATGAAGGTGAACTTAGCGTCTGAGTGACACAAAACGAGCGTGGTCTGCTGCGCATAAGCCGATCATTCATCATGGTCCATTCTTCTGATGTTGTCCCACACATGACTGTTCGTCTCGCCTCTTTCTGCCACCTCGATGCCCCTGCAGTAAATTTTTTGGCAGATGTTGTGCGAGTGACGTGGCCGAACAGATTCAGCTTTTACTTCTTGACATTCAGAAGTTCCCTCCAGCCTGTGATTTTCTCTTACAAATTCATGTCCTTTCGTTCTCTCCAGATATGACACATTTCTGGCATTTTTTCAAATGACTGATTCGCGTTCTGTTTTCAGCAGACCATTGTCCAGTTCACGGCCTACAGCAATACCCGAATTAGGCTGTTTGAGCTTATTGAGAAAATGATATCTTTCTTGCCATTGTAGTTTTGCATGTAATTGTTCCATGGCTAGTCTGAGTTTGGGGCAGTTCTGTCGTCGATCGCCCTCCTTTTAGTGTAAAAATAAAAAAAGCGCCAGGTATTTAAAAGATCTACCTCCTCCAGTTGCTCCTTTCATGTAAATTTTAGCTTCGTGCGCGCTTTCACAAAGTTATTTACTTTTCTCAGGACTCAACTCCATGCCCATATGCTCCACCTTGTTCTCAAGTCTTCGTAAGATCTTGCAGCTCTGTTTACTTTCCGCCCATGTCAATTCACGCAAACCAAGTTGTTGAGTCTCCCCAATGAATGTAGAGTGGAATCAAGGAGGTCCTCTCTCATAATGTTTCCAAGAACAGATTAAACAGGACTGGAGATAACAGGCATCCTGTCGGACCCCAACTGTGGTTTTGAATATCTCCGACCATTGTTCAAAGACTGCACTCTTGCGGTTTTGTATATCCTTGAACTGCTTGTGGGCACAAGTCCGTCTCAAATGCCCAAACATTCGAGGACCTGCACAGCCTTCGTGCCATACTCTGTAGAAAAGCTCTGAAGTTATGAAGTTGTAAAACAGCGTCTCGCGGGAGTTAAGATTTTTCCATCACGTTCATTAAATATCTTTCGATGTGCTCCCTGCCGCCCTGAACCAATCCTCTGCAAGTTTCTTCTTTCTCCTCCTCGTAGTCGAATTCAAAATAACTTTGACAGGATCTCTGGCGTGGCTGAATGAGGCTGATTTTCTATAGTTGGATGGCGTAAATGCCCTTCTTCAGGATATATATATTTGTCCATTCTTGCCACTGTTTTGTCTCCCAACTTCTGATAGATAGCTTAACATGTGTATGACTGTCGCCACCACTTGACCAGCTCTCAGGTAGTTGTCTCTCCTGGGACTTTCCTACTGGTAAACTGCGGATGACTTCTTCCACTTCTTCCCTCAGTATAGTAATGCAGTACCCTTATGATGCTCTTTCTCTTCTATGATCCTTTGTCAGTTTAGGTAGTTTACTTTCGTAACATTACTACTCAGACCACCTTTCAATGCAGCTAAGCTTTCTGTAAGTATCCGACTTCTTTCAATACTGATAGGTTTGAAGGTTATGGATTTTTCCGGTGTCATCCTATTTACTGCGTTCCCACTTTCATCTGTTTTTCGATCGACATCACATTAACACATCATCCACTTCTCTCGCCCTTAACATGAACTCTTCACTAATGTGCCTCCCTATTCCCTTTAGGGTAAACCTTCTTTCAGTGCTCTTCTTGTATCGCAGATCCAAGATTCATTTGTATTCATGGCTGTGTTTATTCCGCTGTCGACCAAGTATCTCCCTCTGCTTTTCTCACCTCCTCATTAAAGTTTTGTATCATGATGTCATTTGTCCAATTATCCGCAAACTCCGCCAAGCTTAGCTTGAAAGATCTCCTCAAACATCTGATCTTCAGTTTGTCTCACCAAATTTGATACGTGGTTGGCAGCCTGCTTGTTTTCGGCACAGTTCAGTTCATTTTAATACCACACACACAGTCGTCGCGGCTATTCACTGCAGGTATTCTTGTTCTGCGCTGTTGATCTGGATTTGAAGCGCCCCCGTGTTTGGGTTTTTAAAAACACACACACTGAGAGAGAGAGTAGAGAGAGTAGCTACTTCATTGGCGCATGTCAAGTTGTCCTCCTTACCTGCTTGTGGATAGAGGGTATTGCAATGGTAAAGTCTGTGGTGCAGAAAACTCCACAACGTAAGTCCCCTGGGGTTTTTCCCCCCCCCCAACCCTTGTCCCTCTCCAGTTCCAAACTACCAACCTAGAGAGCGCTGCCCAGAGTATTTGATATGAGCAGACCTACTTTGGCGGAAAATCCGCCTTGATAGTGATTCTTTCTTGTATCGTCATAATGGCGCTTCAAGAACTTTGTAATATTAATTCTAACTTCTTCCATCTCATTCAATGATGGTCATAGATTGATATGGTGATGTTCTTGCTTGCCGACCACCCGATCTGATAATCCTGCTGGAAGCCGTGTACAGCTGATAATCACCCCACTACTTCCTTTCTGAACAAAATGCACTCCATTGTGATGTTTCTCCTGACCACAGTACCAATCTCTTGCCTTCTTCAGTCATTTCTCACCAAATCCTTCCCATCACCTCTCCTATCCCAAAATGTCCCATTTATACGGCTAACTCATACTCTATTACTTTGATTTTGTCCCCCTGATAGAGTGTACGGACTTCCATGTACCAATGTGAATCTGTTCTCTAGGAGCTTAAGTTGTTTTAACTCCAGTAGCTGACTTTCACTTCCACCCTTTTGATCAATGAAACGCGGGTCGTGTCGTGTAACCCGCCTCGACGCGATCCGGTATCAGGTTGCTTGTCATTAGTCTTTCCATGTCTTTTCGTGTGGGCTTAGATATTCCTTGTGGCCCCAATCTCCTCTCCAATCTCCATATTAAATAGTCAATCACACACACACTCACACAATCGTATACTACTTACAGGTGATAGGCATGGTTAGTGAAGTGGATAGCTCTATATGAAACGCGTAGTCGTTGGCTAATCTTAGTTGAAATATTATTCTTGATCGGATTTAAAATGTATAACTCAGTTTTCTGTAAAGAAAGGACTCATTCCAGTCGATACCCAATAGAAAAACGTGCCAACTTTGGATTGGTTGAATCTAGTATTCTACACAAGGTATCTGCAGTAAGCGAGAACGGAAGATTACATGTTAAACATTCACATTAGCAGTTTTGAGACATTTGTCACAAGTAATACTATAATTTTACTCTCTGCACAGCAGCCATGAGAATTGCAATAGAGAATGCTCAGATTTTTTCTTTCGAAACTAGTCGACTCGGAGTTTTGTATACGTTGAGGGATGGATAGAGGATCAGAAGACCATACAAAAAGAGTTGCAATACCAGACTAAAGAATGAGAAATACAATTGGATTTGCATCGGTGGACAGGTACTTTTCGAATAGCACTAATACCCTAATTGATAGTATCACGATACAGGTCTGGGTGATTGATTTGTTCATAGTAAATTTTTTCATATAGTCCTATCTATCACGTGTCTGTCATTCTTTTCTGTCTGTCTGTGTATCTGTCTGCATGTGTGTTTCTCTTTCTGTCTTCTGTGACTCTTTCTGTGCTCTGGTGGCTCTATCCTGTCTGCCTCTGTTTGTCTGTCTTCTGCCCTCTCTCTCTCCGACGACACCGTCGCGCGCGAGGGAGAGCGGGACGCGGGCGGCAGCGGCCCACTCTCTCTCTCCTCTCGGTCTCTCGTCTCTCCTCCTCTCCATTTACTCACATACTGTAGTCTCCACCTATTGTGTTTTTGTTTTTTCTACTTCAATGATGTGTTGTGATTGTTATCTTGCGTTATTGTAACACAATAACGTATAATCAAGAATATTTGGGTGTTTTGTTGTTTGTTTGGGTTTTTTGTTTGTTGCCTGTGTGTTTAGGTTGGGGTGTTTTTTGGTATTTTTTTGAGGAGGGTTGCTTTGGACATATATGATTCCTTTTTCTTCTTCATACATATTTTTTGTTGTCTTTTGTTTGAACATATTTGCTTGTTTGCTTATATTTCTTTTTCTTATCCCAGAGGCTGTTTTAAAAAAGTTTTGCTTATGTGCCATTAACCTCTTTAAATAACATTGCTTCATTTCAGTCATTCATTCATTCCATTCATTCATTCATTAATCATTCTGCATTCATGCATTCATTCATCCAACATCAATCAGCTCTCTCTTTCATTGCTCTATACTTCGCTGAGCATGACCGATATGTGAGAGTTGGGGGTGTGTGTTGTGTGTGTCGCGCGCGCGCGTCCTGGTTATATTATTTTTCCACAATTCTATATCAGCATGCCTTATTTTCCCTTCTGATTAATTTTTTTTTGAGGCTGAATGTAAAGAGATTAATGCTTAAATTCGATACCAGCTGAAAAAAGAAATTTAGGGGAAAGATGTGTTCAGAGAATTTAGCGTGTTCTGTCTGACTTCTGCTCTGTCTAGCTGTCTCTCGCTATTGAAGATGTGTATTGGCCAAAGGCGCGTGAAGTGAGAGCGCGTGAGAGAGAATTCAAGTGTCAGACTTCCTCTCTCGCTCTCCTCTCTCTCTCCCTCTACAGATGACGGTCTGCGTGCGTCGTCGGGGATGTGCTTCTCTCTCATCCTCAATTCTCTCTCGCTCTCCTCTGCTATATTCTCTCGTTAAATTTTTTTTCAAAAGATTAAAAGATAATTCCACTAGCAAAGGTTAAATTGTGTAACCGTTAGATTCCAATCCCTATTTTCAATACCCAAAATTAAACACAATTGTTATAGAAAACTATTAAGCATTTTGAACTAAGAGCGTGAGCGAGAGAGAGAGGACGCATGCGTGCGAGAGATTCCGTAAGTGAGCTCTTCACAGGAATCGCATCACTTACTCCCTTTTTTCCCCAAACTAAAACACTCACGTCGCCGGTCTGCACCAAAGAAATAACCACTCTGTTATCATGTCCCTTGTATACTCGACATACAGCATACAACTCTTCAGTCCCTTTATGTGACTACAGACAGCAGTACAATCTCATTCCCTTTAGTGACATAAGACACATACATGCTTCATTCCCTTGTATGTGGACATAACAGCTTACAATCCTTCATTCCCTTATTACATTACAACAGCACTAGCAATATTCAGTCGACCTAGTAGTGTGGACAGGAAAACACTTACAATCTGCATGTCCCGTGTATGACTTATCAGCAGTACATCTTCATGGTCCCTTGTATGTGGACATTAAAACATACAAACTTCATGCCCTTGTATAACATTAACACAATACAATCTTCATGTCACACAGTGTAATTGACATTAGACAGCATACAATCTTCCATGTCCCTTATGTGGACATTAGACAGCAGCAGTACAATCTTCATGTCCCATGTATGTGGAACATTAACGCTAACATATTCATGTCCCTTGTATACATTAACAGCAATACACCCGCGAGCGAGCGCGAGATGACCTTATGAACATTAACAGCGTACAATCTTCATGTCCCTTGTATTGACATAACAGCAGTACAATCTTCATTCCCTTGTATGTGCGGGGACATGAGGACAGCACAGTACAATCTCCATTCCCTTGTATGTGACATTAGACACAGTACAATCGTCATGTCCCTTGTATACATAGACAGCATACATTCTTCATGTCCCTTGTATGTGGACATTAGACTCTCAGGCGCCGCGCAAGCGCGATGAGCGTCCGTTTGACGCGTTAACCCAACAAACTCTGTCGTTAATAAGCTACGACTCACAAGCTTCATTAGTCAATTGCAAAATTCTCTTGCTGCTTTTAAACTTAACAGAATTTCCTCACACATAACTAATGAAGCACTTATCTCCAGTTCAAACTGTTTCATCTGGATAGTGCAGTTGTTTCAATGATATCTGCTGTAATGCCGTATAGTTGTTGTCCTGATCATTGTATAATTAATACACGTTAAAGAGTATGGATGGGTTGTGTTTCCCTCTATAGGGGGCTGTTGGCGCTTTAAGTCATTAAATTTTCAAGTTCAAGCTAGAGTTCAATTCTTTTTCTTCCTTATCCTTCGCTCTTGCTTCTACGTAGGAGTAGAGTCAGAGATGCATTTTTAAAAATGCCACTTAAATTTGTCATTTCTAGTTTGCCGTCTTCAGGGTATCCATGTTGCAAATGTCCCATCGCTGTGCGAGAGTGAGTGAGCGTGAGCTTCCCTATAACACAGATGTTTTTTCTCGCAATAACCTAGCTGTGTATTTGCCACAATTCTATGTGTCTCCCTGTCTCAGTCTGACTGCTTTTCTCCTGTGTTTGGTTCTTCTGTTTTTGGTATGTTGGGTCGTGGTGGTCGATGTCTGGGTGTCTGTCCGTTATTCCTGTATGTCTGTTGTGTCTGGGATGTGTCTATGTCTGTGTGTGTCTGTCCTTTGTGTCTTTGTCTGTATGGCGTGTGTGTCGTATGTCTGTTTCTGTCTTGTGTCTGGTTTCCCACCTCACTCACGTCACATCTCTCAGAGTGCTCCCTTTCTTGCTACCAGCAAGACTGGCTTCAAAAGGGAGTGAAGGAAGTTGCTGTATTTCTTCCAACAACAGACCCTTTAATCCAGTGACAGAGCGCTCTACTCTTCTAGAAACGGTTCTGAAACACCTTTCTGTAGAATTCGTCTCTCACATCCCCGTTCAATCGACGCAAGAAAACAAACCGTTATTTGCTACGCTGTCATCATGCCCACCAACACCAAGCAACACACGTCACAGTAACGATTCTGGTTTTACTGTAGGAAAGTGGCAGGCAAATTGCCAGGACAAAAAGAGGTGAGAACACAGATGGCAGTGTATGAAAACATCATTAAATCTGTCCTCTCTCCGTCTCCTCGTCATCCCGTCGTCCCTCCTCCTCGCTCTCTCCCTCTCCTCTACTCTCCTCCCTCCATTCATTCGCACTCTCTCTCCTCTCATTCTCCCCATCTCTCCCCTGTCTCTTCCTCCCCTCTCCATCTCTCTCTCTCTCCTCCTACTCTCCCCGTCTCCCCTTCTTCCCCCCCTTCACACTTCTCCCTTTCTCTCTCCCCTCCCCTCCTCCCTCTCTCCTCCCTCCATCTCTCTCTCTGCGCGTCCCTCCCCCTCCCTCCCTCTCACTCCCCCTCCCCTCTCCTCCTCCTCTCATCTCTCCTCCAAGTCCCTCCTTCTCCTCCACTCCCCCGGCTCCTCCCCTCCTCTATCGCGTTGTTCCCCCCCCTCCCTCTCCCCCCCCCTCTCGCCACTCTCGTCTCCGCTCCTTCCTCTCCTCCCTCCCCCTCTCTTACCGAGCCCTCCTCTCTCTCACCCCCTCTCTCTGCTCTCCCTACCTTCCTCTCACCTCTCCCCCCTCCTCCCTCACTCTCTCCCCTCTCTCCGCACTCCCCTCTCCCTTCCTCGTCTCCTCCTCTCCTCTCCCCCCCGCCCGTCTCCTCTTTCGCGCGAGCGACACCTCCTCCGCTGAACTCCCTTCCCCTCCTCTCCTGCGGTGCGGAGCGCGAGCGGGCCTCCCCCCCTCTCACACTCCTCTGGCGTTCCTCTCCCCCCTCCAGCCCCCTCGCCCTCTCTCCCCCCTCTCCTCCTCCCACCTCCTCTCGCTCTCCTCTCTCTCCCCCTCCCTCCCGCTCTCTCCTCTCTTCCCCTCCGCAGCGGTCTCCCTCTCTCTCTCTCGTCCTCTCTCTCCCCGAGCGGCTCGCATCGCTCTCTCCCCCCCTCCACTCTCCTCCTCAGACAGCGTCGCACCTCCCTCCCTCTCCTTCCTCCTCTTCTCCCTCCGCTCCTCTCCGCCGGTCCTCCTCCCACTCCCGCTCTCCTCCTCCACTCTACTCCCATCCTCTCTCGCCCTCCGCATCAACTCTCTCCCCCCTTCTCTCCTCTTCAAGCTCCCCTCCTCTCTCTCCTCTCTCTCTCTCCTCCTCTCCTCTCCCCGCTCCCTTCTCTCTCCAATCTCTCCTCTCCTCCACCCACCCCCCCCTCTCACCCCCGCGGTCGTCGACCTCTCGTCCCTCCGCTCGCGGGCTCCTCCTTACACACCCCTCTCTCCCCTCTCCCTCCTCTCCCCCCCCCCCCTCTCCTCCTCTTCTCACGTCTCTCCCGTCTCCCGGCGGACGAGCGCCCCCCGTCCCCCTTCTCTCCCTCCTTTCTCCCCTCTCCTCTTCCATCTCTCTCCCCTCCTCCCCTCGATGCCTCCTCCTCTCCCGTCTCCCCCTCACATCTCCCCCTCTCCTTCCTCCCTCCGTCCCCTCCGCGCCGTCTCACACCCCAGCCTCCCTCCTCTCGATCTCTCTCCACCTCCCTCTCTCCCCCCTCTCCTCTTCCTCCTCCTCTCCCCTCCTCTCCTCCTCTCCCCCTCCCTCTCCCTCTCGTTCTCCCCCTCTCACCTCCCCCCTTCAGATATGTTTTCTCCCAACACCCCAAGTTTATTTTACAACACAGTTTATTTTATAACACAAAAAATGAGTTCCTTTGGTCAAATTAATAGATACAACAAAGCCACGCACCCACACTGTATGCCAAATTCGCACGTGCAACTCGCCCCCCATCCTGCCTCATCAATGTTTGTGATGCTGACCCCTTCATGACAGTCAACAGAGAAAATTGACGCTTAATGACAAGTAACGATTCTGACACTGACCAAATATAGGATATGAAAGGGTCATACTATATATAGTGACACACCAACCAACCGCCGTGACGACTGCGACAACTACAGCGTCAAACAGATTTGAACAAGAACAGCGAGAGTGGACCATTCAAATCAGTGCAGACAGTGTAAATGTGATCCCAGCACCTCAAGGGCACCGCAGTCTCCTGCAGATTGCAGATGTTATAGAACATTTACAAAGAGTTGAAAACCCCACAATACAAGATTCCGAGTCCATACAGAAGCCACGAAACGGACTCTTCCTGACAGGCACAAGAGCAGCCACCCATGCAGCAACCACCCACTGCTAATGCCGCGCTTGTGGACAGTGCCTCCTCCCTGCTACAATCACCACACCACCCAGCTGCCTAAGGCCGCGCTGTGTGGGACAATCCTCTCCTGCTAACATATCAGCCACATACACCAACGCTAATCCCGCGCTGTGTGGACAGTGCTCCTCCCTGCTACATATCAGCCAACCAAGCCACTCTAATCCGCGCTGTTGTGGACACGAGCCTCCTCCCTCTACATATCGCTATCAGCCATTAAACCACGTCATCCACACACATTAAAATCGCATATCATACCTCTTTTTGCTTTCTGCTTGCCGTAGTCTTTATATAGCTCTTGTTTAATTTGTTGTTATCTTAAGTTTTTTGTGTTTATATTTTGATTTCTCACCCCCCCCACTACCCATTTGAAGGGTTGAAAACTCTCTCTCTCGCTCTCTCCTCTCTCTCGCCGAGCGATCCTCTCTCTCTCAATTCTCTCTCTCTCTCTCTTCTCTCACCTATCACTTATTTGTTCTCCTGTTCTATGTTATATTGTAATATTTGCTCTTGTTTTGTAAAGGATAAAGATGCTGTTGAAAATAAGGTTTCTGTAGATTTTGAAGATTGGATTTTTTAATAATAAAAATGCTTTATAGTTTGTTTTCAAATGCTCAATAGATGATACAACAATAATCATTTACTCTAGTCATTAACACGACACCAAGAACTGATTCGATTCAATTTAATTTAACTCCCTCTCTCTCTCTGGCGGACTCTCGTCTCTCTTCTCTTTCCTCCGACCTTTCTCTCCCTCTCATCTCTCTCTCTCTCTCTCTCTCTTCTCTCTCTCTCAGAACGCCGCAGCACAGCCCTACTTCACCCCCGTCCCTCTCTTCCCTGCCTCTCTTCTCTCCCTCTCTCTAATCTCCTGACAGAGATTGACAATAAATATTCGTTTCCTTATACAACCTATGTGATGCGAGGTGAACAGTTGCTTAAGTGGGGAGAGGAAACAGGGAAGAAGTGAGTGTTGTGTCTGTGTTGTGGTGTGTGGGGGGGTCATGCGCTGTCTATCCTTCGAGCCCTTTCCAAAATTGACCACGGGCACTACCGCCGCCTTGTCACCGCCTCCACTACTCAGCAGAGGCAAATCAATAACTCACATAGAGTCAATCCACATCAATCAGTCCATCACGTCTAAACACTTTAGTCATCAATGAAGGTAATACAACACTGACAGTATAATAATGATCATAATAATGTATGAATTTAGATAGCGCTGAATCCTTGTAAAGCAACAAATCAAAGCACTCAAATGACTTTTTCAACTGATAAGAATCAAATCTCGAAAAAAACCACCAACCTAAGAAGCTCGTTTCATAGTCTTTAAAACCATCAAGAGAACTTCAAATGAAAAAGAAAATACACACAAATACACACACACACACACACACACACACACACACAAACACACACATCACAACACACACACACACACACTGTCACTAACACGTCAGAAAAAAATAATATTCTTCAACAACAGGCTTTCAAAAGTAAGATCAGCAATCGATAACTTAGTTAAACAAACTACACCAGTCAAACAACAATTGGCGAGAAGAAAAACTCTACTAGCAGCAACATTTTATGTAAAGAAATCCACGAGCCAAGTTTGGGCATGCTAATTGCTGCATAAACTGAAGACTATTTTTGCTATTTCTGGCATTTTTCTATATTCTTAAAAGCTTTTAATGTAACAGAAGTATGCAATGATGATAAGGGAATGCATATTCAAACCTTTAGTTCATTGCACATTGGGTTTACGCACAGGTTCAGTTTTATAGCCCCTTTCTGTTTTAATATATTGCTGTATGATTTAGAGCCCACAAAACTGTCTAAAGACTTTGCCTAGTACAATATGCTGATGATTTATGTATATGGATTGAATGTCACTATGAAGCGGCGAGACCAAGAGGATGATAAACTATACAAGAAAATATATCAATAAGAGACTAGATAATTTTTTACATAAATAATATTTTATGAAATGGCCTGACATTAAAAACAGAAAAAACGCATATTATGCTTTTTTAATAATGGTATGATCCAGAAACACTGCCACTGTTTACAATTGGAGGGGATCCAATGTCAGTATAAAAACCATGGTAAAATTGTTGAGCATTCACTTAACAATCAAAATTAACTTGGAATCTCCTAGTGGATACATTTTAACAAAGCAAGGAAATGGCATCAATTTCTTAAAAATGGTTTACCAGATAAGTCCTGGGTACAAGATATCAGACTCTTAAATGCTTGTCTAAAGTCTCATGACTTCCAAACGTCTTATGGGACAAGAAGTCATTTTCAGTGCTCCAAATTATATTGCTTAAAAAAACCTCTCCAAAGTAAGATTGTAAGGCTACAAACTTGCACTTGGGGTACCATTCCATCTACCACCATAGAAAACTTATAAGAAATTGGGGAACCTTCCCCTACTGAATACCGACAACTTTCATGGGCTCCAAATATGTCTTGAGCATGAGCATGGGGGTGAATGTGACCCAAACTTTTTGGTCCTGTGTGATAATTAAAATTCTAGCAGAAACGATTTCCAAAAAGATGGCAAAACAAATTTCGTGTTTAATGCCCAATGCACTTATCGTATCAGATCGCTTCAAAAATGCTAGAACGTAATCAATATACTTAGAAACACAAAGAAAGAACTTTACCATGTCCTTCATGGAATGGTAAAGCCTGTTTTGAGATAGAAAATTAAATAAAAAAAGAATGAAAATCAAACATCATGTTGCAGATGTTCATCGCATATTGAAAAGAGTATGCTGACTGTTTTAAAATTTAAGTACAGATATATCTGTTTAGAAAATCATACCACAGACAGCTCGGCTATTGTCATACCACACTAAAATTAAAATCGTTACTATCTTGGTAAAAACATCATTCTTATTTAAGCTGAACTGATTGCGTTCTTATGGCCTTAACTATATTCTTGATTTTCCATTTTTCCGCTTTCAAGCTTGCTTTGTGTTACTCCAAGTCAAGTAATTGTGTGCTATAAAATCCCCAAACTGCAGTCTCCAATTATTTTGACTTTAAATTGTCAAAAAACCTCCTAGAGTTTAAAGAGTAATTCCTGTTTCTTTTGTGTGGGTGGCCCTCTCACTTGAATTTTTCAAATGATGCCTGACAGAGCTGCAAAAAAGGGCAAACATATATGGATTCGAATAGACGTACATATTCCCTATCTCTACAGGAGGGAGACTGTATATGAAACTAACTTCATGGGGTAATTTAAAAATCTGATCAATTCAATACGATATTTTAAAGTTGACTGAACACGCCCATATTTCTTGTTATAGGCTCCTTCTCATATAAATTCGCGTTTTGTACCGGAAAGTTAATTCACTATATTTTTAGTATAGTTAAATGCATTCCTTACAATATTTGTAAAGCATTCCAGATTGCTTATTGTATATATCTATCTCTAGATATTATCCAATACTCATATCTAATTTCTTTAGTTAGTAACCGCTCTATCCCACAATACATAGAAGGTATCCTTGTTCTTATGACCCCAGCTACAGAAACTTGTAAGCTTTTTATTAACTCATACAGAAAGAACGTGTTAGCTGTGTGTATGTACTCAGGGTACAGAAACGTGGTTGCGCTGTTGTATGTACTCAGGTTACATTTTTTTCAAGATTTTTAATTGGTATGTTTATTTTCTGTTTTTTGTGTTTTGTTTTTTAATTCCCATTATGCATATTTATTGTCGTGTTCTTGTTTGTTTATATAGTTTTTACCATAGATTATTTTTTATTACTGCGAGAGCCTCATATACATTAATCTTTTTTTTCGCCTTTTTTCTTAAGTTATAGATCCGATATGAAAAAAAGCAAAATGCACTGCTATTCAAATGACCATTTGAAAATAAACTTTACGTTGACATGACTGAAGAAACGTGTTTATCGTACCAGGCTACAGAAACGTTGACTGTGTGTAGGTACACAGGCTACAAAGACTTTGTCGACTACACAACTCCAGAACGTGTTTATGCTGTACACAGCTACAGAAGACGGTGGTTTTATGATCTACCCCACACACAGAAGACGTGTTTATGCTGTTTTATGTAATTACAACAGCACAGAAACGTGATTTACACCGCCTTTATCGCTGACACCAACAGTCCTCAACCCCATCATTACCCCGCTTTTACGACAACTTGTCCAAAGCTTCCCACAATTTCCCCTGCACCCACCCTCCCCCTTCTCTGACAAGGCCAACCGCGTGCAGCCCCACGTTCGTAAAACTCATCTCTTGTCACCTCGGCTGGTCTGCTGTGGTTTCCTGGACTGGAAGACTCTCTTCACACCAATAACGCGGTGTTAAATGCTGTTTATTGTTGACACACACCCTGCTGTCTGCTGGTGTTGTGTGTACTACACTGCTGCTTCGTCACCAATACCCGCGTTTTAAGATCTTTTATTGTTTGGCACACACCTCTGCTGTCTGCCTGGCGTGGTGACTGAAGACTGCTGCTTCTCACCATGACCCGTGTGTTAGAATGCTTGTATTGTGCACACACCGCTGCTTCAGCTCCATGTAAGACATCCAGTTTGTTGTCACCTAGAGGGGCCTGTCCCGAGCGAGGAGCTTGGGCTGCCTTTTATTCCAAAGGAAGTAGAACCGTAAAACGTCTTTGTTTGCAAATGCCGAAAACGCTGTCATCAAAATTTGATATTAAGGTTTTAAAACCCTGAACATTTGAAAATATAGGGGGTTTCTCATTGGTTTTCATGCATTTTATTTCTTAAATTAGGGTCGCACTTGCTTTTCCAAGCTTATGTTAACACATTGACCAGGTACCTAATGAATGGTTCCGTTTGCGCGCCATGGCTTCAGTACATCCCCCATTCACCCATCTGTAAATGGTACCTGCTCTCTTGAAGTCAAAGTTAAGCACGATGAGTGAGATGGGCGCCACCTTCAATATGCTAACCCCCGCTGGAGAAGGCTTATGCGACGACACCTCCTCCCCTACGACCACATAGCTATGGAAAATGTGTCTGTATGTCTGTGTGTGTCTGTCTGTATGTCTGTATGTCTGTGTGTGTCTGTATGTATGTCTGTATGTCTGTGTGTGTCTGTCTGTGTGTGTCTGTGTGTCTGTATGTCGGTGTGTGTCTGTATGTCTGTGTGTCTGTCTGTGTGTCTGTTTCCCTCACTCACTCACTCACTCTCTCAGAGTGGCTTCCCTTGCTTGGCTACCAGCAAGACGTGGCTTCAAAAGGGAGTGAAGGAAGTTGCTGTATTTCTTCCACAACAGACCTCAAGTATGCCAGTGACAGGACGACCTGCTTCTCTAGAAACGGTTCTGAACACCTTTCTGTAGGAAATGTCTCTCACATCGTTCGAAATCGACGGCAGAGAAAATCAAACCGTTATTGTGCTACGCCTGTCATCAGCCCACCAACACCAAGCAACACACAGTCACAGTAACATTGTGGTTTACTGTAGGAAAGGGGCAGGGCAAATTGCCAGGGACAAAAAGAGGGTGGAGACACATATGGTCAGTGTGATGAAGAAGCATCATGTAAATCCTGTCTCCCCTTCAGATATGTTTCTCCCAACACCCCAAGTTTATTTTACAACACAGTTTATTTTATAACACAAAAAATGAGGTTCCTTTGGACAAATTAATAGATGACACACCCACTGGCACTCCACACTGTACTGCCAAATTCGCACGTGCAACTCGCCCATCCCTCTGCCTCCATCAAATGTATGTGATGCTGACCCAGTGTCAGTGACAGTGCAACAGAGTAAATTGACGCTTAATGACTGGAGTAACGATTCTGACACTGACAAATATAGGGAAGATGAAAATGTCATGACTATATGTAGTGACACACCAACCAACCGCCTGTGACACTGACAGAGTACAGCTCTACAGATGTGACAGAGAACAGCGGGAGAGTGGGACCATTCAGAACAGGTGCAGACAGTGTAAATGTGATCCCAGCAGCAGGAAGGGCACCGCAGTCTCCTGCGAGGATTGCAGGATGTTATAGAACATTTACAAAGAGTTGAAAACCCCACAATGGACAGGGGCTTCCAGTCCATACAGAAAGCCAGCGAAGACGGGACTCTTCCTGACAGGCCCAGGGAGCAGCCAGCAGTGCAGCCAACCACGCCACTGCTAATGCCGCGCTGTGTGGGACAGTGCCTCCTCCCTGCTACGATATCAGCCACAACCACGCCACTGCTAATGCCGCGCTGTGTGGGACAGTGCCTCCTCCCTGCTACGATATCAGCCACAACCACGCCACTGCTAATGCCGCGCTGTGTGGGACAGTGCCTCCTCCCTGCTACGATATCAGCCACAACCACGCCACTGCTAATGCCGCGCTGTGTGGGACAGTGCCTCCTCCCTGCTACGATATCGGCTATCAGCCAGTTATAACCAGCGTCATCCACACACATGTAGAACTTCGCATGAACATACCACATTTTGCTTTCTGCTTGCGATTGATGTTGTACAGTGTTTAATTTTGTTGTTGTATCTTAATGTTTTTGTTGTTGTATATTTTGATTTCGGTCCCCTCCCCCAACTACCCATTTGTGAAGGGGTTGAAAACCTCTCTCTCTCTCTCTCTCTCTCTCTCTCTCTCTCTCTCTCTCTCTCTCTCTCTCTCTCTCTCTCACCTATCACTTATTTTTCTCCTGTTCTAATATGATATTGTAATATTGTGCTCTTGTTTTGTAAAGGATAAAGATGCATGTGTAAAATATGGTTCTGTAATTTGAATGATTTGGGATTTTTAAATATGAAAAATGCTTTGTATAGTTTGTTTCAAATGCTCAAATAGATGATTACAACAAAAAATCATGTGTACTTATGTCATTAACCTCTCAATAGAACTGATTCGATTCAATTTAATTTAACTCCCTCTCTCTCTCTGTCTCTCTCTGTCTCTCTGTCTCTTTCTCTCTCTCTCTTTCTCTCCCTCTCTCTCTCTCTCTCTCTCTCTCTCTCTCTCTCTCTCTCTCTCTCTGCCTCTCCCTCCTTCACCCCCGTCTCTCTCTTTCCCTGCCTCTCTGTCTCTCCCTCTCTCTAATCTTCCTGACGAGAGATGACAGGGATAAAATGATTCTTTCCTTAAACAACCTATAGTAGCTGAGAACAGTGTTGCTTAGTGTGGGGGAGGAGGAACGGGGGAAGAAGTGTGTGTGTGTCTGTGTGTGTGTGTGTGTGTGTGGGGGGGGGGGGTCATGCTGCTGTCTCTGCCTCTAGCCCTGTTCCAAGAGGATTGAGCGGCACGGGCAGCACGGGCCGCCGCCTTGTCAGCCTGCCTCCACTCCCTGCAGCCAGAGGGCAGATCAATAGACACACAGGGGTAGAGTCAAGTCACATCAAGTCAGGTCCAGTCACGTCTAAAACACTTTAGTCATCCATGAAGGGTAATTACAACACTGACAGGTATAATAATGATCATAATAATGTATGGAATTTAGATAGCGCTGAATCTTGTAAAGCAACAAATCAAAGCACTCAGATGACTTTTTACAACTGATAAGAATCATAATCTCGAAAAAAAAGCACCAACTAAGAAGGCTCTGTTTCATATGTCTTTAAACATTCCAAGAGAACTTCAAATGAAAAAGAAAAATATCACACACACACACACACACACACACACACACACACACACACACACACACACACACACACACACACACACACACACACCTGTCACTATCACTGTCAGAAAAATAAGGTAGTTCTGTCAATCAAGCAGGCTTTCAAAAAGTAAGATCAGCAATCGATAACTTAGTTAAACTAACAACACAGGTCAAACAACAATTTGCGAGAAGAAAAAATCTACTAGCAACATTTTTTGATGTAAAGAAAGCCTACGACCAAGTTTGGCATGCTAATTGCTGCATAAACTGAAGACTATTGGCTTTTCTGGGCATTTTTTCTATTATATTAAAAGCTTTTTATGTAACAGAAGTATGCAAGTGAGAGTAGGGAATGCATATTCAAACTTTAGGTCATTGCATATGGGTTTACCACAGGGTTCAGTTATAGCCCCTTTTCTGTTTAATATATTGCTGTATGATTTACCCACAAAACTGTCTAAAGACGTTGTCCTAGTACAATATGCTGATGATATATGTATATGGATGAATGTCACTATGAAGCGTGCTGAAACAAAGAGGATGATAAACTATACAAGAAAAGTATATCAATAAGAGCTAGATAATTTTTTACATAAATATATTTTTGAAAATGGCCTGACATTAAAAACAGAAAAAACGCATATTATGCTTTTTAATAATGGTAGTGATCCAGATACACTGCCACAGTTTACAATTGGAGGGGAGCCAATTCAGTATAAAAACATGGTAAAATTTTTGAGCATTCAACTTACATCAAAATTAACTTGGAATGCTCATAGTGGATACATTTTAACAAAAGCAAGGAAATGCATCAATTTTCTTAAAATGGTTACCAGATAGTCCTGGGGACAAGATATCTTCACTCTTAAATGCTTGTCTAAGTCGCTTGTACGTTCCAAACTGTCTTATGGACAAGAAGTCTTTTTCAGTGCTCCTAATTATTTGCTTAAAAAACTCCAAAGTATAGATTGTAAGGCGTACAAACTTGCACTTGGGGTACCATTCCATGCATCCACCATAGAAACTTATAAGGAAATTGGGGAACTTCCCCTAGCTGAATACCGACAACTTTCATGCGCCAAATATGTGTTACAGAGCAGGAATGACCAAAATTTTGTCTGTGGTGAATTAAAAGTTCTAGCAGAAACGAATTTTCCAAAAAGGGCTAAACAAATTTCGTGTTTAATGCCCATTGGCACTTATGTATCAGATCTCTTTCAAAAATCTAAACTTAATCAATATGACTTAGAAACACAAAAAGAAGCTTTACCATGTCCTTCATGGGAATGGATAAAGCCTGTTTTGAGATAGAATATATTAATGAAAAAAAGAATGAAAATCAAAACATCATGGTTGCAGATGTTCAGTCGCATATTGAAAATGAGTATGCTGACTGTTTAAAAGTTTATACAGATAGATCTGTTTTAGAAAATCATGACACAGGCTCTGCATTTGTCATACCAGCACTTAAAATTGAGAAATCGTACTATCTTGGTAAACATCATTCAATATTTACAGCTGAACTTATTGCAGTTCTTATGGCTCTTAACTATATTCTTTGATTTTCCATTTTCCCTCTTTCATATCTTGCTTTGTGTTGACTCCAAGTCAGTATTGTGTGCTATAAAATCCCCCAAAATTCAAGGTCTCCAGAATTATTTTTGAAATTAAATATGTCAAAAAACTCCTAGTTTAAGAGGTATTTTCCCGTTTCTTTTTGTTGGGTGCCCTCTCACGTTGGAATTTTTCAATGAGTGGGCTGACAGAGCTGCAAAAAAGGGGGCAAGACATGATATGGAATCGATAGAATACATGTTCCCTTATCTCTACAGGATGGGATACTGTATATTAGAACAAACTTCATGGGGTAAGTTTAAAGAATCTGATCAATTCAAGGAACGATATTTAAAAAGTTGACTGAACACTGCCATATTTCTTGTTATAGGGCTCTTCTCAAATAAATTCGCGTTTTGTATCCGTGAGAAGGGTTTTAAATTTACTATTTTTAGAATGAGGTTAAATGCATTCCTTACAAAATTTTGTAAACATGTCAGATGTCTATGTGGGGATCATATTTCCAATACTCATATCATATTTGAGTGCCCTATTGTAAAACCTTTTTTACCTACATTTTCTGAACAGTCTCTGGAAAATGTATTTGAAAATTCAAAGCTAGCCTTTGCCATTGCCAGATGTTTATTGCATAGTCGAATATTTATTGTCGTTACATTATTATTTCATGTTTCCACATTGTTGAGTTTACATTTTGCTCCTGTTTAAAAGTATTATCGTTACTTTTCTAGCGTTTTTTTTTCTCTCACAAAAATACCTACACTGATGCTATTTCTTAACCTTTTCTCCTTTCACTCCTTCCTCTCCCTTCTTTAACTTTCATTACACTTTCTATTTCCCTCGTCTAATATCACTTTGAGTGAACAGACGTTAAATTGAACACAACACAACAACAAACAACAACAACAACAACAACAACACACACACACACCACACACACACACACACACACACACACAC
>CM054135.1:17279045-17307870 GCA_028751875.1 Rapana venosa
GTGTGGGTGACTGTGTGTGGGGGGACTTTTTGTGGGGGGGTGTGACTTTGTGTTTGTGTGTTTTGGGGTTTTGACGGGTTGGGGGGGCCCTGGGGGTGTTGTGTGGACTGTGTGGGATTTTGTGACTGTGGGGTGTGTGTTTGGGGTTTGTGTGTGTGGGGACGTGGGGTGTGTTTGTGGTGTGTGGGGTGGGTGACGGGGTTTTGTGTGTGGATTGTGTGGTGTGTGACTGGGGTTGTTGTGGGGTTGTGGGGTGTGGGTTTTGGACTGGTTTTTGGGTGTGGACTGTTGTGGGTTGTGATGTTTTTTTTGTTGTGTGTGACGGGTGTTTTGGGGACTGTGTGTGTGTGTGGGGACTGTGGGGTTTTGTGTTGTGCTGTGTGTGTGTGATGTTTTGTGGTGTGACTGTGTGTTGTGTGTGTGGGTGTGTGTGACTGTGTGTTTTGTGTGTGGGGCTGTGGTGGTGTGTGTTTTGATGGGGGTTTTGGGGGTGTGTAACTGGGTGTGTGTTTTGGGACGTTTGTGTGTAAAACTGTGTGGGGTTGTCTTTTGTGTGTGACTGTGTGTCTGTGTGGTTTGTGTGTGTGTGGATGTGTGTGTGTGTGTGACTGTGTGTTGGTGTAAACTTTTGTGTGGTGGGGAATGTTTTTTGTAAATTTTGTGTGTGTGTGAGTTTGTGTGTTGTGTGACTTTTGTGTGTTTTGGTTTTGTGTTGATTTTTTTGTGTGTGTGACGTGTGACTGTGTGGTGTGTGGGGACTTTTTTGTGTGTGTGTGTGTGGGGGACTTGTGTGTGGGGGTGTGTGTGTAAACGGGTTGTGGGGTGTGTTCTCATTGCCTCCCCTCATTTTGCACTTGCGGGCACTTGGGGGGAAGTACCATTTCCCAGTGACCGTCCCGTGTTTCCTGTGCCGGGACAGGGCCCCCAGGTCCCCTCAGCCCCACTGCGACCCGGGGCTCCCCCCCAAGGCACTGTCTCTGTCGGTCTCTGTCTGTCCTGTCTGTCTCTCTCTGTCTGCCCTTCTGTCTCTTTTTTGTCTTTTTCCCTTTTTCCTGTCTGCCCCTTTGCCCTTTTTCGTCCTGTCTTTTCTCTGTCTGCCCCTCTGCCCTGTCCCCTGTCTCTGTCTGTCCCCTTGTCTTTTCTGTCCTGTCTGTCTCGGTCTGTCTCTGCCCCTGTCTCTGTCCCCTTTCTGTCGCTGTCTGCCCTTGGTCTGTCTCTGTCGGGCCCTGTCTCTGTCGGCCCTCTGCCCTTTTTTTCTGCCCTCTGCCCCTGTCTTTTGTCTGCCCTCTGTCTTTCTCTGTCTCTTTCTGTCTCTGTCTGTCCCCGTCTGTTCTGTCGGTTTTCCGTCTCTGTCTGTCCCCTGTCGGCTCTGTCTGTCTCTCTGTCTTGTCTCTCTCTGTCTGTTTTCTTTCGTCTCTGTCTGTCTCTTTTCGGCCCTCTGCCCCTTCTCTGTCCTCTTTGCGCTCTTTCTTCCCCTGTCTGTCTCTGCCCTTCTCGGGTTGTCTCTTCCCGGGTCCCCTGTCTGTCTCTGTCTCTCCTTCCCCCTTTCTGCTTTTGCCCTGTCTCTGTCTTTCTGTCTTTTCTCTTCTCTTCTGCCCTCGTCTCTTTTTTTCGTCTCTTTCGGGCCTGTCGGTCTCTGTCTCTCTCGCTGTTCTTTCTGCCCTTTTGTTGTCTTTTTTGTCTCTCCCCTTGCCCTGTCTCTTTCTGTCTCTGTCTGTCCTGTCTCTCTCTGTCTGTCTCTTTCTGTCCTGCCCCTGTCTCTGCTCTCTCTGCTCTTTCTGTTTTCCTTGTCTGTCTCTGTCGGGTCTCTGCCCTGTCTCTGTTTTGGGTTGTCTCTGTCTCTTTCGTCCTGTCTTCTCTGTCGGCTCTGTTGTCTCTGTCTCTTTCTGTCTCTGTCTGTCTCTGTTGTCTCTGTCTGTCTTGTCTGTTCTGTCTTTTTCTGTTCTTCTGTCTCTGTCTGGCCTCTGTCTTTTCTCTTTTTCTGTCTCTGTCTCTGCTTTTTTCTGTCTGTCTCTGTCTGTCGTCTTTTCTGTCTCTTCTTCCTTTTTCCCCCCTTGGGGGGCTCTGTCTATCTCTGTCTGTCTCTGTCCCTTCTGTCTCTGTCTGTCCCCTGTCTGTCTTTTCGGTCCTGTCTCTCCCTGTCTGTCCTGTCTCTCTCTGTCTGTTCTCTTTTTTCCCCCTCGTCTGTCTCTGTCTGTCTCTGTCTGTCTCTGTCTCTTCTGTCCCCTGTCTGTCTCTGCCCTGTCTCGGTCTGTTTTTCTGTCTCTCTCTGTCTGTCTCTCTCTGCTCTCTCTGCCCTCTCTCTGTCTTTTTCCCTTCTGTTTTGTCTGTCTCTGTCTGCCCTCTGTCTCTTTCTTTCTCTGTCTGTCTCTGTCTGTCTCTGTTGTCTCCCCCCTCTGTCTGTTCGGGTCTGTCTCTGTCTGCCCTCTGTTTTGTCGGGTCTCTGTCTGGTCTGTCTGTCTCTGTTTTTCTGTCTGTCTCGGGTCTGTCTCTTCTGTTTTCTCTTTTTTTACCCCTGTCTCTCTCTTTTCCCCCCTCTGTCGGTCTCTGTCTCTCTTTTTTTCTTTTGTCTCTGTTTTCCCTCTGCCCCTTTCTCTGTCTCGGGCTTTTCCCCTGTTGCTCTGCCCTCTGTCTGTCTCCGGGCTCTGCCCTGTTTTCTGTCTGTCTTTTGTCTGTCTCTGTCTTTTCGGGTCTTTCTGTCTTTTTTCTGTCCTGTCTGTCTCGGTTGTCTCTGTCTCTGTCGGTCTTTTTTCTGTCTCTGTCTCTTTTCTGTCCTCGGGCTCTGTCGGGCTCGCCCTGTCCCTGTTCGGTCTCTCGGGGGCCTTCGGTCTCTCTCGGTCCTTTCGGGCTTTCCCGGTCTTCGGGGGGGGCCGGGTCTGGTGGGGGGCCGGGCCCCGCCGGGGGGCCCCGGTCTCGGGGGGGGCCCTGTCGGGCTCCTTTTGGGGCCTGGTTTGCCCTGGGGGGGGGGCCGCCGCGCCGGGCCCGGGTCGCCGGGGGCCGGGGGCCCCACCGCCCCGCCCGCCCCGGGTCCCCGGGGGGAGCGAGGAGCCCCGGGCCCCTTCCCCGGGCCCCCGGGCCCCGGGGAGGGGGGGGCTTTTCCGGGGGCCAATCCATCCAATTCCCCCGACTTTGCATTTTTTCCAAACTGACTATTTTAAACCCCCCAAAAACCAGTCCTTTCCCCATCACCCCATTCCCCCTTTAATTTCAAAAATTTTTACTTCACCCTAAACCCCCCCACTATTTAAACCCCCCCTTAAAACCTATTTCCACCCCCCCAAAAGGAAAAATTAACATCCCAATCCCTAAAATCCCCCCTAAAAAAACCCTCCCCCCTATCATTTTCCACCCCAAAGCACCCTATCCCTAAACAATCTTAAAGCCACCCCCTAATCAACCTATTCCCACCCTAATCCACCTTTCAAAATTAACACTCTAACTACTAATCCCTAAAACTCTCCAATCCCCCATCTACCCTCACCCTAGGGATTTTACCCCCCCCCCAAACACCCGTTCCCCCCAAATTTTTTTCCCCCCAAAAAAATTTTTTAAACCTCCTTTATCTCCACCCCCCCTCCACAACTCCCCCCCAACCCTCCTTAACCAAAACCCCCCCCAATTTTCTCGCATCCCCCCCTATCAAAAAAGCCCTATTCCCCAATCCCCCCTATCCCAACCCTCCCCCCTCCAAACTTCCCTTTTTCCAACCCTTCCCCCGCTTCCCACCCCTCCTTCAACCCACCCCCTTCTACTCCCCCCCCCAAAATCTATCTCTCTTTCCCTCCATCTATTTCTCACCCCTCCTTTCCCTCCTTCTACCCTCTCATCCTCCACCCTCCCCCCCTCTTTAAAAAAAATTTCCTTGCAGCTCTCATTCGTGGGCCACCACTCCCACTTCCCCCCATCCCCCCCCCTCCCCCCCATTCCCCCCCTCCGCTTCCATTCCTCTCTGTCCCCTCCCCCCTCCCCGGGTTTTTCTTTTTCTCATCTTCCTGACGAATTAAAAAATATTTGATATTTAAAAGGGGTAAAAAATTTTCATGGGGGTTTAACAATCAAGCAGGGGTGAAAACAATCAACAAATAAAAAAAAAATAGCCCCAATCCACAAAACGGGTCCAGGAAAAACCCTTTTCCCCCCTTCAGAAATTTTTTCCCTTTTCACATTGGACTCAGCAAAAAAAACACAAAACCTTTGGAGGGAGGCGGGGCAAACACACACCAACACACACCCACCACACCACAACACACACAAAACCCCCCCCCCCCCCACACACACAAACCCGAAAAAACACCCTACCCCCCGGGGCGTGCCCCACTCCGCACAACACTTTCACGTAGTTATCGGGACTTTTAAAATAATGAAATTTTCTTTAAATTTTTTGGGAAAGAAAAAAATTATTTTAAAAAAAAGGGTATAAAAACCTTAAAAAAAAAAAAGAACAGGAAAGGGGTAAAAAGAAAAAAAAGGGGCTTTTTTTTTCCCCTTAAACATTTTACTCCTGTAAAAATCTCCCCTCTCTCTCTCTCTCACTCTCTCTCCCCCCTCTTCCCCTCTTTTCTCTCTCCTCTCTCTCTCTCCTCTCTCCCCCTCTCCCCTTTGGGTTTGGGCGTGGGGAAAAAGAACTAAAAGGGGGCATGCTGTTATAAAGCTGTTCCCAAATTTTTCCCATTTTGCTTAAAAAATGTAGTTACTGGCCCCCAGAAACCCTGTGTTTAACCTTTTAAATGCCCGCTAAATCAACAACGTCGTATCGAGTTGGAAAGTCGGGGGGGTAGTGGCAGCTTTTGGTGTGTTGTGTTCCTTTTGGGAACTGAAATGTGAAAAAGTCATTGTAAACCCCAAAAATGGTGGACCCCAAATGCTTAACCCCAAGCTGAGAACAGTTTTTTTCCCCAAAAAAGCCCCCTTTCCCAAATCCACCCGGGGCCCATCCAAAGAACCAGACAACACCAAAAAGCAGGCAAGTCCTCAGTGTATGAGGACATTTTGTCTTGGAAGACCCTTTTTGGTGTGACACTGACTCCCTGCATGGAGACAGAATGGTTTGCAAATAAAAACCCAAACCGGCCCCTTTGTACCCCAGAGCTTTTGGTCAACAGTGCAGTAAATTGTCTCACCCAAACCCAAAATTCACTTGATCTCCCCTTTGTAAACCAAAGAAAACAGCCCGAAAGATCGGTGGGTCTTTGGGGTTTCTGATGTGAAATAAGAAAAAGACATTTGGACTGCCAGTTGAGGGTTTTCATCCGGGAAATTGTGAAAGGTATGGTCCACTTGGCCAGAAAAAATTTAAAAGCGGGGATTAAAAACCGCAAAAGGAAACACATATTTTTTAAAAAAGGTTTGAATTTTAAAAAGTTTTCAGGCAAAAAAAAACTTTTTTAAAATTAATGTAAATCGGATTACTTCACCCGGGAAATCCCCTTGTAATGGAGATACCGTTAAACGAACCCTAAGTGTGTGTTCTGGTACTTTAAAGAAAGGGGAAAAAACAAAAAAAAATCCCCAAAAAGAACGTGAAAGGTTTGCCGGACTTCGAAAAGGGAAGCACCCCCAAAACACACAAAAACGCACAGACATGGCACTTGCTGGGGGGGGAATTAAAATCTTCTTCGGGACCTGACGGGTTTTTAAACATGGGCTGATTTCACGGGTGCGGGACACAAAAAAGGAAAAGACTGTTTTTTGCAACTGAGACACGGACCCTTATGTAAAAAAATCTAAAAGTAATACCATTACTCCCCATGGTTTCCTGTAAAACAAAAAATCACGTCGCTTTGGGAAAACGTTTTTTTCCATGCCCCAGAAACTAAGGGCTTTTAATTTTCAAAATTTAGAAATTAAATGTTTTTTTAAATTTTTTTTTTTTGTTCATTTGTTCATTTGTTCTCTCCCCTTTCCTCTCTCTCTTTTGGTCCAGTCAGCCCTTTTTTTGGTGTCTTTGTGCGATCCTTTTTTCATTTTTAAAATTATGAGGTGGGGAAAAAAAGCTTTTTACTTTGGGGGGGTTTGGATTTTTGGGTACCTGTAGCGTTTTTGAGATAAAAGGGTTCCAAATGTTTGCAAGGGGCCATGCTTTTACCATCACTCACGTTTTATTTTGTTTTGTTTTTTCGCCCGAAAATTCAAAAAGATCTTTAGTTTCATTTTTCCCGCACAATCCACAATTTTCCCAAAGAAATTTTAAACAATTTTAATTTATTATATGTTTTTTTTGGGAAAAAATTCAGTGTTTTATTCAAGTTAAATAAAAAAGAGAAATGACGGGACTAAAAGCTTTTTGTAAAAATTTTGGAAAAAAATTTTAACCTAACCTAAGACTCCTGAGCTTTTGAACAAAAAAGATAGGAAAAATGGAAAATTTCTTATTTATCTTTATTTTACCCCCAGGCCAGTTAGATTTTAATTATCATCGAGGGACAGTACCAAAATTTATTTATTTAATAAATATTTTCGACTTTTAAAACCCATCGATTTTAAAGGGACCTGGTATGGTTTTTGGGGTTTTTGCGGAAGAAAAACCTTTTTTAAAAAAAAGTTTTTTTAAAACATTCAAGTCCAAAATAGTTTTTTTTTGCACCGGGAAAAAAAAAAAATTCCTTCGACTGTACTAAAGTACTTTTAAGATAAAGGGGGAAAACAGTTTTTCAAGAGCAAATCTTTCAGAATTTTTAATAAAATGGTTGTAATGTCAGAACCAGTGCAGTCATTATACATAGCGGTTAAAAAGGGAATAGGGAGACAGAACATTCCCTTTTGAAGAAAACCCCCGGGGATGTTGACTTTTCGGGGCGGATATTCCCTCTTTTAAACAAAAAAAACTTTTGTTCGTTTCACCGGGAAAGTTAAAAAACCCAAAGAATGAGGCGGGGGCCCAGACATTCCTAAAAAAATTTGTTTGCTAGGAGAGGGGGGGGGGAAATGGTACTGAAGGCAGGGGAAAAAGGGTCAATGAAGAGGGGGGGAAACCACAAGACCGGTTTTTTCCCCCCAAATTGAGAGTAGGCATTGTGCCCCCAAGGGGTGAAGCTGCACCCTTTTGGGTTCTCCTGTTTGCTTTCTATGAAAACGGGAAAGGATCTAGTTTTAGGGGAAAGGGTGAAACGAAAGAAGGGCTTTTTTAGTATAAATCGTTCCCAACATGTCAGGCCCTTTTGGGGTTTGAAAAGGGGGGCCCTGCAATCTTTTAAAAAAGGACTTTGGGCGTTTTTTTGGGCCAGGGCAAATGATTGTTTTCTTCCAGAGACGGGGGAACACTAAAAACCTTTCAAAAAATAAAGAGAACGAACACTAAAACCATACCCCGCGGTTTCGCACACGTTTTTCAACAATCGTTCCCCCAGCACTATCCCCACCCCACTTTTTTCACATGCAACTCTCAAACAAAAGTTTTAAAAACGTTTTTGGGGCATTAAAAAGTAAATTTATCATTCAGTACAAAAGAAAAAAAACCAAAAAATTGGGTTTTGTGGGTTAGACAAAGCCCCGTTTAGTTCACTTTAAAAAGGTCGTAAACACGGGGAAAAAGCAGCAAAAAGAAAGAAAAAAGTTATCTGAAAAGAGGTTTTCCCTCCTCTGATGTCATTGTTTTGAGCTAAAAATTTTCCCCCACTAGTTTGCCCTGAAAGTTTTTTTTAAAAACCCTCTTCCCGAAACTCCCATGTTAACCCCCTGAAACGGGTTGTTAAAGCTTCGGTTGTAAAACATTTTTTTTTCCCAAATTTTCCCTTTTTGGGGAATTTTTTTTCTGGTACTTTTTCCAGGGTCATTCTATTGTCGCTTCAAAACACTTTTTCCCTTTTTTCATTGAGAACTGACATCACCGGGTTTTTGCAACCAGGGTTTTTTTTTTTTGGAAAATTTTAAAATATCTTTAAACTTTGGGGGGTAACAATAAGGTCTTCACAAAAAAAAATATAATGTATAATATAAAAAAGCAAAGTTTTTTAAAAAAAAAATTTAATGGGAAATAAAGCAAAAAAACCCTTTTTCCAATTTCCCCACCCACCAAAAAATTTTTTTTCATTTTAAAACTTCCCTTTTTTTTTACCGGGGGCCGTTTTTAATTTTGGTTGAAAGTAGGCATGATGTATACTGTGTTGTGATCGGGTTGTACCAATGGGGGGGGGGGGAGGAAAAAAAAGTTTTGAAAGCATTTAATAGGGTTTAAAAATTTTTTTTAAGAAGAATATGTTTTTTAAACATGTAATAATTAGGCAATTATAAAACCGCCCAAATTTCAAACATCGGGCAATAAAAATTTTTAAGAAAATTAATACAATGACAAAGAAAATAAACAGAAAAAAAATTTTAAAAACAAACAATTTTTTTTGGGTGTAAAAAAAAAAAACAAAAATACCCCCAACAACAAAAAAGTAAAATATCACAAACCGAAAAAAAATAAACAAAACACACCCCGTACTCTCGCAAAAGTGTAAAAACAAAACGAAACGCACGCCCCGCACCACGCACGCACGCACGAAACGCACACACACATTTGTGTTACGTTTATTTTTTTAAAATTTTTTTTTTAAATTTTCTATTTTTTTCCCCCCGAAGAAAAAGGAAAAAACTCTCGGGTTGTCTTTTACATTTAGTCCCCCGTGGTTTTTATGTAGTGGGGTATTGTGTCGGTTTTTACGGGGGGTCTGTGTTTTTTCCTGTTTGGTAGGAAATTTAAGAATTCTTTAGACTAAATCAATGTGCCATCTAAAAACCCCTCTGGTTTCTCCTCAAAAAAGAAACCCTGTGTTGTGTGTGTGGGGTGTGTGGTGGGGATGTGTGTGTGTTTTGTTTTCGGCGCGGGCCCGCGGGTTTGGTGTACCATGTTTTTGGGGGGGGGGTGGTGTTTTTTCTGGTGCCCTTTAAATCATGGCCCGGTTCAGCTACAGCGCCATCTGTGCCCGTCGCTGGTCAGGGGGGCGCCCCCTCCTCCCCCTCCCCCCCGCAACACCAAAAAAAAAGGTTTCAGCGTCTGTCTGTCTGCTGTCGGGTTTTGGTCTTTTCAAACCGACCCCAAACTTTTTGCTTTAAAAACGGTAAACTTTCTCGAGATGGTACAATAGAAATTTTTCCAGAGGGTACGTTTTTTCCAAGGGGTAACTTTTTTCCCAGTTTGTACCCCCCTTTTCCCAAAAGGGACATTTTTCCCCCAGAGGGTACATATTTTCCAGAGGGTTTTACTTTGTTTCCAGATCGTACACCATTTCCAGATGGTACACCATTCCAGAGGGGTACTTTTTTCTCCAGGGGAACTTTATTTTCCCCAAAGGGGGTACATTTTTTTCCAATAGTAAAAAACCCATTTCCAGATGGTACATTTTTGGGGGAGGGTTTCCCCAAAATTTTCCAGGGTACATTGTTTCCAGATAGTACACAATTTCCAGATGGTACATTTTTTTCCAGATGGTACACCATTTCCCAGAGGTAAAAAAATTGTCTCCAGAGGGTACATTTTTTCCAGATGGTAAAATTTTTTCCCAGATAGTACGTTATTTCCGGGATGGTCCCTTGGGTTTCCAGATGGAAACGTTTTTTCCAGAGGTTTAAAATTTTTTCCCATTTTTGTAAAATTTTTTCCCAAAAGGCAAACGGGTTTCCAATGGCACACTTTTCCCCTATAGTACACGTTTCCAGTTTGGTACATACTTCCAATGGTACACTTTTTTCCCAAAGGGTGGTACACTTTTTCCCCAGATGGTAAAAATTTTTCCCATGGGGTACACCTTTTTCCCATTGGGTACCTTTTTTCCAAGTGGAAAATTTGTTTTGAGGGGTTTAAAACTGTTTCCAGATGGTACCCCTTTTTCCCCAGTTGGTACTTTGCTTCCACTTGGAAACCTTTTTTTTCCCAGATAAAAACTTTGCTTCCAAAATGGTACATTTTTTCCCAGATGGTACACTCTTTCCAGGTGGTACATTGTTTCCGATATTAACTTTTCCAAATGGTAAAATTGTTTCCAGAGGGTTTACCCCTTTTTCCAAAAGATCCCTTTTTCCCAAATTTTAAAGCTTTTTCCAAATTGTTTCACTTTTTCCCCAGAGGTACACTATTTCCAGTTTGAGCTTGTTTCCAGATAGAACACTTTTTCCCCAGTTGATACATTTTTTTCCAGGGGGGTTCCATTAAAAAAAGCAATGTTTTTTGTTTTAATTTGTTCTCAAGCCCCCCCCATAAAAAAAACAAACTCTATTATAAAAAAAGGGCAAAGAAAAAACCCTCCCCCCCTTCCTCCCAAAGAAATAGCGACACAGTGCAAAGAAAAAAAGACATGCCCTTGTTCGGTATTTTGAAATCACATCCCCACCCCCTTTCTTCCCCATTTTCCCTTTTAAAAAAAATTTGGGGTGCCTGTGCTGATCAAAATCGTGATGGTTCTATTGGTCATTGGAGGAGAACTTTGATGTTCAACTTTCGTTCAACCCCCACTGCCCCCAAATCCCCGCTGCGGTGGTAGGAGCTCCCACGCAATGCCACCCCCCGGGGTTCACCATCTTTCCTGTCTCTGCTAAATTTTTTTCCCATCCCTGGGGGCCCCTCCCAAACATTTGCCCCAAAAGGGTTTTGGGCATGTGGGATTTTGGGGGTCGCCTTTTTTCCTTCTCCCCTAAAAACCTTACCTTGAAAAAACTGTCGTACCCAAAATTTGTTTGTGTGTTTCTATTTGCATGACCAACGTATCTCCCCTGCGCTTATCAATAAAGGTTTTTTAAAATTTTATTTCAGCCCAAAATTGTCTTTTTCTCCCAAGAGTTAAACCCAAAAAAAAATTTTTTTTTGTTTTTTCTCTCTGGGATTTGACTTAAAATTTCCTGTAGAGCCACATTTTTGGGTTAAACCTTTTATTTTGTTCTTGTTAATTTGGTGGTGAGGTGTTGGTGGGCCCCGTGATGGTTGGGTTATTTGGGGACGTTATTTAGTGAAGGGGTTTTTTATGTGACAATGTTTTAGGATCGTTGTTTTAAAAGTGACCGTGTTTTTTTGTTTTTTATAGGTGGGGAGATGTTATGGGTTAAACATGTTTTATGTTGTTCTCCGGTGGTGAGGATGTTGGTGAATGGGGAAAAGTGTTATGGGGACAGGTTTTATATTGTTTTAGGTGGTGAAGATGTGGTTTAGTGAAGGTGGTGTTGTATAAAAAGGTTTTATTAAATTGTTGATATTAGGTGGTGAGGTTGTGGTGATAGTGGGTTTTTTTTGTTGGGTGTTGTTGTTGGGTTTTCAGGGGGTGAGGATGCTGGTGATAGTGATTTTTGTTGTGGTTTTGTTGTTGAATCAGGTGGTGAGGTTTCTGGGATGTCGTGGTGTTGTTTTTTTGTTGTTTGTTGTTATCAGGTAGTGAGGATGTTGGTGAAAGTGGGTTGGGGTTGTGTTTTTGTTGTTGTTGTTTTTGGTTTCAGGGGGTGAGGAAAAATGGGATAGGATGGGTTTTTGTTTTTATTGTTTCATGTTTGGGGAGGATGCCCGGTGTAGTGATGGGGTTGTTGTGATGTTGTTTTGGTGTTATCAGGTGGTGAGGATGCGGGATAGTTAGGTGGTGTTGTTGTGTTGTTGTTGTTTTCAGTTGGTGAGGAAAGCTGGTGATAGGGATGGCGTTGTTTTTGTTTGTTGTTTATCAGGTGGTGAGGATGCTGGGGGATAGTGGGGTGGTTTTTTTTGTGGTTGTTGTTATCAGTTGGGGGGAGGGGCTGGTGATAAAGGAAAAGGTTTTTGTTTTTTGTTGTTATCAGGTGGTGAGGATGCTGGTGAAAGTTATTTGGGGGGTTGTTTTTGTTGTTGTTTTTTATCAGGTGGGGGATGGGTGGTGATAGTGAAGGGGTTGTTGGTTTTTTGTTGTTGTTATCAGGTGGTGAGGGTGCTGGTGATGTGTTTGGGGTTGTTGTTGTTGTTGTTTTTTATCAAAGGGGTGAGGATGCCCGGTGATAGTGATGTGTTTTGTTGTTGGTTAAAAAAGGTGGGGGGGGATCGGTGAAGTGAGGGGGTTGTTGTTGTGGGTTGGTTGTTAACAGGTGGTGAGGATGCGGTGATTGGGGTTGGGGGTTTTTTGTTGTTTTTTATGAGGTTTGGGGAGGAAGGTTTGGGGATAGTGAAGGTGTTTGGGGTTGTTGTTTTCAGGTTTTTGGGGGATGCTGGGGGTGTGATGGGGTTGTTTTGGTGGGTTTTGTTTTGGTTTTAGGGGGTGAGGTTTCTGGTGTAGTGAGGTTTATTTTGTTGTTGTTTTTTATCATGTGGGGAGGTTTCTGGTGGGTGTTTATGGGGTTTGGGGTTTTTGTTTTTATCATGTGGTGATTTATGCTGGTGATAGTGAGGGGGTATTGTGGGTTTTTGTTATTTTGGGTTTGGGGGATGCTGGGGATAGTGGGTGGTGGTGTTGTTGTTGTTTTTTTTTTTATTAGGTGGTTTAGGAAGCTGGGATAGTGAGGGGGGTGTTTTTGTGTTTTTTGGGGTTTTTCAGGTGGTGAGGATGCTGGTGGGTAGTGATGGTGTTGTTGTTGTTGTTGTTTCAGGTGGTGAGGAGCTGGTGAAAGTGTTGGGGGTGTTGTTTTTGTTATAAAGGGTTTTTGAGGATGCTGGGGATTGTGTTTTGGTGTGGTTTTTTGTTACAGGGGGTGAGGGGTGTGGGGATAGTGATTGGGGGTGTTTTGTTTGGGTTTTCTGGGCCCCCCTCAAAGCTGGGATTATTTCCCCTCTTTCCCCCCAGGAGAAAGGCATCTGGGGTCCCAAAGGGCCCTCCCCACTTCCACCGGGAAATGTCAATCGTGTCAAAGTTCTTTCCACCACAAAAAAAATTTCCCACAATTTTTTTTGAGAAAACCCCGGTCTATGTTCTTACGTTCCATGTGCCCAGTTTCGGGCGGGGGGTTTTCATTTTTTTTGTTGCCTGGGGGCGCAGTTTGGGCGATCTCCTTTTCGGGGGGGTTTACCTCCCCCCCCACACACCAAATTTAGTGTTTTCCCCTCCCCACACCCCAAATCAGTGTTTTAACCCCCAACCCCCCACCCTTTTTGGGGCCCCCCCCCCAAACCCACACACCCCGTCTTTTTCCCCCCCAAACCCCCCAAAACCAAATCAGTTTTTCCCTCACCCCACCCCCAGCAGTGTTCCCCCCCACCCCCACCCCACCAGTCAGTGTTTCCCCCCCCCCCCCACCCCACCATCCGTGTTCCCCCTCACCCCACCCCAGTCAGTGTTCCCCTCCCCCACACACCATCCCGGTTTCCCTCAACGCACAACCATCCCCTTTTTCACCCTCAACCCCACACACCGTCAGTTTTTTCCCTTTAAACCCCACACACCAGTCAGTGTTTTACCCTCAACCCCCCAAAAACCAGTCAGTTTTTCCCCCCAACCACACACCAGTCAGTGTTCCCCCTCAACCAAAAACACACCAGCAGTTTCCCCCCCACCCCCACACCAGTCAGGTTTCCCCTCACCCACCACCCCCGTCATTTTTCACCTCACCCCCCACAACCAGTCAATGTTCCCCCCCCCCACCCACACACCAGCAGTGTTTTCCCCCCAAAACCCCCAAAACCAGCAGGGGGGGTTTTTTTCCCCCCCCACCCAAAACCCAGTCTTGGTTTTTTCCCCCCCCCCCAACACCCCCGGCCGTGTTCCCCCCCAAACCCCCAAACAGGCAAATGTTTCCCCCCCCCACCCCCCACCCATTTAGTGTTTTCCCCCACCCCACACCCAGTCAGTGTTCCCCCTCAACACACACACCCGTCCGTGTTTCCCCCCCCAAAACACCGTCGTTTTCCCCCTTTAACCCAAAACACCATCAGTTTTTCACCTCACCCCACACACCCCGTCCAAATGTTCCCCCCACCCCACACACCAGGGCAGTGTTCCCCCCCACCCCACACACCAGTTTAGTGGGTTCCCCCCCCCAACACACACACCAGTCAGGTTCCCCTCCCCCACTCACCAGTCAGTGTTCCCCCCTCCCACACACCAGTCAGTGGTTTTCCCCCCCACCCCCCCACACCAAATCAGTGTTTCCCCCTCACCCACACCCAGCATTTTTCCCCCTTTCCCCCCCAACCCCCCCCCACCCCCTGTGTTTTCCCCTTTACCCCACACCAGTCAGTGTTTCCCCCTCACCCCACACACCCCTCAGTGTTTCCCCCCCACCCCCCACACCAGTCAGTTTTTCCCCTCCCCCCCCCCCACCCGTCCCCGTGTTCCCCCCCACCCCACACACCCGTCAGGGGTTCCCCCCACCCACACCCATTAGGGTGACGACCATTGGGGGGGCAGGGGTTTTCGGGGTGAGGGGTGCCCGCTGAAGGGGGGGGAGGAGGGAGCAGCTGCCCGCTGAAGGCGGGGGGAGGTGTGCTGCCAGGTGAAGGCGGGGGGGAGGTAGCTGCTGCCCCCGTGAGACGGGCCTTCCCCCCCATCAAAGCCCCTTTTGTTTCCCAAATTGGGGAAAGGATAAAAATTGGAATTCTTTCCCCCCACCCCAGGGGAAAAGGGTTTTTAAACATCACATATATGCTTTTCTTAAATCCTCGAAATGAAAAAACAAAAGTGCGCCCCCGGCCACTGACTAAGCCAAAAGAGTATTTTAACAAAAACCGGAAAAATGGTCTTCCCATGTTGGGGTTGAAGGTGGGAAAACAAAGCTGGAGTGGGCCTCCCCAGAGCGCAAAACCTGGGTAAGGTTTAAATATGGAGGGAAGTTGTTACCCAATTTGTAGATCCCCCTCTTTCCCCGTCGCGGGGAAAAGGGCCATTAAAAAAAGCAAACAACGATTCCCCTGCTTCCAGCGTGTCACAGGGGGTTTTTTAGAGTTTTTGCTGTGACAGCTGCAAACTGCCTTGGGGGGCTCTTGACTCCTGGTTTCCCCCCAGGGGTTTAAATCCCAAAGCCCTTTCCCAGAGTTGGAAAACCGCAAGGCACGGAGGGTTTAAATCCAAAAGTTTTTCCCTCCCTATTTTGGACTGTTTTTCCCAGACTATGAGCTAGCTCCATCTCCCCTCAGCCCCCAGATGGTGCTGGGTTGGGATGGTGACCCCGTGGGAGGGGACCTCGGACCTTTAAAATGGTTTAATTAATATAGCAGAAAAAAGGGAGGGAAACTTGGCAACTTGTTGGCTCCAAGTTTTTGGGGGTTGAATTTTCCTCTTACAAACAGAAAGGGGCACAGGGACTGATTAGGGCTTTAAACCCCGGACTTGCAAACCTTCCTTGACAAAGGTCTTATTTCAGCCCGAAACAGGGACAAGGGAGATGCCCACAAAGCCACGCCCCACCCGGTGAAGGGGGGTAAAAAACAGTCAGCTTTTTCCAGGGTGTACCCCGCTGCACTTTTTATAACTCACAGAGCTGGCCCCTTAGAAAGGGGGGGGAAAATTTAGCACAACCTTTTTACTCTTTTTTTTACAAACCTCCTTGCCCAAAGCCATGTGGTGGCATGCTCACAGACAGACAAGAGTGGTTTTAGACAGCGCACCAAAAATCTCCCAAAGGTTTTTGGAAAAGGGTTTTTCGCAAAAACAGTTGATTTAAAGGGTCCCAAAGAAAGTAAATTTTAATGAAACCCTTTTTTTTTTTTTGTGGCCTCATTGCATTTCAGGTCACGGAGACCAAATTTTTGCGGGGAGTTATTTTCTTTTTTCCCCCATTTTTCGTTTTTAAAAAATTTTTAAAAAATGGTTTTTCCTTTACACACCTTTCATTTATTGCTTTTAAAAACCCCCCCCCCCAAAAGAAGCAAAAAAATAAATCCCCAAATACCCCCCAAAACCCTTTTTTTTTGGGGGGGGGGGGGGGGTCTTTTTTGTTGAACCTTTTTCTCATATCTTACTTACTGTCTTGTAAAAAAAGGAAACCTTTCCCCCCCTTTTTTGAACCAAAGAAAACCCGCAAATTTTACGAATTTTAACTGTTAAAGGGGCAAAGTGTAAACTTTTAACAAAATGCATTATTGCATTTTGAAATTTTTTCCCTTTTAAAAAAGGGGCCCTTTATAAAGAAAGTTTTAAAAATTTCCTTGGGTTTTTAACTTTACTAGGGCATATTAAAAATTTTTGGGTAGTAAAATAAAAAATCTTGATAAAAAAAGTTTTCCCAAAAAAATTAAATTTGAACTTTGCTTGCAGTTTTCTTCCTGGGTAAACATAGATGGCAAAAGAAAAAATTTAGAAACTTTTGCCTTTTTTGAAAAGTTCCCCTGTAAGCAGGGTGCTGCTGCCCCAGCACGTTAAACAGAGGGGAGGTTAGGGTTGGCCCAAAAATCCAACTTCCCACCCCCAGTTTTGTGACCAGGTACAGCTGGGCCCCCTTTTTGCCGGAATAACAATTTTCCCACAGGCCACATAGTGACCAGGTCAGCTGGCCCCGTTTTTTGGGGGAAAACAAAAACAAATTTCCCACAGCCCTTTTAGTTACCGGGGACAGTGGCCAGTTTGTGCCGGAACATAAAAAAAGGAAACCCCCACCCTTTTTAGTTAAAAACCCCGGTACAGCTGGCCAGTCTTTTGCAGGAAACATAACAAGGTAAACCCACAAACCTTTTTAGGACCAAAGGGACAGCCCGGGGCCCGTTGTGCAGGATCATAAAAAAGGGAGCCCCCCACCAAAATTGCCTCGCCACTTTTGACCCAACCCCAAACAGGGGTTTTTGGGAGGAAGGGGGATAAACGGTGCACCCGTTAAATTTAAAAAATCACTCTTTTCCTTCTGTTTTTTTATGTGATCTTAAATTCATACCGCCGTACTAAGGGATCCACAGAAATTTAAAAAAACTTTTTGTGAAAGCCCTTTTTCTAAAATAAAGTCATTTTGATTTTGGGAAAAAATTTGGTAAAGGGTTTTAAAAATTTTTTAAATTTTTAAAACAAAAAACTGTACCCCCCCCAGTCCTTTGTCCCTCTTGGGTACTTCCTTACGCCCTATGCAAAACCCCGGGGGCAACGCGGAAAGGGAAAACAGGCAAACCTCATTTTATGGTTATTTCCCAAATTTCTCGTGACTACCTGGTTTTTGCTCTATTTTCCTTTAATCCCCCAAAAAAAGTGCAAAAAGCCTTTTTCATGAATTTTAAAAAAAAACTTTGAAAACCCCCAACATTTTTTTCCCCCCCTCGCACTTTTTTTTTTTTTTTAGAAGAATTACTACGTGACCCCCCAAAATTTAAAACCGGGGTGCGGGGTTTTTATTTAGAATATAGCCCGAACTGCAATGGGCCCGGAGTAGCCTTCTTCATGGGCCAGCGGTTTTGGGGAAAGGAATCCAAAATGGGGGAGGGAATCTTCCATTTAAAGAAATTTAACCCTTTTTGGGCCTAGGGGATTTTGGGGAGGTCTGGGCTAGTTTAAAAACTTTAACAGACCATATATTTTTTGTAAAGTATTTCTTAAAAATTTAATGGCACCACAACGAAATTAATTTTAGCATAAAGAGTATATTGGAAAGGGGTCGCACATGCCCCAAAGTGGAAAAATCCGTTTTTAAATTTGTTGGGCTAAATGTTGTACACCTACCCTTGGGGTTTTATGCAAACGTCACTTTTAAACCTTTTTTGTAGCTCTATAAAATGTTTCATTAAACGTCGCTTTTAAAATTTTGTAAGCTCTATAACTGTCCCTTTATGCCAAAAGTCAGCTTTAAGCTCTTTTGCTTTTAAAACGTCTTCATGCAAACGCACTTTAAGCATTTGTAGCTCTATAACTGTCTTCCTTTTCCCAAAAGTCAGCTTTAAGCATCTTTTTGCTCAAAACGTCTTCATGCAAACGGGCAGCTTTAAAACATCTTGGCTCAAAAATTTTTCATGCAAAAATTTGCTTTAAGATCTTGTAAACTTCTTAAAATGTCTTCCTGCAAACGTCAGCTTTAAGATCTTGTAGCTCTATGACTGTCTTCAGCAAAAGCAGTTTAAGCATCTTTAAACCTAAACTGGGCTTCATGCAAACGTCAGCTTTTAAACATCTTTTAGCTTATAACTTTTCTTTTAAGCCCAAAAGTCCTTTAAAACATCTTGTAGCCTATAACTGGGTTTTATGCAAACGCGCTTTAAAACATCTTGTGTTTTTAAAACTCCCAAAGGTATTCATGCAAAAAGTCAGCTTTAAAACCCCTCTTGTTTGCTCTAAACTGTCCTTTATGCAAACGTCAGCTTAAACAAACTTTTGTTGTAAGCTCTAAAGCGTCTTTATGCAAACGTCAGCTTTTGCAATTTTTTAAGTTGTTAAAAAAAACAAAAGCTGTCTTCAGGAAAAAGTCAGCTTTTTAAACTTTTTATTTTGTAAACGACTTTATAGCTGCCTTTATGGAAACGCCCGCTGAAAAAAAAAGATAATGCTTCAATACATAAACCCCATGCTGTGTTGTGTGTGGGTGTGGGGTGGGGTTTTGTGTGTGTGTGTGTGGGTGTGGTGGTGTTGGTGTGTGGGGTGTGGACCTGGTACATACCGCTCCCAATTTCCAAAACAAAAGAATGGGAGCTTTGTTGCTGTATGACCCCGGTACAGAAAACGTGGTTAGGCTGTGTTATGTACTCAGGGTTTTCAGAAGAGTGGGTTAGGCTGTGGTAAAGTAATCAGGGTTTCAGAAGAAAGTTGGGTTGGCCCGTGTGATGCTCGGGTAACAAATTTTTTTCAAGTTTTTTTAATTGGTTGGGGGAATTTTTTTTGTTTTTTTTTGTTTTGTTTTTTTTAAAAACCAAAATGCATATGTTATTGTCTTTTCTTGTTTTTATTTGTATATTTTTCCTTTGATTAGGTTTTTTTTTTTTAAGTTTTGCATATAAAATTATCTTTTTTTCTCGCTTTTTTTTCTTTGAAAAGATGGCTTGATGAAAAAAAACAAATGCACTGCTTTTTTCAAAAGTACCAATTTTAAAAAAAAACTTTGACCCTTTACTTGACCTTTAAGACTTGGTTTTTGCGTAACAGGCTACAGAAGACGGGGGGTTTTTGCTTGGAAAGTACACGGCTACAGAAGACGGGGGTTTGTGCGTTTCACAGAATACAGAAGCGTGGTTTAAAGCTGTACACAGGGTACAAAAAGACGTGGTTTATGCCCGTACACAGGCTACAAAAACGTTTGGGTTTTTGCTGTGTTTTTTTTATGTTTCACAGGCAAAAGAAAGGGCTTTATTTATGCGCTTGTTTTTCGGCTACACCCAAAAGTGGGCCCCCAACCCCTCATGAAAGCCGGCTTTAACGAAACTTTCGCAAAAGGGTTCCAAAAGATGTTTTCCCCCGCCACCCACCCTGCCACCCTTTCTGCCAAGTCCATCCGCGTGCAGCCCCCCGGGCAGTATGACGTCATCTTTTCTCGTCTGCGGGTTTTTGGTGGTTGTGTGTGCCCGAAAACTGCTGCTTCCACCCAAAGAACGCGGGTGTTAATGCTGTTTTTTTGGGTTTGGGACACACCTTTTGCTGTCTGTGGGGGTTGGGGTGTGACTGAAGACTGCCCGTTTCACCAATGACCCCGTGGGTTTGATGCGGGGTTTTTTGTTGGCCCCACACCTCTGCTTTCTGCCGGTGGCTTTTGGGGGACTGAAGACGCGTTCTCACCCAAAGGAAACCCCGGTGTTAGATGCGTTTTTTGTTTGGGACCAAACCCCGGGTTCACCTGCCCTGTTCAAATGCCCTTTTTGTCCCCCTAGAGGGCAGTGCCCACAACCTTTGGGTGGGTTTTCCCTGCCCCAAAAGAAGTAGACCGTTTAAAAGGGCTTTGTTTTCAAAAAGCCCAAAAAAGCTGTCCCTCAAAATTTTTTATATTAATGGTTTTTACCCTGAATTTAATTTAAAAAAGATGAGGGGGTTCTCATTGGTTTCATTCATTTTTTTTTTTTATTTAAAATTTTGGTCGGGGCACTTGCTTTCCCAAGCTTTGGTTAACAACATTGGGCCATGGTTAAACCCAAATGGAAAGGGTGACCGTTTGCGCGCCATGGCTTCAAATTCAGTCCCCCAGTTCACCCAACCCGTAAATGGGTACCTTTCCTCTTTTTAAAGGGCAGGGGGAAAGGGTTTAAACAGGGGAGTGAGTTGGGGATGGGCGCCAAACCAAACCAAAAATGCTGACCCCGGAGAATTGAAATCTCTTTCCCCTCACTCCCCTACGAACCCCAAAAGGTATGGGGAAAGAGAGAAAAGAGAGAGAAGAGAGAAAGAGAGAGGGAAAAGAGAGGAGAGGAGAGGAAAAGAGAGGAGGGGAGGGGAAGGAGAGAGAGAAGAGTGGAGAGGAAAAGAGAGAGTGCCCGGAAGAAAAAAAGGTGCAATTTTCCCGATGGAAAAATTCACAACCGAAGAAAGATTTTACAAAGAATTTTGAAAGAAAGATCCAACATTTAAAAAATTTAATATTTCAAGGGCCAAATGTTTGGGATTTATTGATGCGGGGCATACAATTTTGGGTTGAACCCGAATCCCGTTTTGGTTTTGGATGAACACTGGTCAAAAGACCCCGGGGGTGATGGCGCTTCCCCAGGTGGGTTTCTTTTCCAAAATGTCTATCATTCACAAGAAACAAACTGATTTTCCCCCGTAAAACCCATCAAAAAACCCGAAAGATGATAAAATAAGAGAAAAGAAAATATGCTCAAAAATATATGTTTCAGAGAAAAAGGAACAAAATAAAAAAAAAAAATTTTACAATGAAAACAAACGGGCCCAGTGAATCTTTCAAACCCATTGGGTTTTGGGGGGCCTATTAAAAAGGGTGCCAAAGGGGGTCATAAAGGGTTTAAAATCCCCGCCACACGATCATCTTTTGGGTAGATAATCACCCAAAAAATTGCCAAAACAAATTTTTGTGTTGGAAATTTGGGAAGAGCAGTTTTAAAAAAAAAAAATGTGGTAACTATGAATACGACATATGCAGTTTACATTAAAACATATTCCTGAGTCTTCAATTTGGGGTTTTTCAGAACCCCGCCGTCTATCCGTTTTTTTCCAAATTGGGAAAAAAACGCCATCTAGGTATTCCACGGGGTTCACGGAAAACTTCAGGGCCCGGTGACCCCCCCGTACTCAGACCCAAATTTGGGATCGTTCACAATTTCCCCCCCCCCCCCCCCCCCCCCCCCCCCCCCCCCCCCCCCCCCCCCCCCCCCCCCCCCCCCCCCCCCTTTTCCCTGTCACCCCCACCCCTTGGGCCAAATATTCCCCCCGACCCCTCATCCTGTGGAGTTTTGAGAGAGGAGAGAGAGAGAGAGAGAGAGAGAGAGAGAGAGAGGAGAGAAACCAGAGAAGAGAGAGAGAAGAAGAGAGAGAGAGAGAGAGAGAGAGAGAGAGAGAGAGAGGAAATTTTTTTTCCTTAAAAACAAATGACTGGGGATTTTTTTATGCGTGGAAAGAAAATGCAAAAGGGGGAAAGCTGGGAAAAACTGTCAAAAAAGAATTGCAGGAGTCCCAATTTTTAAAGAATGAAAATGGACAAGTATGGATGTTGCATCGAAACAGATGCTTGAAAGTTTTCCCTTAAAAACGGGCCCATTGGCAGTTCAGGGCTGACAGGGCTGGGTGATGAAATTTTTTTTCAGGTGTTTTTTCAATGACAAAAACCCCAGATACTTCTTTAGGTGGACATTGGGGCTGACATATCCCCCAAAAATTCCCAAATGAAGTTTTTCATGGAAAAAAGTTTATGTTTGGTTCCTTTTGGCCCTGGCTTCGGTTTTACTGGCATTTAAAACGGAACTTCTGAATCCTCCGCGGGGCAATTAAAATTTGGCTAAGGGGAAAGGGAGCTTTTCAGGATTTTCACTGATTTGAAAACTGAAAATCATTAGGGATTAAAATGATTATTGAAACTTAAGCCATTATAAATGAAAAAACAAGCGTGTAGAGAGTAAGAGAATAGGGGAAAGGGAATGTCCCCGTGGGAAACCCCTGTTCCAGTTTTACAGGTTTTGATTGGGAGTTTTTTAAATTTCAATAACTGTCTGGAAATTGGGGCTGTAAGGAAAGATTAGGGAAACAAACCCCTTAAAAACTTTTTATGTTGAGAGAGAAAAAATGGAGTAGTCTGTATGCAAAGGCTTTAGACAAGTTTTGAGAAGCGTGAAAAGAGAGATGCCCCTGAAACAGAGGTGTTTTTGGAAGCAAATTTTTTTAAGGGGTGGAAGGGCGGGGTGGTTTTTGTGCCCCTGAATAGCCCAAAAGGGAGACTAAAAAGGGGGGAAAAGGAGACTTTTTTAAAAGAAGGTTTATGTCGACCGTTTGAGAAAAAACTTTTTTTTAAGTTTTTCAGAGACAAAAGAAAGGCGAGACACAGGGCTATAACTCTGGAAAAAATTGTTCCCAGGTCATTTTTTTGGGGTGAGGGCTGCAAATGTAATTTTGAGAGTGGGTGGAAAATTAAACGAAAGAAGAGAAGAGGCCCTTTTTTTGGGGACGGTTGGGGGAAAACTGTTTAAGTATCAATTTTTAAAAGGTACTATTTCATGTTATTTGAACGGGGGGGGAAAAAAAAATTTATCCCAATTTTTTTTTAATCTTTTTCTATGTACTTCCCTTTTTTTTTTCGTTAGAATATTTGTTCTTTTTTGATATTTTTAAAATATTTCAAATATAGATTTTGTAGTTATTCTTAACGGACTTGGTTGTTTGAGTCTGTTTCTGTCTTTTTTCTCTCTGTTAGTCTTTCTGTATCTGCTTCAATCTGTGCCATGACTTAGATCAACCATACTTTTTAATATAATAATAATAATAATAATAATAATAATAATAATAATAAATAAATGGAACTTATATAGCGCTATATCTTGCAAAGACAAATCAAAGCGCATGCATTCAACCTAATCTTACACAGTCATGCAATCAATGATAAATAATCAATAGTTTAAACAAACAGATATTTACAAACATGGTGCGCTGCAGACAAAATATATGAAATAAAATGTAAATCATCATCATCAGTCCTGTGACCTTGGCGGTCGTGGAGGAGACACGAAAGACGATGCCGTGGTCTGCGCAGTAGTGCCGAGTCATTCATCCTGGTCCATTCTCTGATGTTGTCCATCCATGACTTGTTCTGTCTTCCCCTCTTTCTGCCACCTTCGAGTGCTCCCTGCAGTACTGTTTTTGGCAGAGTGTTGTGGCGGGTGACGTGGCCGAACCATGTCAGCTTTTTCTTCTTGACGATGGTGAGAAGGGGTTCCTGTGGACCTGCCAGCCGTGTTATTTGACTCTTGACAAATTCATTGGTCTTTCGTTCTCTCCAGATATGCCCAGCAGTTTTCTATGGCATTTTGTTTCAAATGACTGGATTCGCTTTGCTGTTTCAGCAGTCAATGTCCAGTTTCACTTCCGTACAGCAGATAGTCTGAATTAGGGCTTTGTGGAGCTTTAGTTTGATTGGGAAACTGATCTCTTACTTTTCCATGTGGTGGTGAGTTTTGTCATGGAAGATGTTGCCAGGGCTAGTCTGAGTTTGATTTCTGTCGTCGATCGCCCGTCCTTTGTGAGTGTAGCGCCAAGGTATTTAAAAGCGTCTACCTCCTCCAGTGCGGGCCGTTCATGTAAATTTTAGCAGTGGCGTTGCTCGTGCTGTTCACAAGTACTTTACTTTTCTCCGAGCTCACCTCCATCCCATATGCTCCACTCTGTTCTCAAGTCTGGTCGTAAGATCTTGCAGCTCTGTGTTACTTCCGCCCATGAGGTCAATGTCATCGGCAAACCGCAAGTTGTTGAGGGTTTTGCCGCCAAGGGAGATGGTAGAGTGGAAGTCAAGGAGGGTCTCTCTCATAATGTTTTCCAAGAACAGATTAAACAGGACTGGAGATAACAGGCATCCTTGTCGGACCCCAACTGTGGTTTTGAAGTAGTCTCCGACCTGATTGTTCAGAAGGACTGCACTGCTTGGGGTGTTGTATAGTGCTTGAATGGTTTGCACTAGTCCTTCTTCAATGCCAAACATTCTGAGGACCTGCCACAGGCCTTCGTGCCATACTCTGTCTAAAGCCTTCTTGAAGTTGATGAAGTTGTGGAACAGGTCTCTCTGATGTTGAAGATGTTTTTCCATCAGGATGTGGCAGTTAAATATCTGTTCGATTGTGCTCCTGCCTGCCCTGAACCCAGCTTGTTCCTCTGCAAGGTGTTCTTCTGCCTCCTTCTTTAGTCGATTCAAAATAACTTTGAGCATGATCTTGCTGGCGTGGCTGATGAGGCTGATTGTTCTATAGTTTTGGGATTGGCGTAAATTTCCCTTCTTGGGCAGGGATATGATGAGTGATTGTGTCCATTCTGTTGGCCACTGTTTTGTCTCCCAAATCTTCTGATAGATAGCTGTAACATGTGTGATGACTGTTTCGCCACCATGCTTGAGCAGCTCTGCTGGTATGTTGTCTGCTCCTGGGGACTTTCCTACTGGTAAACTGCGGATGACTTCTTCCACTTCTTCCCTCAGTATAGGTAATGGCGAGGGTACCCTTGATGTTGCTGCTTTCTCTTCTATTATGCTCTTGTCAGGTTGTATTGGGTAGTTGTACAGTTCTTAACAATACTCAGACCACCTGTTCAATGCAGCTAAGCTTTCTGTGAGGAGGTTTCCGGAGCTGTCTTCAATGACTGATGATTTGGTTTGAAGTGGTTTTGTGAGTTTTTCAGGTGTCGTATGCCTATTTACTGTTGCCCACTTTCATGCTTTTTTCGATCTCATCACATTGATCACTGATCCACTTCTCTCTGGCCTTTAACATTGACTTCTTCACAAGATTGTTGGCCTCCCGGTATTCTTTAGGGTTGGAAGACCTGGTTGCTTTCAGTGCTCTTCTTGTATCGCAGAGGTCCAAGATGTCATTGGTAGTCCATGGCTGGTGTTTATTCCTCTGTCGACCAAGTATCTCCTCTGCTGTTTCTCGGACTGCCTCATTAAAGTTGTTGGTGAGGTCATTGATGTCATTGTCCAGGAGGGTTAATGCCGCAAAACGTCCGCCAAGCTTAGCTTGGAAGATCTCCTCGACATCTGGATCTTTCAGTTTGTCCACGTCAAATTTGATACGTGGGTTTGCAGGCTGCTTGTTTTTCTTCAGTTTCATTTTGAATACCAGCAGCACAAGGTCGTGGTCGCTGGCTATGTCAGCTGCAGGGTAGGTTCTTGTTCTGGCTCTGTTGATGCTGGATTTGAAGCGCCGTGGTGTTAAGATAAGATCTATTAATTTTGGTTATGGATCTTGCCGTTTGGCGCATGTCAGGTTGTCCTCCTTGACTGCTTGTGGGGATAGAGGGTATTGGCAATGGTAAGTCTGTGGGTGCAGGAAAACTCCAGCAGACGTAGTCCCCTGTCGTTGGTCTCTCCAGTTCCAAACTGACCAACTGTTCCGGCCCATTGGTTGTAAGAGTCAGGACCTACTTTGGCGTTAAAATCCCCTTGAATGATGATGATGTCTTTCTTGGGTATCTTCATAATGGTCTCTTCAAGAACTTTGTAAAATTATTCTACTTCTTCATCTGCATGGTCAGATGATGGTGCATAGATTTGTATGATGGTGATGTTCTTGGGCTTGGCCGACACCCGGATGCTGATAATCCTGCTGGAAGCCGGTGTACAGCTGATAATGCACCCCACTACTTCCTTTCTGACAATAAATGCCACTCCATGTTGGTGATGTTTCTTTTGGCCACTGTACCAGATCTCGTTGCCTTCTTCAGTCAATGTCTCACCAAATCCTGTCCATCTCACTTCTCCTAGTCCAATAATGTCCCATTTATAGCGGCTAAGCTCATACTCTAGTTCTTTGATTTTTCCGCACTGATAGAGTGTACGGACGTTCCATGTACCAATGGTGATCTGTTCTCTAGGGAGCTTAAGTAATGTTTTAACTCCAGTAGCTGACTTGTCACTTCCACCCTGGTGTTGATCAATGGAAAGCGCGGTCGTTGGTCGTTGGTAACCCGGGCCTCGACCGATCCGGTATCATGTTGGCTTTGCATTTGTCTTTCATGTCTTTTCTGTGGGCTTAGGATATTCCTTGGTGGCGCCAATCTCCTCTCCAAGTCTCCATATGTAAATAGTCAAATGCACACACACACTCACACAGGTCGTATACTTTAGCAGGGTGATAGGGCATGGGTTAGTGAAGGTGGGATAGCTCTGATATGAAACAGGAGGGGGGGGGGGAATCTTAGGTTTGAAATAAATATGTCTTGAGGCTGGATTTAAAAGTGTGATAACTAGGTTTCTGGTGAAGAGAGAGAGGGAGCTCATTCCAGGTCGATGGACCCGAAATAGAGAAAGAGCGGTGGCCAACAGTGGATTGGTTGAATCTAGGTATTCGTAGGCACAAGGTATCTGCAGTAGAGCGGAGGGAACGTGAAGGAGTGTACAGGTTAAGACATTCACAGAGGTAGGAGGGTGCAGTTTTGTGGAGACATTTGTAACAGAGGGTACTGATCTTATAATTTACTCTCTGTGGCACAGGCAGCCAGTGGAGAGATTGCAAGAGAGGGGTAATGTGCTCAGATTTTTTCTTTCTGAGAACTAGTCGAGCTGCGGAGTTTTGTATACGTTGAAGGGAGTGGATAGAGGATGCTGGAAGACCAGACAAAAGAGAGTTGCAATAGCCCAGACGTGAAAGAATGAGAGAAGTGACAAGTTTGGATGTTGCATCGGTGGACAGGTACTTTCGAATAGCACTAATACGCCGTAATTGATAGTAGCACGATTGACAGGTCTGGGTGATTGATTTTTTCATAGAGAATTTTTTCATATAGTCTATCTATCTCGTGTCTGTCAGTCTTTGTCTGTCTGTCTGTGTATCTGTCTGCATGTGTGTTTCTCTTCTGTCTGTCTGTGACTCTTTCTGTGGCTCTGTGGCTCTATCTCTGTCTGCCTCTGTTTGTCTGTCTGTCTGCCTCTCTCTCTCTCTCTCTCTCTCTCTCTCTCTCTCTCTCTCTCTCTCTCTCTCTCTCTCCTCCTCTCCTTTACTCTACTATACTGTATTCTCCAGCTATTTGTGTTTTGTTGTTTTTTCTACTTCAAATATGATTTTGTGACTTTATGCTTGCGTTATTGTAAAACAATAACGGTATATGCGAAGAATATGTTGGGTGTTTTGTTGTTTGTTTGGGTTTTTGTTTGTTTGCTTGTTGTTGTTGTTTGGTTGGGGTTTTTTGGGTTTTTTTGGAGGGGAGGGGGTTGCATTTGGACAATATGATGGATTCCTTTTTCTTCTTCATACATAGTTTTTTGTTGTCTTTGTTTTGGAACATATTTTGCTTGTTTGCTATTGTTCTTTTCTTATGCCCAGAGGGCTGGTTGTAAAAAAGTGTTTGCTTATGCCATTACCCTCTTTAAATAACATTCATTCATTCATTCATTCATTCATTCATTCATTTCATTCATTCATTCATTCATTCATGCATTCATTCATTCATTCATTCATTCTCTCTCTTTCATGTTCTCTATATCTTGCTTGCCTTCCAGTATGTTGTGTGTGTGTGTGTGTGTGTGTGTGTGTGCGCGCGCGCGCGTCTGTGTGAGTATTATTTTCCATGCAATTCTATATCAGCATGCATATTTTCCCTTCTTATTACTTTTTTTTTGAGGGCTGGATGTAAAAGAGCATGTAATGCTTAATCGATTACCCTCTGAAAAATAAAAATTGTTCAAATTGTTCAAAATTGTCTGTCTGTCTGTCTGTCTGTCTCTGTCTATCTGTCTCTCCTTTGAAATGTATTGTGGCCAAAGGCCGAAGTACAATAGATTTTTTCAGAGTTTCAGACTTCCTCTCTCTCTCTCTCTCTCTCTCTCTCTCTCTCTCTCTCTCTCTCTTCTCTCTCTCTCTCTCTCTCTCTCTCTCTCTCTCTCTCTCTCTTTCTCTCGAAAAAAGTTTTATCAAAGAGCTTAAAGAGAGATTGCACAGCAAAGTTTTGCTACAATTGGTGTAACCGTTTAGATTCCAATCCTAGGTTTTCCTCATACCGCAAAATTAAACACAGATTTGTTATAGAAAACTATGTAAGCATTTTGTACGTTGAAATATACAGAAATATCCTGGCGCAATTCAGGATGGGCGTGTCACAGAGAACTGCACACAAACATCGCTTTTCCCCTACAGCTGAAAACACTGCACGTCCTGCCTGTCTGGGCACCAAAGAAGATGAAGCCACTCTGTGTATCAGTGTCCCTTGTATGTGGACATTAGACAGCAGTACACTCTTCATGTCCCTTGTATGTGGACACTAGACAGCAGTACAATCTTCATGTCCCTTGTATGTGGACATAAGACAGCAGTACAATCTTCATGTCCCTTGTATGTGGACATAAGACAGCTGTACAATCTTCATGTCCCTTGTATGTGGACATTACACAGCACTACAATCTTCATGTCCCTTGTATGTGGACATGAGACAGCTGTACAATCTTCATGTCCCTTGTATGTGGACATTAGACAGCAGTACAATCTTCATGTCCCTTGTATGTGGACATTAGACAGCAGTACAATCTTCATGTCCCTTGTATGTGAACATTAGACAGCAGTACAATCTTCATGTCCCTTGTATGTGGACATTAGACAGCAGTACAATCTTCATGTCCCTTGTATGTGGACATTAGACAGCAGCAGTACAATCTTCATGTCCCTTGTATGTGGACATTAGACAGCAGTACAATCTTCATGTCCCTTGTATGTGGACATTAGACAGCAGTACAATCTTCATGTCCCTTGTATGTGAACATTAGACAGCAGTACAATCTTCATGTCCCTTGTATGTGGACATTAGACAGCAGTACAATCTTCATGTCCCTTGTATGTGGACATTAGACAGCAGCAGTACAATCTTCATGTCCCTTGTATGTGGACATTAGACAGCAGTACAATCTTCATGTCCCTTGTATGTGGACATTAGACAGCAGTACAATC
>CM054135.1:17308370-17318370 GCA_028751875.1 Rapana venosa
TGGGGGTTTTGGGGTTTTATTTTTTTGGTGGGGCCCTTTCCCAAAATTTTGGCTTTTTTTTTTAAATTGGTGGTTTGGGGGGTTTAGTTGCCCCCCCTTTCCCCCCTGTTGGGTCCCCCCCTTTTTTGGTGGGGGGTTTTTGGGGTGTGGGGGGGACCGCTCCCTGGGGTTGGTTTTTTGCCCTCCCCCTTTTTTTTTGGGTTGGGGAAGGGGGGGGAAAGGGGGAAAAAGAAAGGGGGGAGGGGGGGGAGGGGGGAGGGGTTTTTCGGGGGGAGGGGGGGGAGGGGGGGGGAAGGGGGGTCGGGGAAAAGGTCTGTTTCCATAAAAAAAGGGCAAAATTTTTGGGAAAAAATTTTTGTTTTTTCCAAAAATTTTTAAATTTTTGGTGGGGTTTTTGGTTTGTGTCATTTTGGTTTGGTAAATTGGTTTGGGCCGGGGGGTGGTGGGTTCCCGGTGGGAATTTCCAATGAAATTTTTTAAAAATTTTTGTGGGGTTCCCCGAAAATTCTGGGGAAAAAAAAAAATTTTTTTTTGCGGAAAAAACTAAAAATTTTCAATGAAAAAAAAAGGTTTTGCCCCTTTTTGGGGGGTTTGGGGGTTTGGGAGGCTAGGTTTTCTTGAACCTGTTTTGCTGTTTCCCTTTTGGCTTTTGTTTGGTTTTGGGGGTTGGGGTGTGGTTTTTTTTAAAATTTTGGTTTTTTCAACCTTTTTGGCTTGGGTTCCAAAAGCTCTTTTGGTTTGGGGGAAAAACCCCCCCCAGGCCCCCCCCACCCCACCAGGGCCCCCCCCCCTCAACCCCCTCCCTTTCCATTTTTCCCCCCCCCCCTCCCCATGACCCATTCCCCAACCCCCCTTTTCTCTGTGGGTTTTGAGGGAGGAGAGGGGGAGGGAGAGGAGGGGGAGAGGGGAGAGAGAAGAGAGGGGAGAGGGAAAAGGGGGAGGGGAGGAGAGAGAGAGAGAGAGGGGGAAGAGAAAAAAAAAGGAGGGGGGTTTTTTTGGAAAAAAATTTGGGCGGGTTTTTTTTGCGGGAAAGAACTTTGTAAAAGAGAATTTGGGGGTAATCTTAAAAGTAAAAGAGTGCAAGTTGGATGTTGCATCAGAAAAAAGATGCTTGAAATTTGCATTATTACCCCGTTTGGCAGTTACGGGGCGGGAAGGTTGGGTGATGAATTTTTGCAGGTGTTATCATGCAAACCTAGATACTTCACTGAGGTGGAATTGGAACTGAAAACCCAAATTCAATGAAGTTTTCATGGAAAAAAATTTATGTTTTTGGTTTTCCCCATGAGCAGGTTTGGTTTTACTGGCATTTAGCGGGAACTTTGAATCATCCCGCAGGCTATTTTCTAAAGGGGAAGGGGAGCTTTTCGGGTATCACTGATTTGAAATTTAGAATATTAGCATAAAAGATTATTGTCTTTTTGCAGTTATATATGAAAGACAAGGGGTTAGGGTGAGAAATAGGATAGAAATGATCCTTGGGACCCTTTTCCCGTTTTGACAGGTTTTGATTTAGGGTTTCATTTAAATAACTGTTGGAATGGTCGTAAGGGATGATTAGAATCACCACTAAATATTTTATGTTGGGGAGAAGCTGGGGGTAGTCTGTGTGTAAAAGGGTTAGACAAATCGGGGAAGCGGTGAAAAAAAGGATGCTCCTAATCAGAGGTGTTTGGAACATAATTATTTTTTAAGGGGTGGATGGACTGGGTGGGTTTTTGCCCTGAATAGCACGAAGGCGACTAAAAAGGGGAAGGAGACTTTTAGAATGAAGGTGACTGTCGAGCCGTTTGGAACAAATTTTTCAGTTTTCAGAGACAAAAAAATAGGGGAGACAAGGTCTATAACCTGTGAAATTTGTACGAGGTATTTTTTTTTGTGAGGTCTGATACTGTAAATTTTTAGGGGATGGAAAATTTCTGAAAAAAGAGAAGGTCCCCATTTTGGCGACGGTGGGTAAAAAGGGGAAGTTCAAATTTGAAAAAGGTTTCTTTTCATGTTATTTGATCTGGGGGATAAAGGAGTTTATCGTTTTATTTTAATCTTATTCTATGTACTGTCGTTTTTTTACGTTAGAATATATTGTTCTTTTTTGATATTTGAAAATATTTCAAATAGAGATTTTGTAGTTATTCTTAACGGACTTGGTTGTTTGAGTCTGTTTCTGTCTTTTTTCTCTCTGTTAGTCTTTCTGTATCTGCTTCAATCTGTGCCATGACTTAGATCAACCATACTTTTTAATATAATAATAATAATAATAATAATAATAATAATAATAATAATAATAATAATAATAATAATAATAATAAATAAATGGAACTTATATAGCGCTATATCTTGCAAAGACAAATCAAAGCGCATGCATTCAACCTAATCTTACACAGTCATGCAATCAATGATAAATAATCAATAGTTTAAACAAACAGATATTTACAAACCATGGTGCGCTGCAGACAAAATATATGAAATAAAATGTAAATTTATCATCATCTCCTGTGACCTTGGCGGTCGTGGAGGAGACACGAAAGACGATGCCCTGTAGCTCCCCCATCATCTCGGTCCCCGGCTAGCGCAGTAGTGCCCAGTCATTCATCCTGGTCCATTCTTGATGTTGTCCATCCATGACTTGGGTTTTGTCTTCCCCCTCTTTCTGCCACCTTCGAGTGCTCCCTGCAGTACTGTTTTGGCAGAGTGTTGTGGCGGGTGACGTTTGGGCCGACCATGTCCGCTTTTTCTTCTTGACGATGGTGAGAAGGGGTTCCTGTGGACCTGCCAGCCGTGTTATTGACTCTTGCAAATTCATTGGTCTTTCGTTCTCTCCAGGATATGCCCAGCAGTTTTTTATGGCATTTTGTTTCAAATGACTGGATTCGCTTTGCTGTTTTCAGCAGTCAATGTCCGGGTTTTACTTCCGTTTCAGCAGGGTAGTCTGAATTTGGGCTTTGTGGAGCTTTAGTTTGATTGGGAAATGATCTCTTTATTTTCCGTGGTGGTGAGTTTTGTAGGAAGATTTCCCAAAAGGCAGTTGATTTTGATTTCTGCGCGACCCCCTTTTTGTGGTGTGCCAAGGTATTTAAAAGCGTCTCCTCCTCAGTTGGGGCCCGTTCATGTAAATTTTGGGTGGCGTTGCTGTGCGTTAAAATTACTTTACTTTTCCGGTCCCCCCCCCATTGCTCCAGCTTGTTCTAAAGCTGGTGTAAATTTTGCAGCTCGGGGTTTACTTCGCCCATGGGTCAATGTTGGGCAACCGCAAGTTGTTGGGGGGGTCTTGCCCCCAAATAGATGTAGATGGAAGAAAGGGAGGGCTTCTCATATGTTTTCCAAGAACAGAAAAAAGGGGACTGGAGATAACGGATCTTGTCCCCCCCAACTGTGGTTTTGAAGTAGTCCGACCGATTGTCAGAAGGACTGCACTGTTGCGGTTTTGTATAGTGTTGGGGTTTATATCCTTCTCAATGCCAACATTTGAGGACCTGCCACAGGCCTTCGTCCCCTACTCTGTCTAAACCCTTTTTGGTTGATGAGTTTGGAAAAAGGTCTCTTATGTTAAAGATGTTTTTCCATCGGGATTGGAGTTAAATTCGTTCGTTGGTTGCCTGCCTAAACCCCAGCTTGTTCCTCTGAAAGGTTTTTCCCCTTCTTCTTTATCGTTTAAAAAATAACTTTGAGCATGTTTGCTGGGGGTGATGAGGCTGATTGTTCTAAGTTTTGGTTTGGCGTAAAATTTCCCCTTTCGGGGCAGGGATTGATGGTGATTGGGCATTTGTGGCATGTTTTGTCCCCAAATCTTCGTGATAGCTTAACATGGTGAGGGCTGTTTCCCCACCTGCTTGAGAGCTCGTGGTATTTTGTTGCTCCTGGGGATTTCCTTTAGGGAAAAACTGCGGATGACTTTTTCCCAATTTTTCCCCTCAGTATGGGAATGGCGAGGGCCCCTTGATGTTGCGCTTTTCTTCTTTTATGCTCTTTAGGTTGTTTGGGAGTTGTCATTTTCTTAACATACTAACCCCCCTGTTAAATGCGTAAGTTTCGTGGGGGGTTTCCCGGGAGCTGTTTTAAAAAGCTGATGTTTTGGTTTGAAGTGTTTTGTGAGTTTTTCAGGTGTCTATGCCTTTTTAGTTCCCCCACTTTTTGTTTTTTCGACCAACATTGACCCTGATCCATTTCTCTCTGGCTTTAACTTTGACTTCTTACAGTTGTTGCCTCCGGTTTCTTTGGGGTTGGGAAGACCTGGTTGCTTTCAGTGTCTTTTTTTCGCAGAGGCCCAAAGATGTCAGGGTAGTCCAGGCTGGTGTTTATTCCTCTGTGGGCCCAAGTATCTCCTCTGGTTCTGGACTCCTCATTAAGTGTTGGTGAGTCTTATGTCATTGTCCCGGGGGTTAATGCCGAAAAACGTCCGCCAAGTTAGTTTGAAGACCCCTCGACATTGACTTTCAGTTTGCCCACGTCAATTTGATGTGGGTTTGCAGGCGTTGTTTTTTAGTTTTTTTTTGAAACCAGAGCCAAGGTCGGTCGCTGGCTATGTCAGTGCGGGTAGGTTCTTGTTTGGTTGTTATGGGATTTGAAGCGCCGGGTGTTAAGAAAGATCTATTTGGTTTGGATCTTGCCCTTTGGCGCATGTCAGGGGTTTTCCCCCCTTGACTTTTCCCTTTTGGGATAGAGGGGGATTTGGCAATGGTAAGTTGGGTTGCGGAAAACCCAGCAAGTAGTCCCCTGTCGTTGGTTCCCTTCCAAATGACCACTGTTCCCGGGGCCCTTTTGGGTTTTAAGAGTCAGACCTCTTTGGGGAAAAACCCCCTTGAAGATGATGGTCTTTCTTGGGTATCTTAAAAAATTTGGTCTCTTCAAGAACTTTTTAAAAAATTATTTAATTCTTATCGCATGGTCAGGATGGGATGATTTTTATGGGTGTGTTCTTGGGCTTGGGCCCACAACCCCAGCTGATAAACCCTGGAAGCCCGTGTAAGTGATAATGCCCCCACCTTTCCTTTTTCCAATAAATCCCCTCCAAGTTGGTGATTTTTTCCGCCCTGTACCCAATTCCTCCTTCTCCCCCCCCCTCTTTTCCCCCTTTCCTTTTTTTTTCCCTCTTTCCTTTTCTTCTTTTCTCGAAAAAATTTTATCAAAGGCTTAAGGAGTTGCACAGCAAAGTTTTGCTACAATTGGTGTAACCGTTTAGTTTCAACCTGGGTTTTTCCCTCATCCCCCAATTAAACACAGATTTGTTATGAAACTATGTAAGCATTTTGTTACGTTGAAATATACAGAAATATCTGGCGCAATTCAGGATGGGCGTGTCACAGAGAACTGCACACAAACATCGCTTTTCCCTTACAGCTGAAAACACTGCACGTCCTGCTGTCTGGGCACCATAGAAGATGAAGCCACTCTGTGTATCAGTGTCCCTTGTATGTGGACATTAGACAGCAGTACACTCTTCATGTCCCTTGATGTGGACACTAGACAGCAGTACAATCTTCATGTCCTTGTATGTGGACATAAGACAGCAGATACAATCTTCATGTCTTGTATGTGGACATAAGACAGTGTACAATCTTCATGTCCCTTGTATGTGACATTAGACAGCAGTACAATCATTCATGTCCCTTGTATGTGGACATTAGACAGCAGTACAATCTTCATGTCGTTGTTATGTGGACATTAGACAGCAGTACAATCTTCATGTCCCTTGTATGTGGACATTAGACAGCAGTACAATCTTCATGTCCCTTGTATGTGGACATTAGACAGCAGTACAATCTTCATGTCCCTTGTATGTGAACATTAGACAGCAGTACAATCTTCATGTCCCTTGTATGTGGACATGAGACAGCAGTACAATCTTCATGTCGATGGGCTTGTCGGTGTATTAGCTAGCGACTCACAAGCTTCATTAGTCCATTTTGCAAATTTCCTCTTGGCTGCTTTTAAACTTAGACAGAATTTCCTCGACAGCATGAACTAATGGAAGCAGCTTATCTCCAGGGTTCAAACTGTTTTCATCTGGATTGTGCAGTTGTTTCAATGGATATCTTCATGTAATGCCAGTATTGTGTTTCCTGATCATGTTATAATTATAGCACGTTAAAATGGTGTATGGATGTTTGTGTTTCTCCTCATGAAAGGGGCTGTTGGCCTTTATTCATTAAATTTCAGAGTTCAGAGTTCAGAGAGTTCAGAGTTCTTTTTCTTTCCTTATCCTGTCTCTCTTTGCTTCTACAGTAAGAATGCATGTGCATTTAAAAAATTGCCACTTAGAATTTTGTCATTTCTAGTTTGCCGGTTCTTTCAGGGTATGCCATGTTTGCAAATGTCCCATGGAGATATGTTGTAGTTGTTCTTTACACAGATGTTTTTTCTCGCCTATCTGTGTATTTGCCACTAGTTTCTATGTGTCTCCCTGTCTCTGTCTGACTGCTTTTCTGCCTGTGTGTTTGTGTGTCTGTCTGTTTGTATGTATGTCTGTGTGTCTGTATGTCTGTGTGTGTCTGTCTGTATGTCTGTATGTCTGTGTGTGTCTGTATGTATGTCTGTATGTCTGTGTGTGGTCTGTCTGTGTGTGTCTGTGTGTCTGTATGTCGGGTGTGTTCTGTATGTCTTGTGTGTCTGTCTGTGTGTCTGTTTCCCTCACTCACTCACTCACTCTTCAGAGTGCTTCCCTTGCTTGGCTACCAGCAAGACGTGGCTTCAAAAGGGAGTGAAGGAAGTTGCTGTATTTCTTCCACAACAGACCTCAAGTATGCCAGTGACAGGACGACCTGCTTCCTAGAAACGGTTCTGAACACCTTTCTGTAGGAAATGTCTCTCACATCGTTCAAAATCGACGGCAGAGAAATCAAACCCTTATTGTGCTACGCCTGTCATCAGCCACCAACACAAGCAACACACAGTCACAGTAACATTGTGGGTTTTCTGTAGGAAAGGGGCAGGGCAAATTGCCAGGGACAAAAAGGGGTGGAGACACATATGGTCAGTGTGATGAAGAAGCATCATGTAAATCTGTCTCCCTTCAGATATGTTTCTCCCAACACCCCAAGTTTATTTTACAACACAGTTTATTTTATAACACAAAAAATGAGGTTCCTTTGGACAAATTAATAGATGACACACCCACTGGCACTCCACACTGTACTGCCAAATTCGCACGTGCAACTCGCCATCCCTCTGCCTCCATCAAATGTATGTGATGCTGACCAGTGTCAGTGACAGTGCAACAGAGTAAATTGACGCTTAATGATGGAGTAACGATTCTGACACTGACAAATTAGGGAAGATGAAAATGTCATGACTATATGTAGTGACACACCAACCAACCGCCTGTGACACTGACAGAGTACAGCTTTACAGATGTGACAGAGAACAGCGGGAGAGTGGGACCATTCAGAACAGGTGCAGACAGTGTAAATGTGATCCCAGCAGCAGGAAGGGCACCGCAGTCTCCTGCGAGGATTGCAGGATGTTATAGAACATTTACAAAGAGTTGAAAACCCCACAATGGACAGGGGCTTCCAGTCCATACAGAAAGCAGCGAAGACGGGACTCTTCCTGACAGGCCCAGGGAGCAGCCAGCAGTGCAGCCAACCACGCCACTGCTAATGCCGCGCTGTGTGGGACAGTGCCTCCTCCCTGCTACGATATCAGCCACAACCACGCCACTGCTAATGCCGCGCTGTGTGGGACAGTGCCTCCTCCCTGCTACGATATCAGCCACAACCACCCCAAACTGCTAATCCCGCGCTGTGTGGGACAGTGCCTTCTCCCTGCTACGATATCAGCCACAACCACGCCACTGCTAATGCCGCGCTGTGTGGGACAGTGCCTCCTCCTGCTACGATACAGCCAACCACGCACTGCTAATGCGCGCTTTGAGGACAGTGCCTCCCTGCTACGATATCGGTTCAGCAGTTATAACCAGGTCATCCACCACATGTAGAACTTCGCATGAACATACCACATTTTGCTTTCTGCTTGCGATTGATGTTGTACAGTGTTTAATTTTGTTGTTGTATCTTAATGTTTTTGTTGTTGTATATTTTGATTTCGGTTTCCCCCCCCCCAACTACCCATTTGTGAAGGGGTTGAAAACCTCTCTCTCTCTCTCTCTCCCCCTCTCTCTCTCTCTTCTCTCTCTCTCTCTCTCTCTCTCTCACCTATCACTTATTTTTCTCCTGTTCTAATATGATATTGTATATTGTGCTCTTGTTTTGTAAAGGATAAAGATGCATGTGTAAAATATGGTTCTGTAATTTGAATGATTTGGGATTTTTAAATATGAAAAATGCTTTGTATAGTTTGTTTCAAATGCTCAAATAGATGATTACAACAAAAAATCATGTGTAACTTATGTCATTAACCTCTCAATAGAACTGATTCGATTCAATTTAATTTAACTCCCTCTCTCTCTCTGTCTCTCTCTGTCTCTCTGTCTCTTTCTCTCTCTCTTTCTCTCCCTCTCTCTCTCTCTCTCTCTTCTCTCTCTCTCTCTCTCTCTCTCTCTCTCTGCCTCTCCCTCCTTCACCCCCGTCTCTCTCTTTCCTCCCTCCCTTTCCCGTCCTCTTTTTCCTGTCTCTGTCTCCTCTCTCTAATCTTCCTGACGAGAGATGACAGGGATAAAATGATTCTTTCCTTAAACAACCTATAGTAGCTGAGAACAGTGTTGCTTAGTGTGGGGGAGGGGGAAAACGGGGGAAGAAGTGTGTGTGTGTCTGTGTGTGTGTGTGTGTGTGTGTGGGGGGGGGGGTCATGCTGCTGTCTCTGCCTCTAGCCCTGTTCCAAGAGGATTGAGCGGCACGGGCAGCACGGGCCGCCGCCTTGTCAGCCTGCCTCCACTCCCTGCAGCCAGAGGGCAGATCAATAGACACACAGGGGTAGAGTCAAGTCACATCAAGTCAGGTCCAGTCACGTCTAAAACACTTTAGTCATCCATGAAGGGTAATTACAACACTGACAGGTATAATAATGATCATAATAATGTATGGAATTTAGATAGCGCTGAATCTTGTAAAGCAACAAATCAAAGCACTCAGATGACTTTTTACAACTGATAAGAATCATAATCTCGAAAAAAAAGCACCAACTAAGAAGGCTCTGTTTCATATGTCTTTAAACATTCCAAGAGAACTTCAAATGAAAAAAAAAATCCACACACACACACACAAAACACACACACACACACACACACACACACACACACACACACACACACACACACACACACCACACACTGTCACTATCACTGTCAGAAAAATAAGGTAGTTCCTGTCAATCAAGCAGGCTTTCAAAAAGTAAGATCAGCAATCGATAACTTAGTTAAACTAACAACACAGGTCAAACAACAATTTGCGAGAAGAAAAAATCTACTAGCAACATTTTTTGATGTAAAGAAAGCCTACGACCAAGTTTGGCATGCTAATTGCTGCATAAACTGAAGACTATTGGCTTTTCTGGGCATTTTTTCTATTATATTAAAAGCTTTTTATGTAACAGAAGTATGCAAGTGAGAGTAGGGAATGCATATTCAAACTTTAGGTCATTGCATATGGGTTTACCACAGGGTTCAGTTATAGCCCCTTTTCTGTTTAATATATTGCTGTATGATTTACCCACAAAACTGTCTAAAGACGTTGTCCTAGTACAATATGCTGATGATATATGTATATGGATGAATGTCACTATGAAGCGTGCTGAAACAAAGAGGATGATAAACTATACAAGAAAAGTATATCAAAAAGAGCTAGATAATTTTTTACATAAATATATTTTTGAAAATGGCCTGACATTAAAAACAGAAAAAACGCATATTATGCTTTTTAATAATGGTAGTGATCCAGATACACTGCCACAGTTTACAATTGGAGGGGAGCCAATTCAGTATAAAAACATGGTAAAATTTTTGAGCATTCAACTTACATCAAAATTAACTTGGAATGCTCATAGTGGATACATTTTAACAAAAGCAAGGAAATGCATCAATTTTCTTAAAATGGTTACCAGACAGTCC
>CM054135.1:17320870-17323867 GCA_028751875.1 Rapana venosa
GCTGAGCACATCTTCGGCCCCATGGACTGTTCTAGAACTGTGGTTTTACTGTGCATGTACTCGACTACTTCTGCAGATTCACTCATTAATATGCAAAGCATTAGGGGTATCAAAAGCCAATAACTATGATGACTGGAGTGGATGGTGATACCTGAAAACCACTTATATTATGTACACAGACATTGGACTGCTGATGGACATGGCAATTGTACACTTATATAATAATAATAATAATAATAATAATAATAATAATAATAATAATAATAATAATAATAATAATAATGTATGGAATTTATATAGCGCTGAATCTTGTAAAGCAACAAATCAAAGCGCTCAGATGACTTCTTTTCCCCCCGAGGATAATGGAATAAGCACTCATGTGCTTTTTATCATGAGAACATGTGAATCAGCTTTTGATGCAGCTATTTGATGATGCATGAGTTTTGGGTTTTCTTTTGTGGATAATCTCTACACCAGTGTATCCTGGTTGAAAGACTTGCCTCAGAAAATGGTGTGTCTTTTTGTGGATACTCTGTATACCAGTGTATTGTTTTGTTGCCTCAGAAAAGGGTATATATGTCATGAAAAACTTCTTCCAACAGTACAGGTATTCCCGCCAAACTCATGCAGACAAAACAACTGTGTAAATCACCAGAGGCTACATAGAGCGAATGCTTTTCCCGTGGTTAGGTAACACACCTGTAGCTTTTCCATTGACAATACACACGAGGGCCAATGCTTTCAAGATTGTTCTGTGTCAGACAACAATAAAACAACCATAGAAGGACGTGCTTGAGGCAACTTGGGTACTGCAGCCAGAGCCAGTCACAGTGTATGATATTGATATGTCAATCGAAGATAAGCATGATCAACAAATCAATACACATGAAACACTAAAAGAACATTCAGGAAGAAGAACACTTTACTTCTTCATTGTATTGATACCACTTATGGGAACATTTACAGTATTTTCAATGACATATGAGATAAAACCCTGATATCTCACAGCTGTAATGAAAAGCTGTTAACAATCAGTTATATTTTATATTTGAAGTTATTAAAAAAATTGTCAGCATATTAGAAATTCAAAGTGTTGCACTATACCATTCCTATAGTTTGTTCTTTAATAATAGTAATAAAAATTATACCAAATTTATATGGCACTGAATCTTGTAAAGCAACGAATCAAAGCGCATGCATTTAAATCATTTACAGGCATTATCAAATCTATACACACACACACACACACACACACACACACACACACACACACACACACACACACACACACACACACACACACACACACACACACACACACATACACACACCTGGGATAGCCTAGTGGTTAGAATATTGCGCTCGCATTCTGACGACCCGGCTCGATTCCCGTTCAAGGGGGATATTTTCCCCTGGAGTTAACATCAGTGCAAACTCCACTCTCCCCCAAAGTCCTTCGGATGAGACTATAAACCGAGGCCCCGTGTGCGAACGTACGCAGAGCATCTTGCGTACACGTTAAATCCTGTTCCGCTTTTCGTAAGAGTAGGCCATTGTGTGCCGGTGGGAACAGATGACAGAATTGACAAAACCGCATACACACGGGGACTGGATGTAAAAAAACACATAAGTGCTTGATCCATTATCCTTGATATAAAAGAATAAAATAAATAAATAAATAAATAAAACAACCCGGGTGAGGGAGGTGGGGGTGACTGTTAATGAACATGGATAGACTATGAGGGGGGTAGGTCTCAGATAGGAAATTAGTGTGTTTTGAGGCTGGATTTGAAAGTATCAAGTGTAGGTTTTTTGGCAAAGGGATAGAGGAAGACCGTTCCAGGTTAATGGACAACAAATAGAGAATGAGCGATGGCCAACAGTGCTTTGCTTGAATCTGGATGCTTGAAAGCACAGATAATCTGCAGCTGAACAAAGGGAAGGGGATGGAGTGCTCAGGTGAAAACAGTTGCAGAGACAGGAGGGAGCAGATTTGTGGAGACATTTGAAGCAGAGGGTACTTATCTTGCATGTCACTCTTTGTGATACAGGCAGCCAGTGAAGAGATCGCAAGAGAGGAATGATGTATTCAGATGTTTTTCGTTTTTAAGACTAGTTGAGCTGCAGATTCTTGTATGCATTGAAAGGAGTGGATGGATGATGCTGGTAAACCAGCCAAAAGAGAATTACAGCAGTCCAAACGTGAGGGAATAAAAGATGTGACAAGTTTGGATGTTGCATCAGTAGACATATACTTGAGAATTGCACTTACGCACTGTAGTTGATTGTAACAGGCCTGGGAAGTCTGGGTGATGAAGTTTTGCATAGTGAGTGTGTTGTCTATAACAACACTGAAATATATCACAGAGTTGGAGAAGTTATTGAGAGGGGGGAGAGTTTATGTTTGGTCCCTATGAGCATGGCTTCGGTTTTATCTGCATTTAGCTTGTAAGTCAAGTCAAGTCAAGTCAAAATTTTATTTCCAGATGGTACATTGAATAAGCAATGCATTTGCTTTTTTTCATCAAGCCATCTATCTAAGAACAAATTTCTTAATGTTTTTTTTACTAAGATACTACATTATTGCATCATTTACCATTAAATTAAACCAGTAAAAAAAGGAAAATCGATATGGTAATACATTGAAAATACAAATTACCACATATACATATACACGCACACACATACTCATACACACCTGCGCGCGTGCGCGCTCACGTCCACACACACATTTGAATAGAAAATGTTTTAAGAATTAAAAAAGAAAATCATAAAACGTCAGGACAAACAAATTACTTCACCTACTGTTTCGTCTATTCTTACACGTTTATACTTTAGATAATAAAAGGGTACAGGAACAAAACGTTAGAAAATACTAGGCATACGTTGCGTCATTACTGACAATATTGCCTTCAATGACCTCCCTCCTCTCCTCCTCCACCAAGCAAACGTGTGCTTTTTATGCGCTCATACTCTTCAAATAGCGCTTTTTAAAAT
>CM054135.1:17324367-17351140 GCA_028751875.1 Rapana venosa
AAAAATTTTCCTCTCTCTCTTTTCCCCTCTCTTTTCTCTCTCTCTCTCTCTCTCTCTTTTTCTCTTTCACCTAAAACTTTTTTTTCTCCTGTTTTTAATTTTTTTTTGGGGTAATATTGTGCTCTTGTTTTGAAAAGGTTTAAAGAGGGATGTGAAAATTTATGGTTCTTTTAATTTGAATGATTTGGGTTTTTTTAAATATGAAAAGGGTTTGTTTAGTTTTTTTTCAAATGCTAAAATTGAGGTTTAAAACAACAAAAAAATCATTTTTTATTAGGGTTTTAAAACCTCTAAATTTGAATGTTTCCCGATTCTTTTTAAATTTTTAAACTCCCTTCTCCTCGGTCTTTTTCTGTCTCTTTTTGTCTCTTTCTCTCTTCTTTCTCCCCCTCTCTTCTCTCTTCTCTCTCTTCTCTCTTTTCTCTCTCTCTCTCTGCCCTCCCCCCTTCCCCACCCCGTCTTCTTTTCCCCCCTTCTGTCTCTCCCCTTTAAATCTTCCTGCGAGAGATGAAGGGAAAAAATGATTTTTCCCTTAAAAAACCCTATAGTGCGGGAAAAACGGTGTTGTTATTTGGGGGGGAGGAGGAACGGGGGAAAAAGTTTTGTGTGTGTTGGGGGTGTGTGTTTGTTTTGGGGGGGGGGGGGGTCATGTTGCTGTCTCTGCCTTAGCCCTGTTCCAAGGGATTGAGCGGAAAACGGCAGAAAGGGCCCGCCCCCTTTGTAGCCTGCCTCCACCCCCTGCAGCCAGAGGGCAGATCAATAGCCCAACGGGGGTTTAGAGTAAGTCCATAAGTCGGGTCCAGGCACGTCTAAAAACTTTAGTAAACCAGGGAAGGGTAATTCCCAAACACTGACAGGTATAATAATGATCATAATAATGTAGGGGAAATTTAGATAGCGCAAAATCTTGTAAAGCAAAAAATAAAACCCATTTCGATGATTTTTAAAAACTGAAAAGAATCATAATCTCAAAAAAAAAAGCCCAATAAAAAGGCCCTCTGTTTAATAGGTTTTTTAAAAACTTTCCCAAGAGAACTTAAAAAAAAAAGAAAAAAATTTTCACACACACACACCACACACAAAACACAAAATCCACACACACACCACACACACAAAACCCCACAACACACCCCTTTTCACTATCATGTCGAAAAAATAAGGTAGTTCCTGTAAAATAAAGCGGCTTTCAAAAAGTAAGACCCAGCAATCGATAACTTAGTTAAATTTAAAACACAGGTAAAACCCAAAAATTTTTGGGGAGAAGAAAAAATTTCTATTTGCAACATTTTTAAATGAAAAAGAAACCCTTTAGGACCAAGTTTGGCATGTTTAATTGCGGCAAAAAAATAAAGGACTTTTTGGTTTTTTGGGGCCTTTTTTTTCTATTATTTTAAAAGCTTTTTAGGTAACAAAATTTTATGCAAGTGAGAGTAGGGAATTGAATATTCAAACTTTTAGGTTTCCCATATGGGTTTTCCCAAGGGTTCAGTTATGCCCCTTTTCTGTTTAATATATTGCTGTATGATTTCCCCACAAAACTGTCAAAAGGGAAGTTGCCCTAGTACAATTTTGCTGATGATATATGTTTTGGAGGGTTTGTCATATGAAGGGGTGTGAAACAAAAAAGGAGGGTTAAACTATACAAAAAAAGTTTTATCAAAAAGAGCAAGAAAATTTTTTAATAAAATTTTTTTTGGGAAAAAGGGGCCGGGACTTTAAAAAACAGAAAAAAACGCATATTATGCTTTTTAAAAATTGGAAAGTGATCCAGATCCCTGCCACAGTTTCCCTTTTGGAGGGGGGGCCCAAATTCAGTTAAAACATGGAAAAAATTTTGAGCATTCAATTTAAAATAAAAATTTAATTGGGAATGTTCATAGGGGATAAAATTTTAACAAAAGCAGGAAATGCAAAAAATTTTTTTAAAATGGTTACCGGGTTTGCCCTTGGGAAAAAGTTATCTTCATTTTTAAAATGCTTGTTTTAAGCCCGTTTTTGTATTTCCCAAACTGTTTTTAGGGAAAAAGGGAAGTTTTTTTCCCAGTGCCCCAAAATTATTTGTTTAAAAAAAACCCCAAAGTATAGATTGTAAGGGTACAAACTTCCCTTTTGGGGGTTTCCATTCCGGGTTCCCCCATAAAAAAAACTTATAAAAAAATTTGGGGAATTTCCCCTAGTAAATTACCGAAACTTTCATGCCCCAAATATGTGTTACAGGGGAGGAATGCCCAAAAAATTTTGTCTGTGGTTTTTTAAAAAAGTTTAGCAGAAAGGGAAAATTTTAAAAAAAAGGGGGCTAAAAAAAATTTTCCCGTGTTTAATCCCCAATTGGCATTTATGTACCGATCTTTTTCAAAAATCTAAACTTAATCAATATGATTTTAAAAACACAAAAAAAAGCTTTCCCAAAGCCCTTCCCGGGGAAAATGGATAAACCCTGTTTTGAGTTAGAATATATTAATGAAAAAAAGAATAAAAATTTCAAAACATCATGGTTTTGCCGTTTTTTCATTTGCATATTAAAAAAGGTATGGGGGGTGTTTAAAAGTTTTTTTAAGATAGACCCTGTTTTAGAAAATCATAAACACAGGCTCTGCTTTTGGTATCCCAGCATTTAAAAATTGAAAAATTCGTATATTTTTGGTAAACATAAATTCAATTTTTAAAAGTTAAACTTATTGAAAGTTCTTATGGTTTCTTAACTTTTTTCCCTTATTTTCCATTTTCCTCTTTCTTTCTTGCTTTGTGTTGCCCCAAGTAAAGTTTTGGTGTAAAAAAATCCCCAAACTTAAAAAGGTCCCCGGGAATTTTTTTTGAAATTAAATATGTAAAAAAACCCTTAAGTTTAAGAGGTTTTCCTTTTTTCTTTTTGTTGGGTGCCCTCTCACGTTGGTTTTTTTCAAATTTGAGTGGGCGGAAAGAGCTGAAAAAAAGGGGCCCAAAAAGACATGTTATGGAATCGATAGAACTACATTTTCCCCTTTCTTACGGGGAGGGTTACTGTTTTTGAACAAAACTTAAGGGGGTTAATTTTAAAGAATCTGATAAATTCAAGGAAAACGATTTTTAAAAAAATTTGGGACCTAAAACACTGCCCTTTATTTCTTGTTATAGGGCCCCTTTCTCAAAAAAATTGGGTTTTTGTATCCGGGGGGAAAAGGGTTAATTAAACTATATTTTAGAATGGGGTTTAAATGCTTTCCTTACAAAATTTTGTAAACATGTCAGTGTCTATGGGGGGGATCTTTTTTCCCAATATCAAAATCATTTTTTGGGGTTGCCCTTTTGAAAAAACCTTTTTTTCCCCTACATTTTTAAAACAGTTTTGGGGAAAATGTATTTAAAAATTCAAAGTAGCCTTTCCCTTTTCCGAGGGTTTTTATTGCATAGTCGAATATTTATTGTGGGTTAAATTATTATTTCATTTTTTCACATTTTTGGGGTTTTCTTTTTGCCCCCTTTTTTTAAAAGTATTATCGTATTTTTTCTAGCTTTTTTTTTTTCTCTCAAAAAATCCTTTCATGTGCTATTTTTTTAACCTTTTCTCCTTTCCCTCCCCCTTTCCCCTCCCCTTTTTTAACTTTCATTACACCTTTTATTTCCCCCGTCTAATTCACTTTGAGTGAACCGACGTTAAATTGAACACAACAAAACAACAAAAAACAACAACAACAAAAAACAAACACAAAACACAACCCCCCCACACCAAAAAAAACACACACACACACACACACGCAAAGCACGAAGCACGCACGCACGCACGCACGCACACACCACACAAAAACACACACCACACAACACACCATATTATTTAAAATTTTTTATATAATATTATATATATTTATTATATATTTTATAATAATATATTATATATATATATTTTTAATTTTTAAAATATATTAGTTTTTCTTCTGTCATCACTGTAGTTCAGCTTCTGTCTCAAGTAGTCAGCTTTTTGTTCATTTTACTGTATTCAGCTTTGTCATCACTGTTTGTTTCCCCTTTGTCATTTACTGTAGTTTGCTTCTTTTATAACCCGTAGTTTTTTTGTCTCACTGTAGTTCGTTCTGTCATCACTGTTTGTTCAGCTTCTGTTTATCATGTGTTCAGGTTCTGTCATCAAATGTTGTTCAGTTCTGTTTATCACTGTAAACCCGATTAGGGTCGTTGTTTACTGTTTGTTTTGGGATCCTGATTCTTTGGGCGGGGTGTTTATGTTTGCAGGAAAAAGGGGTTAAAGGGCAGTGATGTGTTGGCTGATCCAAAAAGTTTGTGTCAGCACTGAGTGTTTTTGAAAAAAAAGGGGTTTTGTTTCTGTGCTTTTTCCCGGTTTTCGGAAACCCCCATTTAAAGAGCCCGGGGCCCGATTTCCCTTCTGCCTCAGCAAACCCGAGGGAAGAAGGGCCCGGCGGGGGTTTTTAGCTCCCGCTTGTTCAAAATTTTGGGGAAGTGGGCCCCTCTTCGGCCCATGGAATGTTCTAAAAACTGTGGTTTTTTTGTGCATGTCTCGATATTTGCAGATTTTACTCATTTATGAAAGCCTTGGGGGATCAAAGCCAAAAAAATTTTGATTTACTGGAGGGATGGGGATACCCGGGAAAAACCCCTTTAAATTTTGTACCCGACATTGGACTGTGAGGACTTTGGGAATTGTACACTTTATAAAAATATAATAATAATAATAAAAATAATAAAAATAATAATAATAATAATAATAATAATAATAATGTATGGAATTTATTTTGCGTTTAAACTTGTAAAGCAACAAAAACAAAGGCTCAGATGACTTTTTTTTCCCCCCCAGGGTAATGGAATAAGAATCATGTGCTTTTTTTTCTTTGGGCCCTTTTGAAACGCTTTTGTTTCAAACTATTTGTTTATGCATGAGTTTTGGGTTTTTCTTTTGTGGGGTTTAAACCTACACCAGTTATCCTGGGTTGAAAGGGCTTGCCTCAGAAAAGGTTTGTCTTTTTGGTTCCCCCCCCCCCCCCCCCCCCCCCCCCCCCCCAAAAAATTAGGAAAAAATTTTTAACCCGTGGGATTGTTTTTTCCCAAAAAAACCAAAAAATTGTGGTTTAAACCCCAGCCCGGGCCCTTTCATAGAGCGAAAAGCTTTTCCGTGGGTTTGGTAAAACCCCCTGAGTTTTCCATTGACAATACCACCCGGGGGCCCAAAGCTTTTAAAAGGGGGTTCTGTTTTCAGACAAAATAAAAACAACCATAGAAGGACGTGCTTGGGGGCAAAAAGGGGGACTGCAGCCAGAGCCCGTCACGTGTTTTGATTTGATATGTCAATCGAAGATAAGCATGATCAAAAAATTTTAATTTCCATGAAAAACAAAAGAACATTCGGAAAAGAACACTTTACTTTTTTTCATTGTTTTTGATACCATTATGGGGAAATTACAGTATTTTCCAAAGACAATTTTGGGTAAAACCCTTTATAATTTTCACGCTGTAATGAAAAACTGTTAACAAACAGTTATATTTTTTTATTTGAAGTTTTTAAAAAAATTGTCGATATTTGAAATTTAAAGTGTTGACTATACCTTTCCCATAGTTTGTTTTTAATTTTAAAAGTTTAAAAAAAATTTTACCAAATTAAATTTTTGGGGACTGAATTTGTTTTTGCAACGAATCAAAAGGGGATGCATTTAAATCATTTACAGGCATTACAAAATTTATACACCAAAACACAACACACACACCCCACAACACACACACACAAAACACAAAAAACCCCACACACACACACACACACCACACACACACTAACCACACCTGGGGTAGCCTTTTGGTTGAAAATTGCGCTCGCATTCTGACGACCCCGGGCCCTTCCCCTTCAAAGGGGGGTATTTTCCCCTGGAGGTTTAAAATCAGTTTCAACTCCCCCTTTCCCCAAAGGGCCTTCGGGTGAGACTATAAACCCCGGGGCCCCCCTTTTGCGAACGTACGCAGAGTTTTTGCTTTCACGTTAAATTTCCCGTTTCCCCTTTTCGTAAGAGTGGCCATTGTGTTTCCCGGGGGGAACAGTTTTAAAGAATTTACAAAAAACCCCATAAAAACGGGGGTGGATGTAAAAAAAAACCCTAAGTGCTTGAAACCATTTTCCTTGATATAAAAGGAAAAAAAAATTTAAAAAAATAAATAAAAAAAAACAACCCGGGTTTAGGGAGGTGGGGGGACTGTTAATGAAAATGGATAATATGGGGGGTAGGTTTAAAAAGGGAAAATTTGTGTGTTTTGAAGGTGGATTTGAAAGTTTCAAGGTAGGGGTTTTTTTGGGCCCAAAAGGGGTTTGAGGAAGACCGTTTTCCCGGTTAATGGACAAAAATAGAGGAAGGGGCGATGGCCAAAAAGTGCTTTGTTGAATTTTGGATGCTTGAAAAACCAAAAAATTGCCGGCTGAACAAAGGGGGGGGATGGGGTGCTTTAGGTGGGAAAACCCGGTTTTCAGAGACAGGAGGGAGGGGAAATTTTTGGAGACAAATTTTAAGCAGAGGGGACTTATCTTTCTTTTCATTTTTTGTGAACAGGCAGGGCCCGTGAAGAGATCGCAAGGGGAGGAATATGTTTCAGTTTTTTTTCGTTTTTTTAAAATTGTTTAGCTGCGATTCTTTTTGGGATTGAAAGGGTGGTGGGTGGGTTTATGTGGTAAACCAGCCAAAAAAAAAATTTTCAGCAGTCCCCAAAAGTGAGGGAAAAAAAAGATGTGGGCAAATTTGGTGTTACAAATAGGGCAAACTTTAGAATTGGGAATTACGCCCCTGTTGTTTTATTGTAACAGGCCCGGGGAAATCTGGGTGTTTAATTTTTTTATAGGGGGTGTGTTGTCTAAAAACAATGAATAAATCACAGAGTTGGAGAAATTATTGAGAGGGGGGGGGAGTTTATGTTTTTGGGCCCTTTGAGCTTTTGGGTTCGGTTTTATCTGCATTTGCTTGTAAGTCAAGGTTTAAGTCCAAAACAAAAAATTTTTTTTAGAAGGTACAATTTAAAAAGCCCAAAGCATTTGTTTTTTTTCATCAAAGCTATCTAAGAAAAAAATTTCTTAAAGTTTTTTTTACTTTAAAATACCCAATTATTGCAATTTTTTCCATTAAATTAAACCGTAAAAAAAGGAAAATCGATATGGTAATACCTTGAAAATTCAAATTACCACATATACAAATACACCCCCCAAAACACATACTTATCACACCGGGGCGCGTGCGGCTTTTCCCCTTTCCCCACACACATTTTTAATAGAAAAAAGTTTTAAGAATTAAAAAAAAAAAATCATAAAACGTTTTAGGACAAAAAAAATTTCTTCACCTACGTTTCGTCTATTCTCCGTTTTATTTCTTTAGATAATTTAAAAAGGGTTTTCAGGAACAAAACGTTAGAAAATACTTGGATACGTTGCGTCATTTCTGACAAAATTGCCTTCAAAGAAACCCCCCTCCTCTTCCCCCACCAAGCAACGTTTTTCTTTTTATTTTTTCCCCCAAAAACTCTTTCAAAAGCGCTTTTTAAAAATAATTTTTTACATGATAATACAAAAAAAGCAAAATAAGTCAATAAGGCAAAAATTTTTGATTATTAAAACTGGATACAAAAATTTTTAAAAAACAACACCCTACCTGAGGAAAAAAAATAAAAAAAAATAATTCCCCCTTACCATGAGAAAACAAAATAACGATGATAAAAAGAAAAGATTGGAAAGGATGGGGGGGGGGGGAAGGAGTATCAAGGGGGAAGGGGGAAAAAAAAACATTCAATCAAATTGAAAAAATTTAAAAATTTTAAAAAAAAACAAATTTTTCAAACCAAATAAAAACCCCTATACGTTACAAATCAAAAAACCCATAACCCAATTGGGGCTATCAAAAAAAAAACAATATCAAAAATAAAACAGTTTTTCGCTTATTTTTTGTACTAATTAAAACTCTCTCTAAACTGCAAAAAAAAACAACATCCCGATAAAATCTTTTGAAATTTGACAAGGAAACAAAAGGGATGGGGGGGAAAGAGGAAAAGGGGAGGAGAAAAGGGGAGGAGGGAAAAAGGACGAGAGAAGGGGAGGGGAAGCGAGGAAAAAGGATTTGGGGAGGGGAGATTTGGGGAGAGAGGGGGGGAGAAGGGGAGAGAGATTGAGGAGAGAGAGAGGGAGAGAGAAAAGGGGAGAGAGGGGAGAACCCACACCTATCAAGTATCAGGTTTTTCCATAAAAAGATTTTTTAAAATTTTTCCCCCTTTCCACTTGTTTTAAATTTGTAGGTTATTTACTAGCTTGTTTTAGATTTCTCTTACTTTTTGCATAATTAGGTGCCCTTTCCCGCCTCCCCCTCCCCCACCATGTCCAAAAGGGGTTTTTGGGCTTTTAGAATTTCTTTGTCACAGTAAAACTACTTGGGAAATTTAAATTTTTTTTTAAGGGAAAGCCTTGTGCTGGGTAAATGTAAAATTTTGGTTTTATTTTTGCCGTAATTTTTCAGGGGTTTTTCCCTTTTTTGTAATTCCCAGGCATTCATGATTAGTGGCTTTTTAGCTGTGTCTTGAAAATTTTTTGTTTTTGATACATTTTAAGCGTTTTGGGTTTGTTCCATAATTTACTACCTGAGTCAAGAAACTTGGGGTCGTAAAGTTTTTTTTCTTGGTCTCGGAAAAGGTTTGTTTTTTGATTTTTGTCTGTGTTCATTTATTTTGGGGTATTGGTGTCTTTGGGGGGCATTTCCATTGACAACTTTCTGGACAAAAAAGGGGCTTTTTTTAGATAAAGTCTTTTTTTTTTGAAGGTTTGGGTATTTGTTTGCTTATATTGATTTGGGTTTGGGGGGCTTTTTTCTTAGGAACAAGTTTTTGTGCTCCTTTTTTATAATCGATGAATCAAATTTTTAAAAATTTTATCACTTGGGGCTGTCCCAAAGGATGAAGCATTTGTCAACTATAGGCAAAAAAATGGCCGCAAAAAAAAAGGGTTTTCGAGAGTGGTTTTTTTCGTTGAATATGTTGAAGGCAAATAGCAAATTTTGTCAAGAGGGAGGGCAGGTTTTCAAAAGAATCACTGCATTGAAGCTGAATATCATCAGCATAGAAATGATGATCGAGTAGATGGTGGTTTTATTTGAAAGTGGAGCAGTTTAGAGAGTGAAGAGAACAGGGCCCAGACCTGATTCCTGCGGAACTCCACATGTACTGACATGTACTGGTGAGTTTCAAGTGCGTCAGCCATTATTCTCTGGTGTTTTGTGTTTACCATATACATGGGGACGGGATAGATCAGTGGTCGGAGCACTCGCTTTCCCCCAGCCAAGTTAAGCAGCGTCGAGCGTGGTTACCAGTTGGATGGGTGACCGTTTGTGTGCCTTGGCTTCAGTACAGTTCCCCCAGTTCCCCCAGCAGTAAATGTGTACCTGCCCTCTTTAGGGTCAGGGAAGGTAAAGCAGCGAGGGAGAGGAGATGGGCGCCGCCCTCAATATGCTGGCCCTAGAGAAGTGAAGTCTCTGACGCCTCGCTCCCCTACGACCTTTTAGGTTATGGGACTCCTTTACCCGTACCTTTTTACCATATACATGTAGCACATGGGACCTCGGTTTGTTGTCTCATTTGAAAGATGGGCACCCCCGCCAACGTTAAGATCTGGCAGAAAAGGCCTGGGGAGGTGACAGGGAGGTAATCAAGGACTTGTCGCTCTCTCACTCTCTGCACGTGTGCTACATCTCTACACCCCTGAAAACATACCGTCCCTGGCTGCTGTAGGGAATACAAGACCTCTGGGAAAATGCCGAAGACGTATGTAGAAACACATTTGAAAGGCAGAGAAATCCGGGATTAATCAAATGACAAAACAGCTTTAAAACTCATTTTAAAAAGAAGGAAGGATGAAAGGACACAGAAAGAAACAAAAAAAGGAAAAGAAAACAAAAAACAATAAAGGAACAGGCGGGGAGGGTGGGTGGGGGTGGGGGATGGGGTTGGGGGATAGGACAGGAAATAAAAGAAAAAAAACGGATGAAAAAAAGAAGACCGAAACAGAGTGAAACAAAGAACGAACGAACGAGAAAGAAAAGAAGAAAAGGAAAGCCATACGAAAAAAGACGAAAGAGGAATAAAAAGGAGAAGAGGAAAAACCGTACCAAAGAGTAAAGATCAAGGTCTTCCCATAACCTCTAGGTCGTTGGGGAGCGAGACGTCAGAGACCTCGGCTTCTCTAGGAGCCAGCATATTGAGGGTGGCACCCATCTCCTCTCCATCGCTGCTTTACCTTCCATGTCTCTAAAGAGGGCAGGCACCTATCTCTAGGGGCCAGCATTTTCTCCTCTCCCTCGCTGATATACCCTCCCTGCACCCATTTACAGCTGGGTGAACTTGGGGACTGCAATGAAGCCAATGCGCAGGAATTGTCGTCCAGCTAAGAGGTAGCCAGGCTCAACCCTGCTTGACCTTCGACCACTGTGTTTTCCCATGCCCTATTATGCTAAAGAATATTATACTAAGTACACACACTGTGGTACGGTGCAAGTGAACCCATTTCTCCTTCAGGTTTACTTCTATGCTGTCACGGCCCTCAGTTCCAACACAGCGTGTTGACTCTGTCATTGTGGCAGTCTGAAAACTGTTGACTCTGGCAGAACTGCACGCCTCTAAGTCTTCGGTATGTTTGAGATAGGACAAGGGCTAGTGTGGTGAACAGACATTGCGAAAGACTTTCTCTGTGTGTGTGTGTGTGTGTGTGTGTGTGTGTGTGGGAGAGAGAGAGAGAGAGAGAGAGAGGAGAGAGAGAGAGAGAGAGAGAGAGAGAGAGAGAGAGCGAGAGAGAGACAATGACAGAGACAGAGACAATGACAATGACAATGACAAATTCTTTTATTTCGAGGATAATGAATAAGCACACATGTGCTTTTTTACAATCTGTCCCCGCCCGTTAGGGATACATCTTAATAATAATAACCCAATACTTATACAGTCTCACAATAAAAACAAGGGGAAATAGAGGAGAGAGAGAGACAATGACAATGACAATGACAATGTTTAATGAATTTTGGCCTCTGCCCATTTTCATGGGGTACATATTAAATGTCTCCAGACACATGAATGCATATATCAAGAAAAGTTACGCCAAGGAAAAGTGAAAAAAGCATATAAACATATATAAATGACATCAAGATTTGCAAAATTTTATGATAACTGGAGACTGAGTTTACTGTCTCTGAGTTTGAAGGCTTTGAACAAAAACCATGCTAGTTGTCTGATTATTGACACATTCTGGGTGGCCATAAGGCTCACATACTTTGCTTTCTGAAAATGAATGAGAATCTCCTTCAGCATGTTTGGTCTCAAAGTAGAGTATGTGTCACACTGAAAACACATATGAAGTTCATTTTCTTCTGACGCTGGACAAAATGGACAGTCATTGTTTGTATTATCTGCACACACATAACGATTCTTATGGATTCGGAGGTCACTGATTCCAAGCCGTACTCGAATAAAAATGTCTCTGAAACACTTTTGCTGCACACACTCTAAATAAGTTTCTGGGATAAGGGAAGCCTTGAAATATGCGTAAAGATTAAACCTGTCACTGTTACAAACACTTGTCATCCATTCTTGCATGTACACGTCCAGGAGTTTCTGCTTAAATGACAGCAAGAAATGCCTCTCGTTATCAACTCTTTGATTTATCCAAACATACCCAAATCCCACACTTTGTAACATGTTTAAGCTTAGAAACCCAGTTTATTTTACCAGATTCGTCTAAGCTCATCATCATTTGATAAGCTTGTTTTGGCAGTCGAGTATAATCCATTTTAAGTATACCAAGCCAATATTTAACTGCACGCATGCGACAGTTGATTTGTAAAGAAAAGAGAAGAAGAAGAAGAAGAAGAAGAAGAAGAAGAGAGAGAGAGAGAGGAGAGGAGAGAGAGAGAGAGAGAGAGAGAGAGAGAGAGAGAGAGAGAGAGAGAGAGAGAGAGAGACTTCAGACTTCAGACTTCAGACTTTTACTGTACATCGGCCTATAGGCCACAATACAAAAGAATGGTGGGCATATGGAGTGGGCATATGACATAAGTGTTATAAACATATTACTATCAACGTATATAAATATGAAACAATGCAGCAGCAATAATAACACAAGGAAATTTCATCCACAATATCTTGAAAATTCATCACAAAATAATTCACGTGCGTCATAATCGACAATGTTTTGAATGTAGAATTCATCAATATAATGATCAATTTCTAGAGAGTTATCTTATTTCTTTTGTTGGTTGCATGGAAAATAAATCGAGATAAATTATGTCTATCAGTAGATACTGTGGCTTTGAGTAGCACGTGCAAAGAAAATCCTTTCGAATCTTTTAGAAACTTATTTCTCAAATCTTCATAGACTGGACAATTAAATAAAAAGTGTTCTTTATTCTCTATTTGGTCTTTACAAACAGGGCATTGCTTATCTTCATTTGAACTACTATAGCGATGTATATTATTGTTTAGTGGTAGAACATTGAATCGTACTTGAGTAACTGCAACGCGAAAACAATATGTATCCATTTCACTGATATACTTCTCTCTTTCAAAAACAGTCTTAAAGTTTCTATAACAATCATATCTATTACGATCCCTGATGGTGCCAGTCCATTCCTGGGCAAACCAATCTACAGTCTCTGTTTAAAGGCACATAAGAACATTTTTATGTCTCCTACTCCTTGGTTTAACCAAACGATATTATACCCTGTTATGCATAATATTTCCCTGATTTTAGAAACCCAGCATTGTTTCCCTTTTCTATCTAACCCTAACAACATATTATATGCTTTATGTGGAAATCTCTCAGAATCCATGTGTAATAATTTAAACCAGAAACTTACGCATGCAACATAATGTATTTACATACAATGGGTACCTGCCCAGATCTCCATACACCATTTTATTTGGTGTCTTGGCAGTCACACATAAGAATATTTTACAAGCGATTAGATGCACTTTTTCCAAATGTTCTAGTCTATTTAACCCCCAAATTTCAGCTGAATATAACAGTATTGATTGGATTTTGGTATCGAAAATTTTAAAGAATGTGTTTACTGTCATTTCCTTGCAATTCTGAAAAACTTTGTTAAGCTGTGTAATAGGATAAACAATTTAAAAACATCTGGAAACATTTGAGCACCATGCTTACCTTTTTTTATTCATAATGTTTGCTAACTGATTGATAAACATAGAAAACAACGTGGGGCTTAGCACACATCCCTGCCTTACTCCCATGGGGGTTTGAAACTTATTAGTTAATTTAGAATTCGATCGTATACATGCTGATAATGACTAGTACATAGCCCGAAGTGATACAAAAAATTTACCCTTCACACCTTGATCTTTGATATAACGCAATAACCTGTTATGTTCAACTGTGTCAAAGGCCTTTTTAAAATCTACAAATGCAACATACAATTTTCTTCCTTTTATAGTCATATAGCTCTGAATAGCGGCGTACAAAGTGAACATCTGATCAACTGTTCAATATGTTTGACGAAAACCTGCCTGACATTCTGAAATAAGGTTATTGCTTTCTAACCAGTTATATAATCGGGCATTCAATATGGTAGTGAAACATTTAGATACTATACTTAAAAGAGACACTCCTCTATAGTTATCAACATCATCAGGATCTCCTTTCTTATATAGAGGAATAAGTATGGCTTTAGACCATTCTTGTGGGTATATGCCTTGGTCAAAAATTACATTAAATAACTTTACCAAAAATACATTTACTTTTGAACCACCATTTTTTAGCATTTCTGCAGAAATGTCATCAATACCACTTGCTTTGTTGTTTTTCAGTCTACTTATAGCATGACTAGCTTCTTCTTCTGTTATCTCTTTATTTAACTCGTGGTCTGTTTCCTGGGATAAATCACTTACAATGTCACATTCATCAATACATTCATTATCATTACCCTGAAAAACCTTTTTAAAGTGATTAAACCAGTCATTTGTGGTAATATTGTTTGTAATTCTTTTCTTCTTTCCAAGACCCAATCGACGTAATTCCTTCCAAAAACTAGAGGGACTGTTAGCCTCAGTTGCTAACTTTTCAGTTTGTTGCCTGTTATAAGTGAGTTTCTTGACTTTTAGCAACTGCTTATACCCCTTTCTAGCTTCAACATAAATAATTCTATCTTCTTCCTTTCGGGTAAATCGAAAGTGATTAAGTTTTCTTCTAGTTTTTTAAATAATTTTTTTACACTCATCATCAAACCATGCTGATCTTTTCTTTTTGTTAAAACCGGTTTGCTTAACCATACATCTGCTGGCATCTTTAAGACAATTTACAAATATTTCAAGGGCATTGTCTACATCTTCCTCTAAATCCTTCATAGCTATCAGCATTCTGTTTTCGATATCTTTGCTCTCCCATGATTTAACAAACTCATCTCTATATGCTTCATTCCAAATGAACTTTTCATATACTTTATTTTCGTTTTGTTTTTCTCTAATACAACCCCTTTCCTGATTGTCTCTTAACTCTACTTTCATACTTACAGGTAAATGGTCTGACTCTACAGTACTCTCTACTTCTAGGGATGAAATACAAACAGATGAATAAAGTTCCACAGATACAATAAAGTAGTCCACCATACTTTCACCAGAACATCCAATAAATGTACAGCTATCATCAAAACCTGGCTCACTAAGGCCATTTAATATTATACTGTCATGCATATTACAAAGTTCAATTAGTTGTTCCCCGAAGTTGTTAATGTTATCATCTTGAGAGTTCCTTGGATAAAGAGTAAAGTCAGAAATTGACATTTGTTCGAAATCACTGCTATCTCCATTAAAGCTATAATTTTCCATTGCAGTTCTAGCATTAAAATCTCCACTTAGAAGAATGAAAAAATCACCATGATGTTCATATGTCTGCCAAGCACTGGTCTAGTAGTTCAATTCCATATACGCCATGTTGTGACTTCCAGAACAAAGAATCGTAAGGTGGTATGTACAAACAAATCATCATTATGTTTTTATCTGTTGAAAAAAGATGTCTGTGTATTTGTAAAACTACTGTGTTTTCTTGTTCTACCTGGATGCGTGTAGCAAAATCAGCAAAAGATTTTCTTATCATTACAATTACTCCACCAGAGTATCTTCCTTGATTGGATAACTTCTTTGCTTGGAAGTAAATATTAAAAAGTCATCAAACAAAGCAGATTCAAAATCAAAAGCTATGAAAGTTTCGGTTAGACTTAAGAAGCCATATGACACTAGAAAATCAATAAAATCAGTATTTTCTAACTTTTGCAAAAGGCCATTAACATTATAGTTGAGAAATTTAACAGATTGCATATTTACACTATGTACATGAGACGGGATAGCTCAGTGGTCGGAGCACTCGCTTTCCCCCAGCCAAGTTAAGCAGTGTCGAGCGTGGTTACCAGCTGGATGGGTGACCGTTTGCGCGCCTTGGCTTCAGTACAGTTCCCCCAGTTCACCCAGCTGTAAATGGGTACCTGCCCTCTTTAGGGTCAGGGAAGGTAAAGCAGCGAGGGAGAGGAGATGGGCGCCGCCCTCAATATGCTGGCCCTAGAGAAGTGAGGTCTCTGACGCCTCGCTCCCCTACGACCTTATAGGTTATGGGACGCCTTTACCTTACCTTACATGAGAATTTGTCAATGTTTATTTATATCACTTTAAGTCACGCAGATTTCTCTGCATGAAATTTGGACTGCTCTCCCCGGGGAGAGCACGTCGCCACAAGAGCAGCGCCACACATTTTTTTTTCTTTTTTCCTGTCTGCAACAGTATTTGTTTCCTATCAGAGTGGCTTTTTCTACATAATTTGGCCAGGGACAACTCTCTTGTTGCCGTGGGTTCTTTTACGTGCGCTAAATAATTATTGCAACACACGGGACCTCGGTTTATCGTCTCATCCAAAAGACTAGCGCCCAGACCACCACTCATGATCTAATGGATGGGGAAAAAGTTTCGGGTCCAAACAGGGTACGAACCACCGCACACTTTCGACCCGGACTTTTCGCTTTCTAGACAGGCGCGTTACCTCTAGACCACGATCCACCAATGTTACAAATTCTGATACCGGGACTTGCTACCTTGTATTGTGGCCTGGCCGTTTTCCTATTTGTTGGTGTGTGGGGCACCATTCTTCCCAGACTGGCATCTAGGAGGCTGGGGTTGATGCTGATCCCCTAGTTGCTTCCTTGAGTCTTTTCTGAATGAGTCAGTAATACTGCTTTGACTTTTATATCTTACAGCAGTCTTGCTCTGACTCTGGTATGTGACCCGTGAGGTGGATGCAGTCCGCCTTGGACGCAGATCATGGGAAGAAGGTGGAGTCCCTTGTGCTGGATCCCCCACTCTGTCAGACCTGTTACAATCATTAACCATGATATCATTGTGTTCTGAGTCATGTCCACTTGTCATTTGTCAACTGTCACTTCCTCTGTCCCTGTTACTTTTCGGAGAGTCTCATCTGTCAGGTCACAATGGCCTAAGTTGTCTTCCGAGTCTATTTCTTTGGTATTTTGTTGTTTGTTTGTGTCAGTTATCTCTTGACTTTGACTGTGAGTTATTGTATTCTCGTTACAAACCTCTGTGTTGACCCTTGTCATATTACATGAGACCAATGTTGTATTTTGTTCTGGTATCTCATCCTCACAAACATCTGTGACTGACTTGTCTTCATCCTGTCTGTCCGATTTGTTGTCATCTTCTTTGTCATCAGTAATGTCATCATTGTCAGTGTCCACATTATGAAAAGTCAGTCACTGTCTTGTCATGCTGGTTGTCATTGTGGTCAACAGTGTTGTGCTCATCCTCCTGCTCAGTAGGCGCCACTGATTGCCTGATGACCTGCAGAGATTGCTCAGGTGTTTTACCCTGGTATCTACTAGGTTTGTAGCTACCAACGTCCCTGGGTTTTAGACCTCTGTTTTTGACCATCACCACCCTAGTGTGCTTGCTAGCAGTCTGTCCACTGGTTTGACCAAATCTGGTCACTTCACTGTACAGACGTGTACCAGGGGTGACAGGCACACTCGTCTTTTCCTCGTAGTCCTGGTGGCGGTGGGTCATCCTGTCTCTGCTCTTCGGTCTTTGGTTGATGGTGGGGAGATTCCTTGCTTCCCTTCCCTCAGATCCATCTCGGTATCTCCTAGGCCTGGAGTGATGGGGGTGCTCTGGTCTCCTGAAGTGCTGCCTGTCTGCTGCTCCAAAGCTGCCCTGTCTGGCTGCAGAGTGACGTCTTCGAGGCTGCTCACTGTAGCATGACAGAGACCTCCTTCCATCCTGGCGATCACTGGGACGCTGATTATTTCTGCCAGCCTCTTCCTGCCAGTGGTAAGAATGCGGGAAGTCTGCATTGTTGCTGGTAGTGGCCAAGTTGGGTGACCGACTGTCTCTGACATATAGCTTCCCATTGTATATGTAGGCAATCTTGCCTTGCCCACAGTGAAAATCTATCATGTGTCTTTGACGTGTTGTGAGGTCAGCAGCCACTCTAATGCCACTGCTTCTCAGGTTGTCTCTCACCTCTTTGTCTGACAGGATTGCTAGTTTGTCAGCAAAAGGACAAAATCTGACCAGAATGGGCCTGGCATTATCACTGTGTGGCTGTGGCCTCCCAATGCGAAAAGCTCTGGAGATGTCGTCTTGACGCCAGTCTGGTGCAGGGGAATGATCATTGAGTATGTCAATGATGATTTGTCTTGTTGTGTATTCATCTTCCCTTCCAGCTTCAGCCACACCCATGAATCTCAGATTGTAAGCTTTTGTGTCTTGTTCTGCTGATTCCAACCTCCTTTCCAGTGTTTCTAATCGGTCCATCATTGCAACATTGTCTTCTTGCAGCTCTTTAATGTCCTCTGTATTGATAACCACACTTTCTTTCAGTTCACTTATTTGGGCTAGGAAGTGTGACAGGCTATTTTCCAAATTGCCAAATTTTTCATCCATGTCATTTTTCATTCCATTTAAGTGTTGCTGTAGACCTTGCTGCATTTGCACAAAGTGCCAGTCAATGAAATGAAACATGTTGCTTGGTACTGGAGCAGGGACACTCTGTGACATTTTTCAAGTGCCTGTGGATTTTTTTCAAGTGCCTATGGATTTTTTCGGTGTGGATTGTTTAATACTGCTATAGAAAGTGTTCAGGCGCCTGTGTTTTTATCTTGTCAAAAAGCATGAGAACAGGGGTACAGGTCACAATTGGAAAATTTGCATATTGTGAAAAAGAAAGTTTATGCATGTGCAACTTGAGACACATTGCCAGTGAAGGGGGATGTCATGAACTCTTACCTTGTAGAAGAAATTAAGTCCTTCTTTCCTCCATGTAAATTTTAAAATACTATTTACAAATTAGTGACGGGTCCTTTGACAAATTCACATACGCAGTTTAGAGCACAAAGTCACTTGCCACATGTCTGCCAAAACTGAGAAAGGAAAGATCCATTCGCTTTTTCATGCACAAATGTTCATTCAAACAGGAGAGCTATTCAGCAGGTCTGCACTCTGTCTTTGCCACACACCACCCCCGAGAGAGAGAGAGAGAGAGAGAGAGAGAGAGAGAGAGAGACAATGACAATTACAATGACAAATTCTTTTATTTCGAGGATAATGAATAAGCACACATGTGCCTTTTTACATCCAGTCCCGCCGTTAGGGATTATCTTAATAATAATAACCCAATACTTATACAGTCTCACAATAAAAACAAGGGAAAATAACCCTTTTCAAAACAGCTCCCCCCAACAACCCCCCCCCCCCCCCAAAGCAAGCAAATAAAAGAAAACCCTAAAAATACACCCCCACCCCAAAAAAACCCCTAACCAAAACAAACAAACAAACAAAAGAGAAGAAAAAACCAAACCAACAGGAGAAGATAAAAAGAGAAAAACAGACAAACAACACAACAAGAAAAACAACAGAGCCAAGAAAAATAACACAACCAAACTTAATAAGTCATAAAGAAAACATTACACATTGTCAAATGGTACACATACTTGTTACACATAACTATAAGATATTGAAACAGGGCACTCATTAAAACTTAAGTCAGAGGCAAGTCCAATAAGTATTGAAAATTATAAAATATGAATCATTCATCAGGATACACTATAACTATAAGCAGACGATAAAAGGTGAGAGAGAGAGACAGAGACAGACAGCAGAGAGAGAGTGTGTGTGGTGGTATTTTAGAGATAATATCCATTATATAATTTCCAAAACAGTATGCGAACCCATCAACACTCATTTTAGATTATATTCGTTTTCAAATATATGTCATGATAATGAAATAAATTTAAACCCATACATCCAACAATAAAAACAAGAATTAAAACAAGAAGAATCTAAACCTATACAGTCATTGAGGGAGGAATATGATGAGTGAGTGAGTGGTGAGTGTGTGTGTAGGTGTGGTGGTGTGTGTGTATGTGTGTGGGGGGGGTGAGTGTGTGTGTGGGGTGGGGGGTGGGGGGTGTTTCAAGGATATACTAATGTTACTCACATAGCACACGATGAACACAACACGTTTTTAATTATACTCATACAAATTGAATGTCATGATAAAAAATAAGTGCATACCCATACACTCAATAAAAGAGGGAGAAAAGCCATAAATCATAAAAAGACTCTCACATTGTAAGTATAGAAAAAAATTCTTTTTTTCAGGATAATGAATAAGTACTCATGTGCTATTTTACATCCAGTCCCCCCGCCCGTGGGGTCACATTTGAAAATGCACTCAGTACTCATATTTTCAAACAGTAGAAGCAAAAGGAAGGAACTTTTTTTGTTTAAAAAGAAATAGAGAGAAAAAGAAAAAACAAACAAACAAACAACAAACAACAAAACCTCGACGAGCAAAAGACAAAATAAACCCAAACCCCCAAAAAAACACACACAAAAGAACCAAAAAAATAAAAAAACAACAACAAAAACAGCAAAGTAACCCCCAAAAAACAAACAACAAGATAAAAACAACATAACAAACAAATGAGAAAAACACATTAAAAAAACAACACAACAAGACAAACAAACAAACAAAAACGAAAAACCAACCCGTTCCCCCCTCCACACACACCATACATACACCAAAACAAAAACAAACAACAAAAACCCCAATCAATGCAACAACAAAAAACAAAGTAACAACTACAGCAATAACAACAGAGAGGGACTGAGAGCGAGTGAGAGGGGTGAGAGGAGAGGAGATGACGGAGAGAGAGAGAGGGTGAGGGAGAGTAAGCAAACTTATAGATCATAAAATTGAAGCGCTTCATATTGTGAATAGTAACATGGTCACAAAAGAGGAGAGAGAGAGAGAGAGAGAGATGAGAGAGAGAGAGAGAGAGAGACGAGAGAGAGAGAGAGGAGAGAGAGGATTGCGATATCGGCCTAGGGCACATCGAGAGAGAGTAGGAGAGGGAGAGAGAGGAGAGAGAGAGAGAGAGAGAGGAGAGAGAGAGTGCACCTTCAACACTTATTTTGATTACTCATACAAAAAATAGTTATGATTTAAAATAAATAAATAAATATAAAATAAATAAAATAAAAATAAATAAAATAAATAAAAACTCAATACCCATGAGAAAGAAAAGAACCAACAAACAACAACAGCCAAATCTATAAGGTCATAGTGAGGAGAGAGAGTGGGGGGGGGGGGGGGAGAGAGAGAGAGAGGCAGAGGAGAGAGAGAGAGGGAGAGAGGAGAGAGTGTATGTGTGGTGTGTGTGTTGTGGTTCAATGTAACTCGAAATATATAATTCTCAAAACAGTGCACGATCACGTCAACACTTATTTCGACTATATTCATGCAGATTTATGTCATGTAATGAAATAAACTCATAACCGTATACTCAGTACAGATAAAAACAAGGAAGAGGAGAGAGAGAGAGAGGAGAGTGGAGGCGAGAGAGTAGATGAAGGAGAGGAGAGAGAGAGGAGATGAGAGAGAGAGAGAGAGAAGACGAGAGAGAGAGGAGAAAGAGAGAGAGGTAAGAGGAGAGTGAGAGTTAAGAGAGAGGAGAGAGAGAGAGAGAGAGAGAGAGAGAGAGAGTAGAGAGGAGGAGAGAGGAAAGGATAGAGAGAGAGAGTAGAGGAGAGAGGAGAGAGAGAGAGAGAGAGAGAGAGAGATGGAGAGAGAGAGAGGAGTAAGATGAGAGAGAGAGAAAGAGGTGAGAGAGTGAGAGAGAGGAGAGAGAATGAGAGAGAGAGAGAAGAGAGAGAGGAAGGCTGAGAGAGAGAGAGAAGAGAGAGAGGGAGAGGAGAGAGAGAGAGCGAGCTGTTGGTTGTTGCCTCAGACTAGGCCTGGCAAAAAGTGATGTGGTGTTTCCACGGCATTCAGGGTGAAGGAGTCTCGCCAGTATTAAGGTTCGGCAAACCCGACCGGAATATAGCTTTACTTGTGGACATGCTGCTTCGGTGAGTGATTGAATGGTGTGTGCCTTTGTGGTGTGCCGCGCGCGCGTGCGTGCGGGCCTGTGTGCGTGTGTGTGTGTATGCGCGACCGTGTGTGTGTGTGTGCGTAAATGCGTGCACACTGAAGTTTCTCTCTCTCTTTTCCTCTCTCTCTCTCTTTCTCTCTCTCTCTCTTTCTTCTCTCTCTCTCAATAAAATCTTATATTTTTGAAGATGCATAAGATGAAAACAAGAGAAAACAACCAGCTGCACTGTAATGTATTAAGAAGACAAAGTAGAGAAGAAGCCAGACAACACCATTAAGGATTAAGAGTGTTATCTGTGTCTGCTGTCAGTAGTCTTACCTGTTTTCTCTCTTTCTTCTTCATCCTCTACAGTGTTGCCTGTGTTTTCTACTTTTCTTCTTCATCCTCTCTCTCTTTCACAGCGCCTAAGCGCTTCGATTTGTTTGTATTTTTACAAGATTCAGCGCTATATAAATTCCATAGATCATTAGTATTATTATTATTAAACACATGACATTTTGAACGCTCAGAGGGCAATGATTTGATGGAATGGCGAGCACTGTCAGCTATTTGATATTTAAAAATTGTCCGTCAGGGTTGCATAATTATTGCCCCGGCATATAATTATACAAACCTGATCACGAGGAAGGCGGATACAGGTGATATGGGCTTTAACAGAGGAGGCCGACACATCACTAACCTCAGGTACGCTGATGACACAGCACTCATGGCCAGTAACATCACAAGCGGGAGGAGAGTTCTCTACAGAGTCCATGCAGAGGGCAACCCTGATGGCCTTCCGTTAAATGCCTAAAAGACCCAAGGCGCTCATTATTTGTGAAGTCACCCCTTAGAATATCAAAATGATTTGTGAAGTCACCCCTTAGAAAAATTTTATTGTCTTCATGACTTGTGTTCAACTGACTGTGCTGGTCCTGGTGACCCATTTCAGTGTATCCCTGCTGCCGCACCAACAATTGCACGTGAAACACGAATTCAAACCTTCTCCATCTCAACCACCCAGATTTCTTTCTTTCACTGAAATGACAACAACAGCTGCAGACATAAGAGCTTTGCTCCCACATGGGTTTTACCCCATATCAAACAGACTAAAACAACATATTTTAACCTTAGGAATTCACCGCCGCAAAACGAGACGAGGTACACGTGCCGGCAAACATCATCGCCTACGGTCCCATGGTTCCGTCTCTGCCCTCACTTCTGACGTCACTGCCGCCGCTACCACTGTAACCAACGATAACACCGCTTCGCTTCCCTCTGATGCCTCTGCTTTTGTTTATGACTCTGAAAAAACATGTTCTGATCGCAATGTGGACAATGGTGTACATGAAACTGCAAATGTTAAAACTAGCCCAATTCTTTCACAATCCACCACACCTGACTCTCGATCTAAACTTTTGACTGCTCTACCACTCTCCACATCCCTACCATCACCTACATCCTCTTCCTCTGACAATTATCCTAACTCACCACAATCATCATCAACCTCTCTGCCTCCCACAAATCTTCACTTGTGCTTGTTAAATGTGCAATCTGTCTGTCCAGATGGTAAAGCTGACCTAATTTCTGACTTCATCTCTGACCGGAATATTGATATCACCTTTCTCACAGAAACCTGGTTAAAACCACATGGTCACGAACCAAAGATAAAACAACTGACACCACCTGTTATAAAACTCTTTCTTTCCCCCGACCCTCCCGTGGGAGGTGGCATTGCCGTCGTTTATAAGATACACTTGAACCTGCTCTTTCTTTTCTGTCGCTCCCTTCCTTTCTCACCTGAATCCTTTGAAGTCTGTGAACTCAACCTCAACACACCTGGCCACTCTATTACTTTCTGCTGTCTTTACCGTCCACCTCCAAGCCGTAGAAATAATCTGACATCATCCATCTTCCATCAAGAGTATCAGTCACTCCTAGATCACTACAGCCTCTCTCCCAGAAAGCTTATTATTGTCGGTGACTTTAACTTCCACTTCGACAACCCGTCTTCTCCTGATGTCAAACGTCTTTCTCTTTCTTTGTCCAACCACTCTCTTTCACAGCTGGTAACTGAAGCAACACACAGATCAGGACATATCTTAGACTGGCTCATTACAGATGTATCACAAGATTTGGTTTCATCTGTATCTATCACTGATGAACTACTCTCTGATCATTCTGCTGTTCTTTTCTCCCTCAACATTGCAAAACCTATCAGAAAGAAGAAATGTGTCACCCGTCGCAATCTCAAGGCTATAGACATTGAAACTTTCTCTGCACAAGCTGCTAAGCGCCTATCACTAACCTCTGACAACACTGACCCCTCGAAACACTACAATACTGTTCTCAGCCAACTGCTTGATGAGCATGCACCTCCCACTGACCGTCTCCTGCCTGACAGGCCCTGTGCACCATGGTTCACCCACGACATCCTGGTCGCAAAGCGCAAACGCAGGCAGCTAGAGCGGCAGTGGCGAAAAACAAAAACGGAAATCAACAAAAGCTCTTCCGAAAACAAATCAACAAAGTCAAATCTTTAATTCTTTCAGAAAAAACAATAGTACTACTCTTCTCAAGTTCTTAATGCCACGTCTATGAAATCTCTCTTTTCCCTCACATCTACTCTTCTTGGATCTGTGAAGGCAAGCCCTCTGCCTTCCATCCACAACCACTCTGAACTTCCTTCTATATTTTCTACATTCTTTTCTGACAAAATCCGTAACATCCGTTCCAGATTGGATCAGACTCCTTTCCAGCCTGCAGTTCCTGATCCCCAATTCTCTGGTACTCCTCTCCTTTCCTTTCATCCTGCAAGTGAGAAAGAAATTACGACAATTCTGAAAGAAATGACTATAAAATCATGCGACCTCGATCCTATACCTGCTTCTCTTTTTGTACAGTGCCTACCACAACTTATACCCGCTATCACGAAAATAGTGAACTCATCTCTTGTTTCAGGAAATGTTTCATCATCTCTCAAAACTGCAATAGTTACACCTCTACTCAAAAAGCATGACCTTGACCCTAACATTCTGAAGAATTATAGACCTGTTTCCAATCTACCTTTCATCTCTAAAGTCCTTGAAAAAGTAGTTCTAAAACAGCTCAATAACCACCTTCTCTCCAAGTCTTCTTCCTGAGTTTCAGTCTGCCTATCGCGTCAACCATAGCACTGAAACTACCCTAGTCCATACCTTAAATACACTTCTACTTGCTTCTGACTCGGGGAAAATCTCCCTTCTCACTCTACTCAACTTATCTGCAGCCTTCGACACTACTGACCATTCAATTCTATCTCTCCCGTCTTCAAAAAACATTCGGTGTTACTGGCACAGCCCTCTCCTGGTTCAGTTCATACCTCACTGACCGATTCCAGACAGTCGCAGTAAACAAGATACAGTCAATACCTGCCAAACTGGAATGTGTGTCCCGCAGGGTCAGTTCTCGGCCCTGTTCTTTTCACTCTCTATACTGCTCCACATCACATATAATAAACCGTCATCATATCAACCATCACTTTTATGCAGATGACTCTCAGATTCAAAGTAGTGTTACACCTGAAAATCTGCCTTCTCTCTTGACAAAGATGGCCTACTGCTTTCAAGATATCCAAAACTGGATGATACAAAACAAGTTACAGTTAAACGCAGATAAAACCGAAGCCATGCTTGTAGGACCAAACACAAACTCTCTTCCATTCCAACAACTTCAATAGAACTTGGCAATACATCAGTCCCTCTATCCACTTCCGTGAAGTATCTAGGTGTCGTTATCGACAACACACTCTCTATGAAAAAATTCATCACCCAGACCTGTCAGTCGTTCTACTATCAATTACGGCGTATTAGTGCAATTCGAAAGTACCTGTCCACTGATGCAACAGCCAAACTTGTCACTTCTCTCATTCTCTCACGTCTGGACTATTGCAATTCTCTTTTAGCTGGTCTGCCAGCAACATCTATCCACTCCCTTCAACGTATACAAAACTCCGCAGCTCGACTAGTTCTCAGAAAGAAAAAATCTGAGCACATTACCCCTCTCTTGCGATCTCTCCACTGGCATGCCTGTGACACAGAGAGTAGATTATAAAATCAGTACCCTCTGTTACAAATGTCTCCACAAAACTGCACCTTCCTACCTATGTGAATGTCTTAACCTGTACACTCCTTCACGTTCCCTCCGATCTACTGCAGATACCTTGTGCCTACGTATACCTAGATTCAACCAATCCACTGTTGGCCTCCGCTCATTCTCTATTTCTGGTCCATCCATCTGGAACAACCTTCCTCTCTCTCTTCGCAGAAACCTAGTTATGACACTTTTAAATCCAGCCTCAAAACATATTTATTTCAAAACCTAAGACTTCCCCCTCCTGTTTCATATCTAACCCATGTTCTATCACCCTGCTAAAGTATACGGCCTGCGCGAGTGTATGTGTGCTTTTGAAAAACATTTGACTATCGAAATTTTATTTCATAGATTTTGTCTGCATCGCACCATGTTTGTAAATATCTGTTTGTTTTAAACTTTTGATTATTTATCATTGATTGCATGACTGTGTAAGATTAGGTTGAATGCACGCGCTTTGATTTGTCTTTGCAAGATATAGCGCTATATAAGTTCCATTTATTATTATTATTATTAATATCAAAATGATTTGTGAAGTCACCCCTTAGAATATCAAAATCAAGTCAGCATCAATGGACCAGGTCTGGAAAACGTTCAAAACTGTCTTCACAAAGCTGCACCTTCCTCTCTCTGTGACTGGCTTTAGCAGCACACTCCATCTCGCTCCCTTCGTCCTGCTGCACATACCTTAAGCTTTCAAACACCCAGATTCAAACAATCCACTGTTGGCTGTTGCTTTTCCTCTGTTTCTGGTCCATCCATTTGGAATGACCCCTATCTCTCACTTCGCCAAAAGCCTACATTTAATACTTCCAAAGCCAGAGCGCGATCTGTGTGCGCGTGCGCGCGTTTTGTGTGTGTGTGTGTGTGTGTGTGTGTGTGTGTGTGTGTGTGTGTGTGTGTTTGAGATCTGTTTTTGTTTTCGTGAACGGACGCATGTGTGTCAATCATTATGCAAGAGCTTTGAATTGTTTGCTTTACAAGATCCAGCGCTCTAAGAATATTGCATATATTGTATTATTATTATTATTATTATTATTATTATTATTATTATTACTATTATTAATGGTCTGTAAAAGAGACCAATCGCTCTTGTCCACATGGTGTGAAGTATAGAATCAGTACGGCCAAAGAAAAGAAGATTCGGTTAAACATTTGGAAAGCAAGGGTACCTAATATCGAAAATTTTTAAAATTTAGCAAACCAAAATTTTCCCTTTT
>CM054135.1:17351640-17356640 GCA_028751875.1 Rapana venosa
AAATCAATAAAATCAGTATTTTTAACTTTTTGCAAAAGGCCTTTAAACATTTAGTTGAGAAATTTAACAGAATGCTATTTACACATTACATGAGACGGGATGCTCAGTGGTCGGAGCACTCGCTTTCCCCAGCCAAGTTAAGCAGTGTCGAGCGTGGTTTACCAGTGGATGGGGCCCCGTTTGCGCGCCTTGGCTCAGTACAGTTCCCCCAGTTCACCCAGCTGTAAATGGGTACTCCCCCTCTTTGGGTCAGGGAAGGTAAAGCAGCGAGGGAAGGAGATGGGCGCCGCCCTCAATATGCGGGCCCCTAGAGAAGTGAGGTCTCTGACGCCTCGCTCCCCTACGACCTTTTTAGGTTAGGGGGACGCCTTTACCTTACCTTACATGAGAATTTGTCAATGTTTATTTATATCACTTTAAGTCACGCAGATTTCTCTGCATGAAATTTGGACTGCTCTCCCCGGGGAGAGACGTCGCCACAAGAGCGCCCCACACATTTTTTTTTCTTTTTTTCCTGGTCTGCAACAGTATTTGTTTCCCTATCGAGTGGCTTTTTCTACATAATTTGGCCAGGGACAACTCTCTTGTTGCCGTGGGTTCTTTTACGTGCGCAAAATAATTATTGAAACCCACGGGCCCTCGGTTTATCGTCTCATCCAAAAGACTAGCCCCAGCCCACCACTCATGATCTAATGGATGGGGAAAAAGTTGGGGTTTCCAAACAGGGTACGAACCCCCGCACACTTTCGACCCGGACTTTTCGCTTTCTAGACAGGCGCGTTACCTCTAGACCACGATCCACCAATGTTACAAATTCTGATACCGGGACTTGCTACCTTGTATTGTGGCCTGGCCGTTTTCCTATTTGTTGGTGTGTGGGGCACCATTCTTCCCAGACTGGCATCTAGGAGGCTGGGGTAAATGCTGACCCCCTAGTTGCTTCCTTGAGTCTTTTCGAATGAGTCAGTAATACTGCTTTGACTTTTATATCTTACAGCAGTCTTGCTTGACTCTGTATGTGACCCGTGAGGTGGATGCAGTCCGCCTTGGACGCAGATCATGGAAAAAGGGGTGGAGTCCCTTGTGCTGGATCCCCCACTCTGTCAGACCTGTTACAATCATTAACCATGATTCATTGTGTTCTGAGTCATGTCCACTTGTCATTTGTCAACTGTCACTTCCTCTGTCCCTGTTACTTTTCGGAGAGTCTATCTGTCAGGTCACAATGGCCTAAGTTGTCTTCCGAGTCTATTTCTTTGGTTTTTTTTGTTGTTTGTTTGTGTCAGTTATCTCTTGACTTTGACTGTGAGTTATTGTATTCTCGTTACAAACCTCTGTGTTGACCTTGTCATATTACATGAGACCAATGTTTTTTTGTTTGGTACCCTCACCCTCACAAACTTTCTGTGACTGACTTGTCTTCATCCTGTCTGTCCGATTTGTTGTCATCTTCTTTGTCATCAGTAATGTCATCATTGTCAGTGTCCACATTATGAAAAGTCAGTCACTGTCTTGTCATGCTGGTTGTCATTGTGGTCAACAGTGTTGTGCTCATCCTCCTGCTCAGTAGGCGCCACTGATTGCCTGATGACCTGCAGAGATTGCTCAGGTGTTTTACCCTGGTATCTACTAGGTTTGTAGCTACCAACGTCCCTGGGTTTTAGACCTCTGTTTTTGACCATCACCACCCCAGTGTGCTTGCTAGCAGTCTGTCCACTGGTTTGACCAAATCTGGTCACTTCACTGTACAGGGCTGTACCAGGGGTGACAGGCACACTCGTCTTTTCCTCGTAGTCCTGGTGGCGGTGGGTCATCCTGTCTCTGCTCTTCGGGCTTTGGTTGATGGTGGGAGATTCCTTGCTTTCCCCTTTCCCCCAGATCCATCTCGGTATCTCCTAGGCCTGGAGTGATGGGGGTGCTCTGGTCTCCTAAGTGCTGCCGTCTGCTGCTCCAAAGCTGCCCTGTCTGGCTGCAGAGTGACGTTTCGAGGCTGCTCACTGTTTGCATGACAGAGACCTCCTTCCATCGGCGATCACTGGGACGCTGATTATTTCTGCCCGCCTCTTCCTGCCAGTGGTAAGGGAAAGCGGGGAAATCTGCATTGTTGCTGGTAGTGGCCAAGTTGGGTGACCGACTGTCTCTGACATATAGCTTCCCATTGTATATGTAGGCAATCTTGCCTTGCCCACAGGGGAAAATCTATCATGTGTCTTTGACGTGTTGTGAGGTCAGCAGCCACTCTAAAGCCACTGCTTCTCAGGTTGTCTCTCACCTCTTTGTCTGACAGGATGCTAGTTTGTCAGCAAAAGGACAAAACTGACCAGAATGGGCCTGGGATTATCACTGTGTGGCTGTGGCCTCCCAATGCGAAAAGCTCTGGAGATGTCGTCTTGACGCCAGTCTGGTGCAGGGAATGATCATTGAGTATGTCAATGATTTATTTGTTTTGTTGTGTATTCATCTTCCCCTTCCGCTTCAGCCACACCCATGAATCTAGATTGTAAGCTTTGTGTCTTGTTCTGCTGATTCCAACCTCCTTTCCCCTGTTTCTAATCGGTCCATCATTGCAACATTGTTTCTTGCAGCTCTTTAATGTCCTCTGTATTTATAACCACCCCTTTCTTTCAGTTTCACTTATTTGGGCTAGGAAGTGTGACAGGCTATTTTCCAAATTGCCAAATTTTTCATCCATGTCATTTTCATTCCATTTAAGTGTTGCTGTAGACCTTGCTGCATTTGCACAAAGTGCCAGTCAATGAAATGAAACATGTTGCTTGGTACTGAGCAGGGACACTCTGTGACATTTTCAAGTGCCTGTGGTTTTTTTTCAAGTGCCATGGTTTTTTCGGTGTGGATTGTTTAATACTGCTATAGAAAGTGTTCAGGGCCTGTGTTTTTATCTTGTCAAAAGCATGAGAACAGGGGTACAGGTCACAATTGGAAATTTGCATTTTGTGAAAAAGAAAGTTTATGCATGTGCAACTTGAAAACACATGCCAGTGAAGGGGATGTCATGAACTCTTACCTTGTAGAAGAAATTAAGTCCTTCTTTCCCCTGTAAATTTTAAAATACTATTTACAAATTAGTGACGGGTCCTTTGACAAATTCACTACGCAGTTTAGAGCAAAAAGTCACTTGCCACATTCTGCCAAAACTGAAAAAGGAAAGATCCATTCGCTTTTTCATGCACAAATGTTCATTCAAACAGGAGAGCTATTCTGCAGTCTGCACTCTGTCTTTGCCACACACCCCCCCCGAGAGAGAGAGAGAGAGAGGAGAGAGAGAGAGAGAGAGAGAAAAATGACAATTACAATGACAAATTCTTTTATTTCGAGGATAATGAATAACACACATGTGCCTTTTTTACATCCAGTCCCCGCCCGTTAGGGAATATCTTAATAATAATAACCCAATACTTATACAGTCTCACAATAAAAACAAGGGGAAATAACCCTTTTCAAAACAGCTCCCCCCCAACCAACCCCCCCCCCCCCAAAGCAAGCAAATAAAAGAAAACCCTAAAAATACCCCCCACCCCCAAAAAAACCCCTAACCAAAACAAACAAACAAACAAAAGAGAAAGAAAAACCAAACCAACAGGAGAAGATAAAAAGAGAAAAACAGACAACAACAACAACAAGAAAAACAACAGAGCCAAGAAAAATAACACAACCAAACTTAATAAGTCATAAAGATAAACCTCTACACATTGTCAAATGGTACACATACTTGTTACACCTAACTATAAGATATTTGAAACAGGGCACTCATTAAAACTTAAGTACAGAGGCAAGTCCAATAAAGTATTGAAAATATAAAATATGAATCCTTCATCAGGATACACTATAACTATAAGCAAGACGATAAAAGGTGAGAGAGAGACAGAGACAGACAGACAGAGAGAGTGTGTGTGTGTATTTTAGAGATAATATCCAATATATAATTTCCAAAACAGTATGCGAACCCATCAACACTCATTTTAGATTATATTCGTTTCAAATTATATGTCATGATAATGAAATAAATTTAATACCCATACATCCACACAATAAAAACAAGAAATAAAACAAAGAAGAAATCTAAACCTATACAGTCATTGAGGGAGAGAATATGATGTGAGTGAGTGAGTGAGTGAGTGTGTGTGTATGTGTGTGTGTGTGTGTGTGTATGTGTGTGGGGGGGGGTGAGTGTGTGTGTGGGGGTGGGGGGTGGGGGTGTTTCAAGGTAATACTAAATATGTAATACTCACATAGCACACGATGAACACAACACTTTTTAATTTATACTCATACAAATTGAATGTCATGATAATAAAATAAGTGCAATAACCCATACACTCACATATAAAGAGGGGGAAAAAGCCATAAAGTCATAAAAAGAACATCTACACATTGTAAGTAATAGAAAAAAATTCTTTTTTTCAGGATAATGAATAAGTACTCATGTGCTTTTTTACATCCAGTCCCCGCCCGTGGGGTCACATTTGAAAATGCACTCAGTACTCATATTTTCAAACAGTAGAAGCAAAGGGAAGAAACTTTTTTTTGTTTAAAAAAGAAAAAGAGAGAAAAAGAAAAAACAAACAAACAAACAAACAAACAAACAAACAACCTCGGACGAGCAAAAGACAAAATAAACCCCAACCCCCAAAAAAAACACACACAAAAAGAACCAAAACAAATAAAAAAAAACAACAAAAAAAACAGACAAAAGTAACCTCCCAAACAAACAAACAACAAGAAAAAACAACAATAAACAAACAAATGAGAAAAAAACACATTAAAAAAACAACAACAACAAACAAACAAACAAACAAACAAAAAACGAAAAAACCAACACCGTTCCCCCCTCCACACACACACACATACATACACCAAAACAAAAACAAACAAACAAAACCCCAAACAAATCAACAACAAAAAACAAAGTAACAACTACAGCAATAACAACAGAGAGGAGAGAGAAGAGAGAGAGAGAGAGAAGAGAGGAGAGAGAGAGA
>CM054135.1:17359140-17385674 GCA_028751875.1 Rapana venosa
GTAACCAACGATAACACCGCTTCGCTTCCCTCTGATGCCTCTGTTTTTGTTTATGACTCTGAAAAAACATTTTTCTGATCGCAATGTGGACAATGGTGTACATGAAACTGCAAATGTTAAAACTAGCCCAATTCTTTCACAATCCACCACACCTGACTCTCGATCAAAACTTTTGACTGCTCTACCACTCTCCACATCCCTACCTCCCCTACATCCTCTTCCTCTGACAATTATCCTAACTCACCACAATCATCATCAACCTCTCTGCCTCCCACAAATCTTCTTCACTTGTGCTTGTTCAATGTGCAATCTGTCGTCCAGATGGTAAAGTGACCTAATTTCTGATTCATCTCTGCCCGGGAATATTGATATCACCTTTCTCACAGAAACTGGTTGAAACCACATGGTCACGAACCAAAGATAAAACAACTGACCCCACCTGGTTATAAAACTCTTTCTTTCCCCGACCCTCCCGTGGAGGTGGCATTGCCGTCGTTTATAAAGATACACTTGAACCTGCTCTTTCTTTCTGTCGCTCCCTTCCTTTCTCACCTGAATCCTTTGAAGTCTGTGAACTCAACCTCAACACACCGGGCCCCAACTCTATTACTTTCTGCTGTCTTTACCGTCACCCCCAAAGCCGTAGAAATAATCTGACATCATCCATCTTCCATCAAGAGTATCAGTCACTCCTAGATCCTACAGCCTCTCCCCCAGAAAGCTTATTATTGTCGGTGACTTTAACTTCCACTTCGACAACCGTCTTCTCCTGATGTCAAACGTCTTTCTCTTTCTTTGTCCAACCACTCTCTTTCCACAGCTGGTAACTGAAGCAACACACAGATCAGGACATATCTTAGACGGGGCTCATTACAGATGTATCACAAGTTTTGGGTTTTCATCTGTATCTATCACTGATGACTACTCTCTGATCATTCTGCTGTTCTTTTCTCCCTCAACATTGCAAAACCTATCAGAAAGAAAAAATGTGTCACCCGTCCGCAATCTCAAGGCTATAGACATTGAAACTTTCTCTGCACAAGCTGCTAAGCGCCTATCACTAACCTCGACAACACTGACCCCTCGAAACACTACAATATGTTCTCAGCCAACTGCTTGATGAGCATGCACCTCCCACTGCCGTCTCCTGCCTGACAGGCCCTGTGCACCATGGTTCACCCACGACATCCTGGTCGCAAAAGCGAAACGCAGGGCAGCAGAGCGGCAGTGGGAAAAACAAAAACGGAAATCAACAAACAGCTCTTCCGAAAACAAATCAACAAAGTCAAATCTTTAATTCTTTTCGGGAAAAAACAAAGTACTACTCTTCTCAAGTTCTTAATGCCACGTCTATGAAATTCTCTTTTCCCTCACATCTACTCTTCTTGGATCTGTGAAGGCAAGCCCTCTGCCTTCCATCCACAACCACTCTGAACTTCCTTCTATATTTTCTACATTCTTTTCTGACAAAATCCGTAACACCCGTTCCAGATTGGATCAGACTCCTTTCCAGCCTGCAGTTCCTGACCCCCAAATTTCTCTGGTACTCCTCCCCTTTTCCCTTTCATCCTGCAAGTGAGAAAGAAATTACGACAATTCTAAAAGAAATGACTATAAAATCCATGCGACCTCGATCCTATACCTGCTTCTCTTTTTGTACAGTGCCTACCACAACTTATCCCCGCTATCACGAAAATAGTGAACTCATCTTTGTTTCGGGAAATGTTTCATCATCTCTCAAAACTGCAATATTTTACACCTCTACTCAAAAAGCATGACCTTGCCCCTAACATTCTGAAGAATTATAGCCCTGTTTCCAATCTACCTTTCATCTCTAAAGTCCCTTTAAAAAGTAGTTCTAAAACAGCTCAATAACCACCTTCTCTCCAACAGTCCCTTTTTCCCGAGTTTCAGTCTGCCTATCGCGTCAACCATAGCACTGAAACTACCCTAGTCCATACCCTAATACACTTCTACTTTCTTCTGACCCCGGGGAAAAATCTCCCTTCTCACTCTACTCGACTTTTCTCAGCCTTCGACACTATTGACCATTCAATTTTCTCTCCCGTCTTCAAAAAAAATTCGGTGTTACTGGCACAGCCCTCTCCTGGTTCAGTTCATACCTCACTGCCGATCCAGACAGTCGCAGTAAACAAGATACAGTCAATACCTGCCAAGGAATGTGGTGTCCGCGGGATCAGTTCTCGGCCCTGTTCTTTTCACTCTCTTACTGCTCCACTATCACATATAATAAACCGTCTCATATCAACCATCACTTTTAGCAGATGACTCTCAATTCAAAGTAGTGTTACACCTGAAAATCTGCCTTCTCTCTTGACAAAGTGGCCTATGCTTTCAAGATATCCAAAACTGGATGATACAAAACAGTTACAGTTAAACGCAGATAAAACCGAAGCCATGCTTGTAGGGACCAAACACAAACTCTCTTCCATTCCAACAATTCAATAGAACTTGGCAATACATCGTCCCTCTATCCCACTTCCGTGAAGTATCTAGGTGTCGTTATCGACAACACACTTTTCTATGAAAAAATTCATCACCCAGACCTGTCAGTCGTTCTACTATCAATTACGGCGTATTAGTGCAATTCGAAGTACCTGTCCACTGATGCAACAGCCAAACTGTCACTTCTCTCATTCTCTCACGTCTGGACTATTGCAATTCTCTTTTAGCTGGTCTGCCAGCAACCTATCCACTCCTTCAACGTATACAAACTCCGCAGCTCGACTAGTTCTCAGAAAGAAAAAAACTGAGCACATTACCCCTCTCTTGCGATCTCTCCCCTGGCTGCCTGTGACACAGAGAGTAGATTAAAAAAATCAGTACCCTCTGTTACAAAAGTCTCCACAAAACTGCACCTTCCCACCCAGTGAATGTTTTTAACCTGTACACTCCTTCACGTTCCCTCCGATCTACTGCAGATACCTTGTGCCCACGTATACCTAGATTCAACCAATCCACTGTTGGCCTCCGCTCATTCTCTATTTCTGGTCCATCCATCTGGAACAACCTTCCTCTCTCTCTTCGCCAGAAACCTAGTTATGACACTTTTAAATCCACCTCAAAACATATTTATTTCAAACCTAAGACTCCCCCTCCTTTTCATATCTAACCCATGTTCTATCACCCTGCTAAAGTATACGGCCTGTGCGAGTGTATGTGTGCTTTTGAAAAACATTTGACTATCGAATTTATTTCATAGATTTTGTCTGCATTCGCACCATGTTTGTAAATATCTGTTTGTTTAAACTTTTTATATTTAAACATTGATTGCATGACTGTGTAAGATTAGGTTGAATGCACGCGCTTTGATTTGTCTTTGCAAGATATAAACGCTATATAAGTTCATTTATTATTATTATTATTAATATCAAAATGATTTGTGAAGTCACCCCTTAGAATATCAAAATCAAGTCAGCATCAATGGGCCAGGTCTGGGAAAAAGTTCAAAACTGTCTTCACAAAGCTGCCCTTCCCCTCTCTGTGACTGGCTTTAGCAGCACACTCCATTTTCGCTCCCTTCGTCCTGCTGCACATACCTTAAGCTTTCAAACACCCAGATTCAAACAATCCACTGTTGGCTGTTGCTTTTCCTCTGTTTCTGGTCCATCCATTTGGAATGACCCCTATCTCTCACTTCGCCAAAAGCCTACATTTAATACTTCCAAAGCCAGAGCGCGATCTGTGTGCGCGTGCGCGCGTTTGTGTGTTTTTTTGTGTGTGTGTGTGTGTGTGTGTGTGTGTTGTGTGTGTGTTTGAGATCTGTTTTTGTTTTCGTGAACGGACGCATGTGTGTCAAATTTATTATGCAAGAGCTTTGAATTGTTTGCTTTACAAGATCCAGCGCTCTAAAATATTGCATATATTGTATTATTATTATTATTATTATTATTATTATTATTATTATTACTATTATTAATGGTCTGTAAAAGAGACCAATCGCTCTTGTCCACATGGTGTGAAGTATAGAATCAGTACGGCCAAAGAAAAGAAGATTCGGTTAAACATTTGGAAAGACAGAGGCATACCTGAATATCTGAAAATTAGAATTGAGCAAACTCTAATCTTGCCTGATTTGCTGAATGGGTCAGAAACCTGGACACTACGAAAATGACAAAGAGATAAAATAAACGCAGCTGAAATGTAGTTCCATGGGCGACTTCTAAGAGTCAAACCCTCAGACAGAAGAACGCAGGAAAGCATTCTTGATGACATCTCGTTGCAAAGACTACTATTGGCTGGAATTAATAAGCACAGAATGAGCTGTGTCGGTCATACCAACAGCAACACACAGACAACAAATCTGATGACGACAGTTCTCCAAGGTGGGTAGAGGGCAGAAGGAAAAGAGGCAGATCATCAACATCCTACATTGCCAACGTCACTGAGATCAGTTATTTCTTAGGGCTACAGGGTATTGTAAACCTCAGCACAGACAGATGGTGAAGTCTGGTGGCATTACTGGCGACAGAGGCAATGGAAACAGCTGAGTTGATGAGGGTGTTTTTGGTAAGTGAAGGGCCAACAAAAGAGGAACATCGAGAAAACTCTTTCCTAGATCAGATCAGTTAAACAAAACAAGTTTCAAACAAAACGTCAACGTGTTGACACTGAGCCAGAAGACATTCTTAAAAGATGGCACGACTAGGGCGAAAGATTATTCAACGGCCCAGAAGAAAACAAGCCTCATAAGAAAACAAGCAAAAAGAAATCAAGAAGAAAACCAGCCTAATAACAGTAGACATTTGTCTTTTCGACACAAACGGCTCTGAGTTAGAGCCAGAACCCCTCATCTTTGATTTGAGACAGACAGCCATCAAAGAGCTGAAATCCAGAACATCTCCAGGTCTGGATAATATTCCAGGGGAACTGCTGATGCCCTCAGATCAGATTGTAAAATCTGGAAGAATGGTCAGTGACCAGTAGATTGGAAGTCACCCAATTACCTCGTCATGTTCTACATGTTATTTTTAATTTTTTTAAAATTTTATCTCGAGGATAATGGGATAAGCACGTATGTGATTTTTTACATCCAGTCCCCGTGTGTATGCGGATTTGTAAATTCTGTCATCTGTTCCCACCGGTACACAATGGCTTACTCTTACGAAAAGCAGAACAGGATTTAACGTGTGCGCAAGATGTTCTGCGTGCGTTCGCACACGGGGTCTCGGTTTATAGTCTCATCCGAAGGACTTTTAGGGAGAGTGGAGTCTGCACTGATGTTAACTCCTGGGGAAACTATCCCCTTGAACGGGAATCGAACTCGGGTAGTCAGATTGCGAGCGCAATGTTCTAACCACTAGGCTATCTCGCCCCCATAATTATACATTCTTGCAATGGACATGTAAGGGACTGCAGTGGCTACAGAGCTTCTTTCATGCTATTTAATTCAGTTCAATTCAATTAAAAAAACTTTATTATCTCAGAGACAGAGAAATTCTGGCGGGTTAGAAGCCAACTCAGACCTGGAGGCACTCAACGAACTTCTGTTTGCTGACGACCAAGTCATGATCAATTATAACAAAGACAAGCTGCAAGAGCACACAGACCAGCTCAATACATGCTGTGAAACGCATGGCATGAAAATCAGCGTAAGCAAGACCGAAGCCATGACAGTCAGTAGAACTCCAGAAAAATTCGAAATCAACATCAACGGGACCCATCTAAAGTGGACGACTGAGTTCAAGTACTTAGGCAGTATATTCACAGAAGATGGAAAACTGGACAGAGAAATAGAAACACGCTGTCAAAAAGCTATGCAGTCAGCTATCAACTTGCCCCACTTCTGCGACATCCTAAAATCCCTATGAGCACCAAGGCAAAGCTGATCAACGCCATCTTCCTGCCAACTCTCACTTACCAGTGCCAGACCAGTGCCCTGGAGCAGAAACTGGTAACGTTTGAGATGAAGTGCTTGAGGAAAGCCGTCAACAAGACCAGGAGAGACAAGATAAGAAACGAGGTGATCAGAGACATGATAGGAGCCACACCCGTCCTACACCATATTGAACAACAACGAACCAAGTGGTTCGGGCACCTCACACGGATGCCCCCAAACCAGCCAGCCTTGCGTGCTTACAACTTGAGGTACTCTGGCACGAGAGCCAGAGGTAGACCCAGGCGACGCTGGAGTGATTCCGTGGCAGAAATATTGAAAATCCATGGATTGTCTGTCCCTCCTCCAAGCTACCCGCCTTGCAGCAGAGAGACAGTTATATCTCCCCGCGACGCCACAGAGAACAAGCGGAAGGAAAAAGTAAATTAAATTAAAGTAGAAGCCATGCATAAAAACAGTAACCATGTAAACATAGTATCACGGAAACAATCCCACAACACAGTATCCGAAACATCAGCACGCACCCGTCACAATGTAAGAAGCACCCACAAATCAGCAACCCGGGTTCGAATGTCGTTCAAAGGGATTTTTCCTCTGGGGTTAACATCAGTGCCGACTCCACTCCGCCCAAAAGTCTTTCGGATGAGACTATAGACCGAGGTTCCGTGTGCGAACGTACGCAGAACATCTTGCGCACACGTTAAAACTCGTTCTGTTTTTCGGAAGAGCAGTCCATTGTGTGCTGGTGGGAACGGATGACAAAGTTACAACATACAGGAACTGGATGTAAAAAAGCACATGAGTGCTTATTCCATTATCTTCCAAATAAAAGAATGCAAGAAAGAAAACAATACAAGAAATTAAAAGCAATACCCCAGCCAGTCATGAACTCACCCAAGTAAATTCACAAACACTCGTGTGTGCATCAGTATGCACACGCATCCACACACACCGGCTCGCACACACACACACACACACACACACACACACACACACACACACACACACACACACACACACACTGGAAACATTCACACACATGCGCGCGCATTTTTATAGCATAAACCAAAGTGTTATAACATGTTGTATGATAGGACGAATATCCATGAAATGAATACTAGCAAGATCTTGTTGATCATAATTATACCTAAAATTGTATTAAAAAAGGGGAGAAATTCAACTCTCCGACTGTCAGGAAGGCTGCAGAAAGAAGAAAAGAACAGAGGAACAACAGACATGGCATTCGTGCTCCAGAACTTAGGTGAAAAGGTGAGCAGTAGGAATAGAGGATAATTTTTTATTACCTTTGTAGACTTCAACAAAGCCTTTGATGGCATTATTTCACAGCATCTTTTTGACACAATGTATATCATAGGATTTTCAATATGTATAATCTCTCTCCGATTCCCTCACTCTATGAATACCAAAAGGGCACTATCAGATGAGGCAACCAAAAATGCGAACTTTTCAACATCTGAAAAGGAGTAAGACAAGGATGCATCATCTCCCTTCACCTTTTGAATGTATGCACAAATTAAGTCATGAGAGTCTGATAGTCTAAGCGCTTTGATTTGTTGCCTTAGAAGATTCAGCGCTCTATAAATTCCATACATGATAATCATCATTATTATTATTATATTGAAGACATGGGTCTCACGATAGGTGGCAGAAGCGTCTACGCTGATGATACAGCACTACTAGCTGATAACATAACCATCATGAAGAGAGTATTACACAGAGTAGACGTCACAGGAAGAAGAGCCGGTCTCACGCTCGATGCTAAAAAGACAAAAGTGCTGCATGTTGCCAGAACCAGCTGCCAAATAGAGCATGAGATATATCAGCAGCCTTTAGTCTCAGAAGATTATTGAGTTGCGCTCTAGGTGTTAAATTCTGGTACAGCATCGGGTGTGGCTGGCCAGTCGGACACTGAAATAACAGTCCCAATGGCAGAGGGCACAGATAAAGTTTGATGCTGGTCTGTCTGCCTGGACTGCAGCCTTTCTTCTTTTAATTTTTTTTTTTAAACATTTTTTTCCAATTTTTGCATATGAACACAAAACAAGTATAAGTTGAACATTATAAGTATCGTTTCTAACCCGTGTCCCCACCGTTTTAACACATAAATGCACATGAATTCAATATCAATACATACACCATTTTTCAAGCTGGCTATAGTATTTTGTACAATAATTTTGTTAATAAATGGTACTAAGTAATAGAGGCACAAGTAACTAATTCAAAAAATGTTCTACACTTATGAGGTAATGTTAATAAAATGTTACATTCTAACACATGGGAACAGGGAAAGATACAAGCAAACATACATATAGATATACATACAAGCATACATACACACACATACACACACATACATACATACATACATACATACATACAAATACCTACATACACACGCATACACACACATACACACACACATATATATAAACATACATTGACACAAAGGGTTATCAATTCAAATCATTGGTCACTATATAGGCATGCAAATCTGTTATTTGTTTGGATTAATTTTTTGTATAGCACTTACGATTCTTGTATGTGCTAAGAGTAGTCCACAAACATTTTACCACACACGTATTGATACACACACATACATATACGTATCTATCACAACAATAGCTGGATTACTGATCCATGTGGAGACTAGATACATGTCACCTGCCTCCATACACTATGCAGCCTTTCTTCTTGTTCTCTTTGCCTCATGCTGCTAAGCAAGTGGCCCTTTGAACTTGGATAGGCCTTTCTGGACAGTCTGTCTCCAGGCTGACCATTCGAGGGCTTCCCAGTTGTTCTGGTCGATGTTCAGGGCTTTTAAGTCCTTCTTGCACAGGTCTTTGAATCACAGCTGTGGTCTGCCTGTGGGACGTTTTCCCCGCACAAGGTTTTCTTAGAGGAGGTCATTAGGGATCCGTCCATCGTCCATGTGCACGACATGGCCGACCCAGCATCTACATATCTGTTTCAGTAGCGTGTACATGCTGGTGCATCAGGCTCTTTCCAGCTCAGTGTTGTTTGGGACCTTGTCTTGCCAGGTGATGTTCAGATTACGTCGGAGGCAACGCATGCGAAAAACATTGAGCTTTGGTCTTGCCGGGCGCATTGATGTTCCATGCTTTCTTTGTCAGTCTGGTCATGCTAGTAGCTGCTTTGCCGATGTACTTGTCAAGCTCTGCGTCAAGTGAGAGGGTGTCTGAGATAGTTGAGCCCAGGACACGAAGTCATGGACGACATCCAGTTCATGGTCAGTGATGCTTATTGCCTGGGGAAAGTCAACATCCTGTCCCATGACTTGCATTTTCTTCAAGCTTATGGTAAATCCAAAGTCGTGGCAGGCATTGCTGAAGCAAGTCATGCTCTGCTGTAGGTCCTCAGTTGTGTGGGCAGTTACTGCTGTGTTGTCTGCAAATAAAAAGTCATGCAAGCATCTCAGCTGGACTTTGGTCTTGGCTCTTAGTCTGGAGAGGTTGAAGAGTTTTCCACCTGACCTGGTTCGGAGGTAGATACCTTCAGCTGCAGGACCAAATACGTGTTTCAGCATCACAGCAAAGAAGAATCCAAACAGGGTGGGAAACAGGACACAACCCTGTTTCACTCTGCTCCGTATGTTAAAGGCAGCTGACGTTGAGCTGTCAAAGATGACAATGCCCTTCATGTCTTCATTGAATAATCTGATGATGCTGCGAAGTTTGGAAGGACATCCGATCTTGGGAAGGATCTTGAAGATGCCATCGCTACTGGCCAGATTGAAAGCCTTTGTGAGGTCTATGAAGGCAACGAAGAGTGGCTGCCATTGCTCCCTACATTTCTCCTGAAGCTGTTTAAGGGAGAAGATCATGTCTATAGTGTACCTGTTGGCATGGAAACTGCACTGCGATTCAGAGTGGACTTGCTCTGCAAGTACCTGGAGCCCCTTCAGTACTACTCATACAAAGACTTTCCCAACGATGCTGAGGAGCTATATGCCGCGATAATTATTGCAACTGCTTCTGTTACCATTGTTTTTGCATAGTGTGTCTATGCTAGGATCCCTCATGTCTTGTAGTACTTCGCCTTTGATCCAGCAGAGGCAGTGAATTTCATGCAACTTGGTGATGAGTGTCTCTTTGCAGCACTTCAGTTCTTCACCAGGAATACCGTCTTTCCCAGGTGCCTTGCCAGAGCCAAGAGAGTCCAGGGCTTTGCTGAGTTCATCTGTGGTTAGTTCTCTGTCAAGCTCTTCCAGTTCTGGTAGGCACTCTATGGCATTCAGGGCATCTTCTGTGACTACATGTTCCTTTGCATAATTATAGCTCAGTGTAGTGTTCTACCCGGTGCTCCATCTGTTGTTTTCTGTTTTGAATCACCTCCCCAGTATCTGATTTTAAAGAGATAGTTTTCTTTCACATTGGTCCCAATGCCTGCTTGATGCCGTCATACATCGCCTTGATGTTGCCTGTGTCAGCTGCGATCTCTATCTGGGGGCAGAGCTGCAGCTAAAAGTCATTGTGCATTGCCTGGACTTTGCTGTGAGCAGCACGGAGAACCTGGAGGTTTTTCTTGCTGGGATTGGTTTTGTATGCTGTCAAGGCGTTTCTCTTGGCCTCGATGACTGGTGTCATTTCTTGTGAGAGGGATTCAAACCAATCAGCTGACTTGTTGGACTTTTTGCCAAAGGTGGACATGACAGTGTTGTAGACGGCATCTCTGAAGCGTTCCCATCATTCTTGAGCATTTTCAGAGGGTGGGCCAGGGAGAGTATCCTCCTATACACGTGCAAACTCCTCCACTTTTACTTGATCACGTGTTTTGCTGGTGTCGATGTAAGGTCTGCCCTCCTTTCTTGTACGGTGCAGTCTTCACAATGCTGCACACCAAAGAAAGGTCAGTGTCACAATGCTGCACACCAAAGAAAGGTCAGTGTCACAATGCTGCACACCAAAGAAAGGTCAGTGTCACAATGCTGCACACCAAAGAAAGGTCAGTGTCACAATGCTGCACACCAAAGAAAGGTCAGTGTCACAATGCTGCACACCAAAGAAAGGTCAGTGTCACAATGCTGCACACCAAAGAAAGGTCAGTGTCACAATCCGCACTCTAGAAGCTGCGAGTGATCTTGACGCAGGAAAGGTTGACACGTCTGTTGAGGATCAGGTCGAGCTGATGCCAGTGTTTGGTTCGCGGGTGTCTTCAGGAGACTCGATGCTGAGGCTTCGTGTTGAAGAAGGTGTTACTGACGCACAGCCCATGATGACAGCAAAGCTCCAGCAGGCGCTGGCCATCCTCCTTCATTTTCCAGTGCCGAACTGACCCAAGCCAGGAGTTGTGGTCAACACCTACTCTGGCGTTATAATCCCCAGTGATGAACAATAGTTCTTTTTTCTCATTATAGCAGCATTCCGGTCATCATAGAACTTGTCTTTTGCTTCTGCTGTGGATGCCTACTGATTCTAGGGACTGGTCCTGAGCATGAAATAATCATTGACAAAACTCCTTTAGGAAATATCTTGGCTCAGTTAAAGACAAATGACAGATCACGCACTAAGACATAGAAACAATAGTAGGTATGGCTAAAAGTAGAATGATCCAACTAAATAACATCTGGAAAGATCGCAGCATTCCTTACCAGCTGAAAATGAAAATAATGAAATGCTTGGAATGGCCCATCATGCTATGTTGCTGTGAATGCTGGACACAGAGAAAAGACGATGAAAAACCAATTAAAGCAGGTGAGATGGCGTTTATTAGAAGGCTGCTCAGAGTCAGCTGGACATATAAAAGAACAAATGATTGCATATCACACAAACTGGGAACAACAAGAACACTTCCTACTTTAATAAAGGAAAGAAAACTAAGGTATGTAGGCCATGCCCTCCCAAAACCAACATACCGACCTCATGAAGACTGTCTTTCAAGGCAAGACCAAGCAAAAAAGAAAAAAACGGCAGACCACCAGTTTCTCTCATGGGCAACATCACCGATTTCTGGGGCATGAGAATCCATGAAGAAGTCAGCAGCAGGGCAGTACAGGGAAGACCGGAGCACGGGAAGGAAGGAGGAGCATGTCGGTGCCTTTGGGTGTGGCAGATCACGCCGAAGTCGGTGATGCCGCCAGGTGAGACAGGTGAGAAGGGTCGCCAAAGAATGAAACCCACAAAATACTGTTATTATCTCTAAGCCTTCTTCTTCTTCGTCCATCGGGATCGATGATGACCATCTATTCATCCTGGGATTGGGAGGGTCCATTTCTGTGGGTGCGAAGATGACTTATTTGGCCAATCCGCGCTCGAAAAGTTCTTGAGCAGTATGGACAGGGTATAGTGGCTGCTTTTGGAGACTTGGAGGCTCTATCTTTCCTGTCTTGCCTGCGTTGCTCAGCTGTCGCAATTCTGTTTGCTTCGTGGGCCTTGGCGCCACTGCGTACAGCTGCTCGCCACTGTGGCCTCTCCATTGCTGCCTGCTCCCATGAGTTTATCTCAATGTTGAAGGCTTTCAGTGAGGCTTTCAGAGTGTCCTTGAAGCGTTTCTTCTGGCCTCCCTGGGAGCACTTTCCATGCTGAAGTTCGCCGAACAGAAGTTTCTTGAGGAGCCTATGGTCTGGCATGCGAACTACATGGCCTGCCCAGCGAAGCTGGGTCTGCATCAGGATGGTGTGGATGCTGGGAAGGTTTGCTCTAGTGAGCACCTCAGTGTCTGGGATCTTGTCCTGCCACTTGGTGCCAAACAGTTTTCTCAAACAGGTGGTGTGGAAGTGGTTCAGCTTTTTAGCATGGCGTTGGTAGACTGTCCATGACTCTGAGCCATAGAGCAGGGTGGTGAGCACTACCGCTTTGTAGACCTTGATCTTGGTTTCTGTTGAGATGCCTCTCCTGTCCCACACATTCTTTCAAAGTCTGCCAAAGGCATCGCTTGCTTTGGCGAGTCTGGTGTTGACCTCATCATCAATGGCTACTGTGCGGGAGAGGGTACTGCCAAGATAAGTAAATTTGTCCACTGCTCTGAGTCTATGTCCATTTACGGAGATGTTTGTTTCAACGTAGGGCTTCCCTGGGGCTGGTTGGTGCATTACCTCAGTCTTCTTGGTACTGATTGTCAACCCAAAGTTGTCGCAAGCATCAGAGAACTTGTCAACACTGTCTTGCATGTCGGCTTCAGAAGCAGCATTGAGGGCGCAATCATCAGCAAACAGGAAATCGTTGATGAGATCTGTTGAGACCTTGGTTTTTGCTTGAAGCCTCCTGAGATTGAAAAGTGATCCATCATACCTGTACCTGATGCTGACACCAGCGTCCGAATCTCTGAACGCATCTGACAGCATTGCCGAAAACATGAGGCTGAACAGGGTGGGAGCAAGAACAAAGCCCTGCTTCACTCCGTTGGTGACTGGGAAGGGTTCAGATGCCTCTCCGTTGTCTTGTACTCTGGCCAGCATACCATCATGAAATTGACGTACGATGGCAATGAATTTTCTTGGGCAGCCGTACTTCTCCATGATTCTCCATAGACCCTCTCTGCTAACAGTATCGAAGGCCTTGGTCAGATCAGCAAAGGTGGAGTAGAGGTCAGTTTTTTGTTCCTGACATTTCTCTTGGAGCTTCCTGGCAGCAAACACCATCTCGATAGTCCCGCGATCTTTCCGGAAGCCACATTGACTCTCTAGAAGAAGGTCTTGCTCAAAGTGGACTATGAGCCGGTTCAGCAGTACTCTGGTCAGGACCTTGCCTGCGATGGACAGCAGGGATATTCCTCGGTGGTTGTCACAGGCCTAGTGGTTTCCTTTGTTCTTGTATAGATGTATGATGGAGGCATTTTTGAAGTCTTGCGGAAGTGTCTCATGCTGCCAAACGACTTGGAAGAGCTCATGAAGTTTTTCAGTCAGCGCTCTGCCACCCCCTTTGTAGATCTCAGCTGGGATTAAGTCTGCGCCGGGTGCTTTACCACTGGACAGCAGGCGAATTGCTTTCTGGATCTCCTCAAAGGTTGGTATCGCACTCATCGTCTCGTCGACTGGAACTTGTGGGAGGCGGTTAATAGCTTCATCGTTGATGGTGGAAGGACGGTTTAGAACATTGTCAAAATGTTCAGCCTATCTCTAAGCCACAAGACAAATGATGAACTTTTATTATTAAATGAACTGTCTCGTTTTTGACAGATGCCGATGTTTACAAAGGAGGTTATATTGTTCTCTTAAGTAACTCTCATTATAAACATAAAACAAAGCTATTTGCTTTTCCTTAAAATTTTCATCAAGCTTTGCAAAAGCTCCAAAATACGTGTGGGCGCGTACAATCGTGGGGCGTATGCGTTTGCGCATACGCGCGCGTGCGTGTGTGTCTGCGTACGTGCGTGCGTGTGTGTGTATGTGTGCGTGCGCGCGCGTGTGTATATATATAATTGTGTGTGTGTATGTGTGTGTGTGTGTGTGTGTTAGAAAAGGGGAGATAGGCATGTATGTATAGACGTTATGCATACTTCTGTGCGCATCAACGCACACACGTTTTCAGGATTTTTTTCTGTCCGATCTGCGTACGTCAGTCCGTATTTCTATGTCTGCACAGTATGCAGCCCCGCAAGGTCCCTGATCTCTCTCCTGTCCTGTGCTTTGCAGCGCTCTTCTAGTGCTGGCCTTGGGGCTGCCCGCAGCGCGGGCCTACTTCATGTACGCGGAGGAAATCCCCAACGGAGATCACGTGCCGCACCCCTGCAAACCCAACTTCCTGTGGCACGGGGTGGGTCACCAGATCGCGCAGGGCGGCGGCGCCAGGAACCCCTTCGGAGAAGACTTCGCCGCCAACGGACACCGAGTGAGTAGAGAGAGGCCAGTGTGTGTGTCAGCACGTCAGATAATAACAATGTGTCAACACGTCAGATAATAACAATGTGTCATCACGTCAGATAATAACAATGTGTCATCACGTCAGATAATAACAATGTGTCAGCACGTCAGATAATAACAATGTGTCATCACGTCAGATAATAACAATGTGTCATCACGTCAGATAATAACAATGTGTCATCACGTCAGATAATAACAATATGTCAGCACTTCAGATAATAACAATGTGTCAGCACGTCAGATAATAACAATGTGTCAGCACGTCAGATAAGGTTTAGGGAAACGGTTTCACTGCTGGTCAGCAGAACCAGCGCACTTTGTGAACTCCTGACCCCTCATGTACCTGAGACCTGGTCCTTTGTTTGTCATGCACTTTGTGAACTCCTGACCCCTGATGTACCTGAGACCTGGTCCTTTGTTTGTCATGCACTTTGTGAACTCCTGACTCCTCATGTACCTGAGACCTGGTCCTTTGTTTGTCATGCACATTGTGAAATCCTGACTCCTCATGTACCTGAGACCTGGTCCTTTGTTTGTCATGCACTTTGTGAACTCCTGACTCCTCATGTATCTGAGACCTGGTCCTTTGTTTGTCATGCACTTTGTGAACTCCTGACCCCTCATGTATCTGAGACCTGGTCCTTTGTTTGTCATGCACTTTGTGAACTCCTGACCCCTCATGTATCTGAGACCTGGTCCTTTGTTTGTCAATGGATTTCTCAACTTGTGTGAAGGAAGGCCTCAGGGGTCCATGGAGAGCCATAAGGAAATCATCATCATCATCATCATCATCAGCATCATCATCATCATCATCATCACCATCATTATCATCATAATAATAATCATAATTATTATTATTATTATTATCATTATTATTATTATTATTATTATTATTATTATTATTATTATTATTATTATTATTATATCTATTATTTAATCAAGATAAAATAGGTCACGATAAGCAACGTCGAGCGTGGTTACCATTTGGATGGGTGACCGTTTGCGCGCTTTGGCTTCAAAACAGTCCCCCAATTCACCCAGCTGTAAATGCGTACCTGTCTCTTTAGTGTTAGGGAAGGTAAAGCAGCAAGGGAGAGGAGATGGGCTCCGCCTTCAATATGCTGGCCCCTAGAGAAGTGAGTACTGTGATGCCTCGCTCCCCTACGGCCTTATAGGTTACGGGACACCCTTAACCTTTTTTACCCATGTGTATGCAGTTTTGTAAATGTTGTCATCCATTCCCACTGGCTCACAATGGCCTACTCTTCTGGAAAGCGGAACAGGTTTTAAGGTGTGTGTGTGTGTGTGTGTAAGATGTTCTGTGTGCTTTCCCACACTGGACCTCGGTTAATAGTCTAATCCGAAGGACTTTGGGGAAATGGAAATGGCACTGATGGTTACTCCAGGGAAAAATATTCCCTTGAGCGGGAATCGAACACGGGTCAGCAGATTGCAATGCGCAACGCTCTAACTAACCAGGCTTTCCCTCTTCAGACGTAAGTGGCGGTGGAGAAGTCAGAGGACAAATTCATGTGTCTACGTGGAACACTGATACCCTGCGGAGTATGAGTTGAACATACGTGCACATTGTAGAGGGTATCTGCAGGTTTCCTTACTTTCCCATGGACAGTTTGTACATAGGCCAGCGAGTTGTATTTTTTTCTCGACACAATTGTTTGTATTTACCTGTTCTAACATCCATTAGTCACCAACTTTGTAATAAATATGTTTTAACTGCAAACATATTTACTGCATTTACTTGTTAGATTTTAGTCTCATTTCACATTGAACTAAGTTCCTTATTTTCAGAAATAAACTCTCCTAGAAACTCAGGGATAAAGAAAAGTAAAGCTTTTCTGGTACATGGAAATGGAAGGAAGTAACTACTCACAGAAATGGGCAAAGGACAGAGTCTGCTGTCTGTTGGGAACTAAAAATCCCATGTTGTTTTTGAGCTGCCAGAGAAAGAGACCAAAGACACATTCTATTACATTTCAAAGAAAACCAGACCACCACCCCCCCCCCCCCTCCATCAATCAGGCAAACAGAGAGACATGCAGCGCAGTGGAGGCCAAACACTCGCTCACTCTGAAATAAGCATGTGAATGTTGATGTTGTATTTGGGCACAATATGTAAGCCACTAACTTGTGGTTGTTTTGCTGATTATGGTCATCATGTTATACTGTTTCCACGTTTATTGAGTGACTAAGCCCTAGGTGAAGCCAGCACTGTAACTGTGCTGGTGACGGCAGTGGACGGAGGCGCTGTGCAGAAAGGACAGTGACGGCGACGGTCTGACCAACGGACAGGAGCTGGGTGACCCGCAGTGCCTGTGGAGCAGGGGTCAGACCCCCACCCTCACCTCCCCCATCACCCACCCTGGTAACTTAGCTCATTGTTTCCCGTCCATATCTTTGTTGTTGTGTTGATGTTTGATATCTTTTTACAACTGCCACACACCCTGGTAACTTAGCTCATTGTTTCCCGTCCATATCTTTGTTGTTGTGTTGATGTTTGATATCTTTTTACAACTGCCACACACCCTGGTAACTTAGCTCATTGTTTCCCGTCCATATCTTTGTTGTTGTGTTGATGTTTGATATCTTTTTACAACTGCCACACACCCTGGTAACTTAGCTCATTGTTTCCCGTCCATATCTTTGTTGTTGTGTTGATGTTTGATATCTTTTTACAACTGCCACACACTCTGGTAACTTAGCTCATTGTTTCCCGTCCATATCTTTGTTGTTGTGTTGATGTTTGATATCTTTTTACAACTGCCACACACCCTGGTAACTTAGCTCATTGTTTCCCGTCCATATCTTTGTTGTTGTGTTGATGTTTGATATCTTTTTACAACTGCCACACACCCTGGTAACTTAGCTCATTGTTTCCCGTTCATATCTTTGTTGTTGTGGGTCTTCATGTTGGTGTTTGATATCTTTTTACAACTGCCACACCCTGGTAACTAGCTATTGTTTCCCGTTCATATCTTTGTTGTTGTGTTGATGTTTGATATCTTTTTACAACTGCCACACACCCTGGTAACTTAGCTCATTGTTTCCCGTTCATATCTTTGTTGTTGTGGGTCTTCATGATGGTGTTTGATATCTTTTTACAACTGCCACACACCCTGGAATAATAAGTATAACGCTATATAAATGTTGCTTTGTTCGAGCCTTTTGCTGGTGAAGGTTGAGAGCAGAACATCCCGGCACCCCGGACCACTGCCAGAAGGGCAGTCCTGCTGAGGAGTCAGATTCACAAAACTGGGTTGCCATAAAATCATGTAGATTTATTTGATACAACAAAACGTACACAGTCTACAATCATCTGTTGAATGACAATGACTGAATAGCCAGGTTGAAAACTTCTTTCCAAGAATAGTACGGGTCATACAGATCTTCATAAACGTGTAGTCCACCTCTTCCATGAAAATAAAATCACACAAGAGACGTCCCAGCGTGCCACGCAAGTATGATATTCTGTCTGGATGGCAGATTCAGATGAAAAACTGCGGTTTGCTGATGATCTAGACCTCCTTGGAGGCAGTGGCACCAAATACAAGCAAGGTGGAAGTTGGAGCTGGTGCTGTGGTAAAGAAGAGGTCAGTGTAGAGACCAGCAGCATCATGGTCCACTTCAAAACAATCAAGAACGGCAAGATCATGGTCCAGTTTAAAACAATTGATTGCATGACTGTGTAAGATTAGGTTGAATGCATGCGCTTTGATTTAGATATAGATATATATATATATATATATATATAGATATATTATATATATATATATTAAGATATAGCGCTATATAAGTTCCATTTATTATTATTATTATTATTATTATTATTATTATTATTATAACAGCAAGATCATGATCCAGTTCAAAACAATGGATTGCATGACTGTGTAAGATTAGGTTTGAATGCATGCGCTTTGATTAAAATATAGAATATAATATATATATTAAGATATAGCGCTAAATAAGTTCCATTTATTATTATTGTTGTTATTTATTTATTATTAGTAGTAGTAGTAGTAGTAGTAAGTAGTAGTAGTAGTAGTAGTAGTATAGTAGTTAGTAGTAGTAGTATAAACAGCAAGATCATGGTCAAGTTCAAAACAATCGAGAACAGCAAGATCATGGTCCAGTTCAAAACAATCGAGAACTGCAAGATCATGGTCCATTTATTGTTGCTGTTGTTGTTGCTGACATCGTTGATTGGTATCACATATTCTTCGTCTTCTGCATCATGCATATATCATTTTTTTTTAAATTACTATTAACGGTGTTGTTGTTGTTGTTGTTGTTGTTGTTGACATCCTTGATTGGTATCACATATTCTTCGTCTTCTTCATCATGTATACATCTTTTTAGAAACAATTATTATTAACGGTTTTTGTTGTTGTTATTGACATCGTTGATTGGTATCACAGATTCTTCGTCTTCTGCATCATGTATACATCTTTAAAAAAAAAATATTATTAACGATGTTGTTGTTGTTGTTGTTGTTGTTGTTGTTGTTGTTGTTGCTGACATCGTTGATTGGTATCACATAGTCTTCGTCTTCTTCATCATGTATACATCTTTTTTTATTATTAACGGTGTTGTTGTTGTTGGTTGTTGTTGCTGACATCGTTGATTGGTATCACATATTCTTCGTCTTCTGCATCACGTATACATCTTAAATTTATTAAATAATTATTAACGGTGTTGTTGTTGTTGTTGTTGCTGACATCGTTGATTGGTATCACATAGTCTTCGTCTTCTGTATTCCCCGGATCACCTTCTCACAGGCTCTTGATGTTACTGCCAGACATGTTGGTTGTTGCTGGTGTGGTGGTATTGTCGCTTAATGTCGTTTGACGACAGGGCACACGTGCGCTTCAACTGTTACTCTAGCTACGACTGGTGTTATGTTCATGGTGACAGGTTTTGTCAACACAGTTGTGCATAACCGATGCTTGCGTTTACCGTTTTACATGGAGAAATCTTCTGTAATACTCCACAGGGGTGTGTGATCCCTGGAACGAAGGAGAGTGTGTCAACAGCAACAGCTGGATGGACTGCAGCCGTGATGAAGTGTTTGACTGCCCCTTCATTGATAAGCCAGGTGAGAGAGAGAGAGAGAGAGAGAGAGAGAGGAGAGAGAGAGAGAGAGAGAGAGAGAGAGAGAGAGAGAGAGAGGCACAGAGATAGACAGAGAGACAGGTAGAGAGACAGGCAGCCAGAGAGAGAGAGACAGAGAGAGAGACAGAGAGAGAGACAGAGAGAGAGATTTCATTCTTTTATTTCGAGGATGATGGAATAGGCACCCATGTGCTCTTTTACATCCAGTCCCTGTGTGTATGTAGTCTTGTAAATTTTGTCATCTGTTCCCACCTCTCCACAACGGCCTACGCTTCCGAAAAGTGGAACAGGTTTTAACGTGTGCGCAAGATGTTCTGCGTGCATGTACACACGGGACCGCGGAGTGATGCTAACTCCAGAGGAAAAATCCTCTGGAAGGAGATTCGATCCCCCGTCAGCAGATCACGAGCACAAAGCGCATCACTCTAACCACCAGGATATCCCGTCCCCCCAGAGGGAGAAAGAGAGAGGGAGAGAGAAAGAGAGAGAGGGGGAGAGAGAAATAGAGAGAAAGAGGGAGAGAGAGAAAAAGAGAGGAGAGTCAGAAAGAGAGATAGAGAGAGAGAGGGGGGGGGGGAGAGACAGACAGTCAGACAGACAGACAGGTAGACAGACAGATAGACAGATTGATTGATTGATAATCTTTATTGATAATCTTTATTCCCAAGGGTTACAGATAATAATAATAATAGTAATAATAATAATAATAATAATAATGTATAGAATTTATATAGCGCTGAATCTTGTAAAGATAAGTATTGACATTTTTTTCATGAGAGAGAGGGGTGGACAAAAAGTCTCTGTCTCTCTCTCTGTATAGGCCGATGTGCAATGAAACTATTTCAGAGTTCAGAGTTCTCTCTCAATAAAATAAAAGTCAAGTCAAGTCAAAACACTTTAATCATCCCATGAGGGGCAATAACAATACTGACAGGCAGATTGATACACATCAAAAATCTCAAAGACACAAAAAGCTATATTTCATATTGGTTAAAACATTCCAAAATGACTTCAAATAAAATGTCACGAACACATACATAACACACACCACACACATACCACCCACGCGCACACAAACATACACACACACGCACGCGCACACATCAATTGTGAACACAATTTAAAACCCTTGACTAGAAGACATAAAAACTTATTTTTTACGCACGCATATACGCAGCACGTACACACGACGTACGTGCGGGGTGAAAACACGCCCACGCACAACCCACACCATACACCAATAATGAATTCAATGTTTTAAGACCGTTGACTAGAAGAAAGACTTATTTCACACACCCACACACCCATCTACACCCCCCTCCACCCCCACCCCTACCACACACACACCACACACACAACACACACACACCACACACACACACACACACACACACCACACCCACACACACAATTATGTATTGACTACACTCATAACAATGACAATCAGGCAAGTAATTCAGAGAAATGTAAAAACTATGTAGTCAACATCATTGTGAATTCAGAATTCGAATGTTTACTGGCACAAAAGAATTTCTTTTTCTGTTTGATTTGCTGATGGGACACTGAAAACGGCATTCCGAAGGCAACAACTGAAATTCTGGAAACAAAGCATGGGAAGAATCAGCCAAAATGGCTGTGGGTTTGCGTACAAGCTGCTGATTGCAGAACGACATGAGATCTCTTTGTTCTTTTCCAATTATTCTTGAGCAGATTCTTACAATTCTCTGCAGGCTCTTGTTTTTAACACTAAGATTATTGTACCAACAAATGAAAGCAAAACTTAGAACACTCTCTATGTAAGACTTGTAAAACAAGGAAAGAATCCTTTTGTCTACAAAAAATGAGTTCAGTTTCCTCAGAAAATACACACGTTGTTGTCCCTTTTTGACAATAGCGTCAGTGTTGACGTCCCAGTTTAACTTGTGGTCAAAAACAGTTCCAGATACTTATAAATTCAAAACGTTTTCAACTTCTTGATTATGAATAATAATATTCTTAGGAGTATGCCCTGATCTTCTGAAGTCGATAGGCAGGTCTTTAGTTTTAGAAACATTTAGCTCCAGATAGGCCTCGTCACACCAGTGTACGAACTCGGTGAGGGCTGGACCGTGGTCTAAGACTGATCCGGATAAGAGAGATAACAGAGCACTGTCGTCTGCGAACTTTACCAGAAAGGAATTTCCATAGTTGCTTCTGCAATCATCTGTGTATAGAATGTACATAAGTGGTGAGAAGACGCAACCCTGCGGAGAACCAGTGCAGGTAAATCTAGCCCAAGAAGATTTTTTTTTGCCAAAACACGCTGTGGTCTGTTGGTTAAAAATCCAATAAGCCAACGAACAAGTTGATTGTCTACGTCAAATTTTGAAATTATTTTGTTAACCATAACGTGAGGCTGCATTGTATTGAAAGCTGAACTAAAGTCAGTGAACAATATTCTGGCATGAGAGTCAGGTGTTTCCAAGTGGCTATAGAACTTGTTCAAAATGAAAAGTTTGGCATCTTCCACATCTGTACGCAAATTGTAGTGGGTCAAGGTCTTTCTCTGTAGTGGAAAGAATGAGAGATTTTACGATCTTTTCTAGCGTTTTCATCACAAAAGATGTGAGAGCTACAGGTCTAAAATCGTTAGGCCGAGAAGGATTGGGTTTCTTTGGAAGAGGTATTACTTTGGAAGTTTTCCAAATAACTGGAATCTGACAAGTATCCAGTGAGGCCTGGAACAGGTGTTGAAGGTCACAGGCAAGCTCAGTAGCGCAGAATTTCAGGGTTCTTCCACATATACCATCTGGTCCGGGAGATTTGTTAATATTTATTGCCTTTAAGTGCTTACAGATAATTTCTTCATAAACAATGACGCTATTCTCAGAAACTAGGGATTGCTTCAGGTCATTTATTTCATCTGAGAAATCATACTTTTCAAAGCGAGTAAAAAATGCGTTTAGATGGTATGGTAAGTTGTTATCACATACTCCCTGCATACTGATCTTTGACCTATGTTGGACACCTACCATGTTTACTGCAGACATATTTTTGATACCCTGCCATGCAGCACGAAAATTGTTCCCTGCAAACTTGTCTTCTATCTTACTTTTATATATACGTCTGGCCTGGCAACAGCAGCTTTGACTTCTTTATTTACTTCCTTCTTTTGTTGTTCTGTGCCTGTGTAAAATACTACTTTCTTTTTGTTTAAAACACGTTTCAGATCCTTTGTAACCCAAGGCTTGTTATTGGGGTAAATGGTTATCTCCTTAGTTGGAATGACACAGCTAACACAAAATGAAATATAAGAACAAATAACATCAGTGAGCTCATTCAGATCTGAACGCACATTATAAAAAATGTCCCAAGACTACTCACTACCTGTCTTACATTCAGGCGACTGTGTTCCAATGAGAACATCCACATCCAGACAGACATGCATTGAATATGGAGTACCCTAGGGATTGATACTAGGATCATTTCTATGTTCATTTTATGAATAATGACTTTCCTCTCGACGTCAAAGCCAAATGTGGACTGTGTCCTGACGACACAACCATTTATACAACCCTTGATCACATGAACTCTCTTACAACTCATGACAGCAAAGCAGTGATGATCTTGTCTAGTGAGCTGAGCTGAACCACATGACTATACAACATTAAAAACAAAATACACGCTTATCATCACCAGACAAAAGAGATAAAACTTATGCAATGTACTTCCTTTAATCCACTTTAAAAAGGAAGTAATCAAACACAGCTATGGTTACAACGTTCTAGGAGTAAAAATCGATGAAAATATCAGCTGGTTCTACCACATATTTCATCTATGCAAATACGTGTTCAAAGAGTCAGATGGTCAAAAATTTAACTTCTTAAATTTCATTCAAGGAAAATATTCTTCAATTATAATTATCCAACCCTCAAGAGATTGCCCCAACTCTGAGGAATGCTGCTAGTACAAGCGTTATGAAACCGTCAACAAGTTTGTATACACGTGCTCTTCAACTTGACCTTTTGAAGAAGACAAGCCTGTCAACAGTGGGTTATGTTCAGTTAAATAATCATTTACCCCTACACCAGAGACTAGAATATAACAAAGGCCTCATGATTACGATAATGACAAGAACTGTTTCTTCATCATTCAAAGACAAGATCCCCTTTAATGATTCCAGAAATACTGAAAAGCCAAGTGTCCAGAATCACAAGAATAGAACTGTTTTAATCGAGTTTAGTTTACTTTACTCAGGACTTGTGGCCCGTAGAGCTCCTTTCCTCATGCGGTTAGACACCAACTCATATCAAACGGGTGGCGCTGCTCTTGTGGCGACGCGCTATCCCCGGGGAGAGCAGCCCGGATTTCACGCAGAGAAATCTCGTGATTTAAAGTGGTATAAATCAGTCAATCAATCAATCAATCCTCACAACTCGCTTCTTAATCATAAACAAAAGTGACATAATTATCCGTTCTTGCCTAATACTCTCCCCTCTTCTCTCTCTCTCTCTCTCTCTCTCTCCTCCTCTCTCCTCTCTCTCTCTCTCCCCCTCTCTCCATCTCCTCTCTCTCTCTCTCTGTCACTCTCTCTCCTAATGTGTGTGACAGTTGTTACTGCCTTTTCTTACTGTTGTTTTGTTTTCCTGCTGCTCAGTGGAATAAACATCATTAGTCATCGTAAATGTACCATTGTACTTTTATTTTGACCACCATCATCACAGACAGGGATGATGGCCTTAGAGTTTTGAGAATTATATTCAATATCATCTGCTTTAGTACATTCTCTCTCTCTCTCTCCCTCTCAATCTCCTCTCCCCCTCTCTCTCTTTCTCCATCTCTCTCATCTCTCTCTCTCTCTCTCTCTCGCAACACACATACTAAAACGTGTCCTGGTCAGTTCAGTCGAATCAGTCTTGCAAAATAGCTATGCTATCAGCAGTCCATTTCTCTGTGGTCTTGACCACTGCGCTGAAATACTAACTGGTACACAACTGCTAACAGGACACAGTTGTGGTGGGATGCTCCTGGGGCAGGCAATGGCAATGATGTGTACGCATCTCTCACAGTCCCATACCATAAATCAAAGGCGTTGCACCTACTTCTGCAGGCTGGACAGGTCAGATATTGTCCACACGTCTTCAGCCTTGTGTTTAGGGAACAGCTGTTCAAGTCACCAGGATGGACTTTGGAAAATCTGGCAATACTGAAGCCAGCGCATGGAAATGATGGCCAGTGTGCTCCAATGTTCTCGCTACTTGTTCTCTGGGATGGATGTAAATCAGGGTGGTAACTAGTTGGGGGAATTCCTGTGATAGTTGAAGCAAAGCAGACAGTAGTTCCATCTTTCCGTACACAGGGACCCACGTATAAGTTACACTGTTGCACCATCCCCAACTGAAATAGAAACACAGGCCAGCTTTCAGTTCCTTCCCCGTTGTGCATTTGTCCCTGGGGAGGCAAATGGGAAGATCAGATTTGTTGCTGTAGGCTGGGAAGGTATTGTGGAGCCAGGTCTACGTAACAGCAAGTAGGCTGACTTTGAACTTCATGTAGGCTGGCTTTCTGAACTTCATGTAGGCTGGCTTTCTGAACTTCACGTAGACTGGCTTTCTGAACTTCATGTAGGCTGGCTTTCTGAACTTCACGTAGACTGACTTTCTGAACTTCATGTAGGCTGGCTTTCTGAACTTCATGTAGGCTGGCTTTCTGAACTTCACGAAGACTGGCTTTCTGAACTTCACGTAGACTGGCATTCTGAACTTCATGTAGACTGGCTTTCTGAACTTCATGTTCGCTGGCTTTCTGAACTTCATGTAGGCTGGCTTTCTGAACTTCATGTAGACTGGCTTTCTGAACTTCATGTTCGCTGGCTTTCTGAACTTCATGTTCGCTGGCTTTCTGAACTTCACGTTCGCTGGCTTTCTGAACTTCACGTAGACTGGCTTTCTGAACTTCACGTACACTGGCTTTCTGAACTTCACATAGACTGGCTTTCTGAACTTCACGTAGACTGGCTTTCTGAACTTCATGTTCGCTGGCTTTCTGAACTTCACGTTCGCTGGCTTTCTGAACTTCACGTAGACTGGCTTTCTGAACTTCACGTAGACTGGCTTTCTGAACTTCATGTTCGCTGGCTTTCTGAACTTCACGTTCGCTGGCTTTCTGAACTTCACGTTCGCTGGCTTTCTAAACTTCACGTTCGCTGGCTCTCTGAGCTTCATGTAGACTGGCTTTCTAAACTTCACGTAGACTGGCTTTCTGAACTTCACGTTCACTGGCTCTCTGAGCTTCATGTAGGCTGGCTTTCTAAACTTCATGTTCGCTGGCTCTCTGAGCTTCATGTTCGCTGGTTTTCTGAACTTCACGTTTGCTGGCTTCTGAACTTCACGTAGACTGGCTTTATGAACTTCAAACGGGCTGGGTTTCTGAACTTATACCGGGCTGGGTTTCTGAACTTATACCGGGCTGGGTTTCTGAACTTATACCGGGCTGGGTTTCTGAACTTCATGCATGCTGGGTTTCTGAACTTCATGTATACTGGGTATCTGAACTTCAATCGGGCTGGCTTTCTGAACTTTAAACGGGTTGGGTTTCTGAACTTCATGTATGCTAGGTTTCTGAACGTCATGTAGGCTGGGTTTCTGAAATTCATGTATGCTAGGTTTCTGAACTTCAAACAGGATGGGTTTCTGAACTTCATGTATGCTGGGTTTCTGAACTTCATGTACG